>OV725079.1:154875152-155197652 GCA_928085145.1 Nezara viridula | reverse complement strand
AGATTCGTTACTCTGTTGAGATACTTATACAAATCAGTGGCCCTAGACAGTGTTATAACTGTCAGGAGTTCGGCTACACACGCAGTTTCTGCCATAAATAAAACGTTTGCTAGAGATGCGGTGAAAACCACGAGATCACTGACTGCTCAATAAACACCGCCCCTAACCTCACACATAAATACAAATCCATATGCTTATACAGAAGCCCCTGCGGCAAACTGGACACATTAAAAACATTATTAAAAAATACGGAAACAGACAAACGACATTTGATTATAGAAGACCTGAACACAAAACATCACACATGGAATTTTATTAGGCCCAATGCACTAGGAAACCATATAACCAAATCCTCTTAGACAGCCACACACCCCAATGCATACACACACAGACACCACGCCAACCCCTCATATACTTCGACATAGCCCTTCTACTCACACAACATCCACACAATTTTACTAACTGCAACACAATAGAATTCATTAACAACGACTATATTACTGTAGTTTATGAACTAGGACAGATAACAACAAATACACAATAGAGCGACTACAAATACAAATTTAAACAGTACAATAAAACATTATACATTAATACACCTAACATAATCACACTCAAAACACCTACAGACATAAAAAAAAAAAAATTAAAACACTTCACATCATATACGAAGCAGCCACAAACACCATTCCCACATTTAACCACAACCACCACAACACGTGTCACTCATTAAACAAAGGAACATCATTAAAACCTGTTAGTACAGAACCAAAGACCCCACCTACAAATCGACCATAAACAGTCTCACTAGACAAATCACACCCCTTATGTCGCAGTGGAAATTGTCGCTATGGCACGAACAACTCCGCCAAACCTAGTATGATCTTAAGAAATTCTGGAAAAAAGGCGATCCTTCTCACTCTCACAGATCAGGCAAATATACTTTAATATTCCATATTGAGACAATATTCCAAATGTCCTCCTCAAAAAGCTCCAGGGAAAAGCCCTAATTTTTCTCATAAATATTTTCAACTCATGCTCAAGCCTAAAATATTTCCCAACAGAGTGGGAAAATACGCTATATATACGCTACCCAAATAGTTAGAACTAAGATTGACAATGTTCAAATCACTGCTTAAGCTGATGATATTGCAATATACTCATCAAGTATGAGTGCAAAACACGCAACGAGCCGAGTAAAAAATGCAGCTCAACTTATCTCAGACAAACTCACAGATATAAACATCCTCATTAATGCAAAAAACAAAACAAAAAAAAACAAAAAAACAAACGCCATCACCTTCTCTTACAAGAAAACACCAGAAAGACAACCAGAACTAAATGGACAAATTATCAAAACAAAAAGACATCTCACATAGTTAGGCATAAAACTCGAATCCCATCTGTCATTCACAGACAACACACAACCCAGAATACACACTGAAAAATCTACATCAAATTAACTACGATACTTACTGTATTCACCAGCGCTGTGAAGATAATCATTTACAAAGCCGTCCTCAGACCATCACTCCTACACGGAGCACCCCTCCTCCACTAGCTATATCCCACAGCCCTAAAGAAACTACAACAATATCAAAAGAGCATCCTAATGAAGATATGTAAAGGTACTTCACTGGAACGACGTATGATAGCCTTAGTACACAAAGAAATACAACTCGACCCAGTCCAAGAACACATTACAAGAAGACACATTACATTTTTCGACAACTTCCCTGCTTCCTTTGATCCATTATTTCGCTCCATCACCTCATCACCACTCCCCGCCAGATGGCAAGGTCGTAAGGGCCCAATCATTCCAATCAACATAACCACATAACTCCTCCTTACGGCTCTACCCGTCCCTATCCACACCCCCCTTCCCTATCACACTCCTATTATTTTATTTTGTCATTTTATTTATGTATTTTATTATTTATAAATATTTTATAACCACTATTTATGATTATTTATCATTTTATAATTATTGTTTATTATTTTTCTGAACGACAATGAGCGGAGTCCTCTCTCAACTCCAAAATCACAAACATAATCTGCAAGAAGGTAATTATATCAACCATTTTATGGAGCATCACACCTTCAAATACCGAAAGGTAGAAAAAGTTCAGGAAATCAACGTATCGTTTCATTATTATTATGTCACTATTTATCTCTTAATTCGTTGCATTCTGTTTCAGAGGGATCGGAAAAAAAGCTTCTTTCAAATAGACCGTCTTCTTTCGCTCCAACACATAGACATTTTAACGCTCCTCTTCTATCAGATAATCGATGGCATCTTCAACCATATCTGTGAGACTCATGTCATAAATTGGTTTATCAGTTCTTGACGACTGAATTATTTATCATTTTACATGAAGAAAATAATTATGCAGGTTTATTGCCTAAATAGAACGTTAGAAAAATAAATATATATAGGATTTTTATTGTTCTATAATAGAATAAATTTTCTCTGATTCGCGTTTTTCTGTCATTATTTACCGATTTAACTAATTTTTGGAAAATTTCTAAAAACCGAGTTTCTAATAAATGAGTTTTGAAATATACGACAAGTAATTTTCCATATGTTATGTCTTGAACTGACGCACCTGAGTCAACGGAACAAGCTGAGTAAGCACAATCCCGAACTAGGAGTTGCAGGAAAAGGCAGATGTGATTAGCTAAGACGTAATGTAAACCTGTTAGGGAGGGAAACTTTGTTACAAGTTCTCAAATCAAATCTCTCATCCGAAACCATTCATCCACCCTTGTGCTCAAAGCTCTAATTACAACGACCATTACAGCTGTATGCAAGAGCTAATAAGGATAATCTCATTTGGCCCTCTGTCCTACGGGGTCAGTTGATTTTCAATTGCCCAATTTAGCCTTGTATGCATATTGCGAAACCTATTTGACATAACAATCCTTGTATTTTTTAAATTATAAGACGTGATTTATTAATATGCACTTATATTTTAATCAATAGCAATTTTATTTAATGTTTTTTTAGTTAGCTTTTAATTATTAAATCTGGATTTTACTTAATATTAAATCAATCATGAACTTCACCCCGATAAATGTTAGAATTAGTGTATTACGAGTTAATGGTCGTTGGTTTAATGTCACGATAATTATTGTGTATGCACCAGCGGAAGATAAAGTAGTAACCCCGAGGAAGGAGAGTTTATTAAGTAAATATTACATGCTCTATGCCTATTGTAATTAGGCACACAATATGTAGTACATGTTGTATTTTCCAACACCTAATATATTAAGATTGTACTGCAATAGTTTAAAAAAATTAAACAAGGAAACAGAAAATCACAAGAATTAAAAAAAAAATTCTATGTTAAAATAAAATACAGTTTAATACAAAATAAATAAATAAAACAATAAAATAAAATAATATATATATAGTATAAGCTCCCTGTTGTTAAGCTCCCTCGGGGTTTAAATTAAACTCTGAAAGAAGTTTAACGACGATTTGATTAAAACACATTATTATAAAAATTGGAATGTAACGGTACTTGGATTAAACATTTATTTTTAGATAATTAAACATAGTAAAAATGAAATCAATTTCACAATAATAATAAAATAAATACTAACTTCTATAATGAAAATAAAGATAAGCTGAATATAATGGTAATAAAACAATGCCTACAAAATATTAACGACTGACTATCGGTTTTTTATATATATATTTTTTTATGCTCATCCTCTCCTCAAATTTTCAGCAGATACGGATAACCTAAACACCGAAATATCAGCCTCACGATCTTATCTTATTGAAATATATATCGGCCTCTTCCACATTTAATATTATTTTATTTGTTTTACATTATGAAACACTACAAATCACGATAAAATTAATTCTTAAGGCTGGCATATCGTTCATTACTCCCATTTAGGTTTATATCGATTCCATGGCGATTGATTGACACATTTATTATTAGTATAAATGATATTCCATGTGAAACTCTATGAATTATGATAAAAATAAATTAAAAAGGACGATATATTGGTTCATGGGTTGAACCGAAAAACATTTGGAAGAAGACAAGCACAAAAAAAAAAAAAAATCCGAGATTGGTAGAGTTTGATAATTTTTTAATTTTTTATAATGAAGTCTTAAAGGTAACGCATAAGCTCAGCACCGCCGTTATATGAGAAAATGTTATACTTATAGATACGAGTTCCCGTCCTCGTGCCATAGGAAGACTTTAACCTCTGGCATTAACTCCTCCTCCTGGCCCGGAAAAAACACCGTATTGTGTGTAAAAAGTAACGACGGGGTAGACCCTAAAAAAAAAAAAAAAAAAAAAAACAAGTTGTGAGGCCGATTTATCTCTCTTCGGTTAAATTTATGTTTCTGTCAATACCTTTGAAACTGATTGACATATCTATTAGGAGTATAAATGTGAAACTCCATGAATCATGATAAAATTAAATCGTAAATCCAATATAAGTAAATATATATATAAATAAATTAAAAAAAATGTACTGTACTGTGTATACTGTACTAATCTCGATAAAATGAAGTTATCAAGCCGATATATCGTGATGTTTGAATGACACTTTCATTCAGCAATTACGAGAATTTTCTGCGTTGTACTGAACTGAATGGCCGATATGCTGCAATATAGGCTTATTTATCTTTTATTGGTCAAAATTTGTGTATAGGCCGATGTTTAGATGATCTATTTACTCTTTCATTTAGCAATAGGTAGGATATTTCATGAGAAACTGCACAATTATTTACGACAAAGCAAAAAAGACCGATATATCGGCCTTTTTAATATAGATATACGATTATCGGTATCGGCCAAAAGTTCGATATCGGACGAAGAATAATTAGAGAAAATAATATATGACTAGCCAAAAATTATATCAATAACAGACACAAACGAACAAATATTAATAACTCTAAAATAAATTTATACAAAACAAAAAATAATAATAGTCGTAGAGAATGGACGAACTGCTGGCAATCCCATCCTCCTACAGCGACTAAATGTAAATTTTTTATGAGCGCTCACATAATCAAACTACAAGTGGGCAGCGGCGAACAAGACAACAGAAGAAGGTCCCTTCAGAGCAGAACTGCGATGGGCAATATAGAGGTTAGCAGCACTGAGCTCAGCAACCGACTCGGTCTATTGCCTTGCATTTTATTTAACAGATCTGCAAGATTTTCGTATATTTATTTGGCAGTTATGAAACGATATTCTAAAAGCAATAGCACCATTAAGTATTGTAATTTTGCGCGTTTGTTTTGTTCTTCACTCAATTTTTTTTTTCGCTCAATGGTGCCTTTTTATGACTTCCGTTGATTGCTGTTACCTCATACTCAGAGTATACATACTCATCAGATTTTCTGTGGAAATTCTTTTACTTCATGTAACGTTGTTATTTTAATATTTTTTGACGAGGACTATTTTTGATACAGGCCACAATTACTGCTTTTATCGTGACATTAGTTAAAACTGAACTGAGAAACATTATTTAAGTTTTCTTTGAACCTTTAATAAGTGAAGATAAACAAAAATATTCAATGGAATCAGCGTTATCAACATAATAATCTCAAGAAATATATATATATATATATATTATATATATATATATATATATATATATATACTCTATTATTCAATAGAGTTGAGATGTTATATATATATATAACATCTCACCTCTATTGAATAATAAACAGCCATGAGAGCAATCCTGAGGGCGGAATTTAGCCGTCCGTGGCGGCAGGAGGGGGGAGAGGTAAGGGGGAGGGCCTGTTGGCGCTATCTCACAACTTGAACTTAAATTAGTCAGTTAATTTAATAGATTTCTGCACCAGCTTCTCCTAAGTTGTTTTGGTGTATCGTGGTAGTGTGGTTAGTCAAACGTGAAAATTAGCAGATTATAACATCCGCACAGTGTATCATACAAGTTCTATCATCTGCTTTCTATCCAGCTCTCATCTTTGAAGTAAAATAAATTAATCAGAAAACTACATGAATTTAAATCGTTAAATAAAAAAAACAAAAAAACTTCATTTTAATAGCTCATGGGCACAAAATATACCTTTCAGAAAGCCTTGAGTTTCTTACTTTCACATTATAAGTGAAAATAATCAATTCCAACTAATCTAATCCAATAAAGCAAGCCAAAAAATATTCTGTGTGTGTTAAAAGCTCAAACACTATCTTGATATTAAATATCTCAATAACTAAAACTGGCAAGTAACTGATATTATATATTTAAATTAATGTTAAGTTAATCCTAATATTATTGTCCTTGGTGTGCCAATCCTCCCAAAGTACCATAGAGTATAACCTCTCTAACAAATTTTAATAGTCTCCTATTCTTAAAAATGTTGAATGCGAAAGTAGCATTAGAAAAATTATAGATAGCATACAATTACACTTCCTGTTTTAAGTATTTCTCTTGGATATAAGTTCCTCCAAATTGAAGGAATTATTATCTGACAATATGGGCTATTACAAATTTATGAAGTGCATTTTTAACGGAGCTTAACCTTAAACCTTACAGTTAACCTGTAACAACTTATTAAGGCCATTAAAATAACACTAACCCTATTTATTATATCGACCGTAGGCTACAAAAACCTCGTAACTCCATCTGTTTTAATCATAATCCCAGTCTCTGAGCTATATGTGTCAAAAGATATTTGAAAGTACACTTGTATATTTAACCTATAAGCGATTATAGATTGGTTTACTATTAATTTCTAAACACTGATTTTTCCATAGTATAACTTACCAAAATATGAAGTTCTCATAGTTCATGTTCACCATCGATAGGCCAAATGTTGTCTCACTAATTGAAGGTGGATAATGTTTTGATTTCATTGAGGAAAAATACATCGAAATATTCACTAATTTAATTTTCTAAAAAGTTATATGATGAGTTTTCAAAATTAACCAACGGTAGATATCTAATTATTTAAATATTAGGGGGATCGGAAAGTAATACCGTTTTCTTACATTATTAAATTAAAATACACAAATTTCACATGAGTCTTTACTTTTAATCATTGATTGAATCTCCCTCATTATGAACAACCTTTTGCCATCTAGTATGCAATTTTTCAGTGCAGGATCAATTAATTGTTTTCGAGCAAAACATATAGATGTGGCATTTAGGATTTTTTCCAAATTTGCAAATCTTTTGCCAATTAGAAGGTATTGAAACGATCGGAACAAATGGATGTCCGATGGTACAACTTTGGGCGAGTATGGTGGATAGTGCCTCCCTTCCCGATTCATTAATTTGTTCCAGGATTCGTCTTACGCAGTTCGATCTTTTTTTTTTCCTGTAGACAATCGCTGGATTGATTAATTAAGATTGATTTACATGATTTAATTGTTCTCAGTAAAGGTCTGCATTCACAGTTTGTCCAGATTTTATCTCTTTAAAATGAGCAACGCCGGGAATAGGCTACCAAACACACAAAAAGGCCTTTTTGGTGTATAAACTGGCGTGGCTTGGTTGTCAACCCCTGTATCGAAATCCATGGAATAACCTTTGGTCAAACGCTCTCCTGGAAAACCCTGTATCCAAAAAAATCCGCCGTACCATTTCAACTTAAAAACGTCCTAAATTACTTCCGGCACCTATTTCCCCTTTAAATCCGTAGACCCCTAGTCACTTCCTTAATTTTTCTCCACTTTGACTATTGCTGTAAGGTATCTGGGGGTGTCTCTTGGGATTTCGAGGGGAAACTAAAACGTTTGATAAATTGCTTTGTACAATTCTTCTTTGGTATCCCAAGGGACTCCTCTGTTTTCCGTTATTATGCAGAGTTGAAATGGCTTTATCCTCCCTGCCGTCGTAAGTATTTCCTGGCATCCTTCCTCTTTCAAGTTATCCAATCCCACCGTCCTTCATACATCTCCGAGCTCATTCAATTCAAATCCTCAGTTCGTTTCCGCAATACTAGTTCCCGATCTTCTGATTTATACATAAGGACCCACCGAATCGGTGCTTTCGACAGATCGTTTATTATCCGATCCTCATCCCTATGGAATTCCATCCCTTCCCATATCCGTCAATCCAATGCCCTTCTTACGTTTGAATCCCGCCTTTTCAATAATTTCTTATCCATCCAGTCCCCATAAAATTGTAAATAGATACTACTGTAAATATGTATATAAATTATTAGGTCGTTCTTCATCATTTTTCTTTCACGTTTTCTTTATTATTTACTGATTTAAGTTAGAAAGTAACTTATATATATATATATATATATATATATATATATATATATATATATATATATATATATATATAATCTCTTTTTTTTAATATAGCTATTTAATTACTCTGTGTTTTTGTTTATGTATCTCTGAGGCTCCTAAGCCTACATTTCTGTAATTATTATTATTATTATATTCCCTCCCATAGTCCCAGAAACTCCCTTCTGGGCACCCCTGGTCATGCCTTTTCATTTGGGCTTAGTTTAGTTTCCCATATCTGAAAAATTACAGTAATATCTCTACAATAATAAGCTAATAGGTAGCTGTAAGACGAATCTTGGTCTCACATTTAGTCCACACTTGGGGTGTTCAGTCACGTAACAAAGTAAAAATTAACAAATTATATTTATTAAATTTAATTAAATAATCTATATTTATTAAATTTAATTATATAATCTATATTTATTAAATTTATATTAAATAATGATTTATAATGATTAAATAATTTATTTTTATTAAATGTACATTAAATAATTTGTATTTATTAAATTTACATTAAATAATTTACATTTATTAAATTTACATTAAATAATTTACATTTATTTAAAGTTTTGTTTTCTACACAGGAGAATATTAAGAGGAAAAATAAAAATAGTTTCACGGTAGCTCACTTAGAAATGAGTTTCTGGTTTTCCAATGAAAGTTAATTTTCACTCAGTTTTTGTTTAATTTTTTAGTAATTACATAAACTGGTTTGTAAAATTTGCCAACGGAATAATTAGATGAATCAAATGAAATTTGCCAAAGTTTATTGGAATATATTTTAAAAGAAGTTAAATAGAAAAAAACAAAATATTGTTCTTTGATTTTATTATTTATTTTCGCGTGATATAAGTGATTCATATGCTTTATTCGACTTGCCCAACTTCAATTCGATTTCCAAAACCATTATAGTTTATATTTTGTTGCAATAATTAATTTTTAAATTGAAATAACAAAGAGAGACTATTCAAATATTAGTTTCCCGCCGACCCAATATGGCCGCCACTTCGTTATGACCGCACTGTATTATTAAGCCACTGTACTAAGTAATATTTGACCATTGAAGTATTAACTGCTTCACGTGTTAAGTAGAGTGGGCTGGGGGCATTATGGAATTCCTATACTGCCGTGTTTTCCTTGAAACGTCTATATCTCCAAAACCGCAAGTTCGATTTGGTTCAAATTTGGAGGGAATTAAGGGATTGGTAAACGTAAATCAGTTAGGAGGACTAGAAGGGATCGCATTAGGAACGAAAGCATTAGAGAGCAACTAGGAGTTACCGAACTTAAAATACTCTAGAAAGACGGCAACTCCAGTGGTTTGGACATGTCTGCCGCATGAACGAGGACTTGAATCCTATAAAGATATTAGAGGCTAAACCCACAGGAAGGAGACCACGCGGACTCCCCAGAATCACATACTAAGAGTATATTCAAAGAATTGGAAGTAAAAGAGGCAAAACCCTCAAGGAGATGAAGCGCCTAAACAGTGACCGGGAAGAGTGGTTACGCTGGATTGATGCTCGACGCTAACATAATGGCATAAGAGGAAGACAAAGGAGAAGTAAATGTAAAATGAAATAGGCATAAAATTCTATCTAATATTAAAAAAAAAAAATACATCCGCTTTCAGATCAGGAAATGTGTTATTTGATATTACTATAGTTTGAAAACGGCGCATTCGATTTGTCCCAAACTTCAAGCAAATTTAGAGAAAAGTGTAGAAATTACTTAGTATCAATGTATCAATTTCATTTAATCATCAAATTTAATATAAATAATTGTTAACAATATGATGACTGTGAAATGTTTAAGGCACTGATCATATGGAGTGAGAGTTTGGTTATTTCAATATTGTTATGGCGTTATAAAATTTTAGGTTTTATTAAAAAAAAAAAAATTATTCTGTATTGTTTGGTCGATTCCGAATGTTACTGGCTTGACACTTACTGCAGTTACTTAGATTTCGTGTAATTTTCAGTATATTCAAAATAATTTTTACTCTAATTAAAAAAAAAAAAAAACAGTCTTATTTGTGATTGTGTTAATTTCCATTGAAGTTCAATCAGTTCGTCGATGTCTCGATTTTCTCCTTAATCATCAGAAATTTGTCAACTTCACTCATATTTTTATATTCCAGCTTAATTAGTTTTGTTCTAACTGAAGAAAATGATTGGTCTCGTTAACTCCGAACAAACAAAAAGTTGAATTTTCCCCATGGATTTTCTGTTTCATCCATTTTAGGAGTGAGAATATACCTATCTATGTATAATTACTGTTAATGCAAAGGTAGTATGTAAAAGTTTTCAATTTTTATTCTATTTTTGTCATTATGTAGTCTGCAATTGAAATAAGTAATCCAATACGATGAAAAATAGCAGATGGAAATACAATATAAAATTAAACTAATAAATCATAACGAAATAATTCGTTTTTATGCTCCCCTGTAAATACTAATTTCTTACATTCGTCATTTGCACCAACAGTAGCGAGATTCATATTCAGTATGCACTGAATTTTTTTGTTATTTACGAATTATCAAATATGGAATCTGCAAATGCAGAACTTTTTCGCTTTTAGTACTTGCTGATTAACAAAACTCGTATATGTTGAAGGATTACTGATTTTTCGAAAACGGCTTCTTCCAGAGATTTTAATCTCATAAGAAAATTGTTAGACCTTTTGATTGGGGCATCAGGCCTTCCCTAATCCCGAAGTAGGGGGAATCAAACCTGTTTGCTAATTAGTTGATCAGAAGGGGCTGTTCATGTGGAATGTGAAAAGAGAAAATGAGTAAAATGAGGTTTAACATAAAATATATTGATAAAATAGTAGATTGAAATAGACAGAGGTTGATGGAGTTTAAGATGTACATTTGGATTATTGTGTTAATGAACTATTGGTTAATATGGGCTGACCAGATAAATGAAGATGGTGGCTGGTTGATGATGATGTTGAATTTTCTATTGATAGACATGATTCTGAGAATACATCTGGGTGAGCATTGTGGTCTGGCATATTCTCTTAATGTTGTAATATATGCTGGCATTTTTTAATGTCTTCTCATGTGCTGTCATCCATGCTGCCTCTTCTTTCTGATGGTTTAGCTAGACATTATATGAATATGCTTGGTTATGGAGACCATTTTGTAGGCAGTCAGACTCAGACTGGCAATGGTGTTGTACTTTGGCCCTTCTGGTCCCAGGTCACCAGGCAGGACAAGTTACTTATCTTTATCTTGCCAGTAGATGGTACTGTCATAATGGCCAATAGATGGCGCCACTGATATGCTCTATTTGATGCATTTAAATTAAGCTGTAGCCCTTAATGGGTGGCCTTAACACCTTTTAATATAGATATTTTTAAAGCAAGTGAAAACGGTTAGAAAGCTATACTGCCCGTATGACGGTGTTTTTATTAATACCAAAATTTAGTCTAACCGGTTTCTGAAAGATTGGCCTATCTAAAAAAATACGTTTGCGCCTGCGTAAGCGGAAATGCTGGATGGAATGTGATAAAATAGATATTGGACTACTATCTAGACAACTCGCATAATCTCTGTAAATTTCATGAAAATCAGATAAACAGTAGAACATGATATTCCCGTCAAATTGATTTGACTACAGACAGACAGACATCGAACCAAATTTGATTCTTGATATCTGAAAAATAAAACGCCAGCGGAAATTTTTGATTCTGAGCACAAAATCATTTTTAACATTGCGGACGAATACAAAGGTTCTCTACCTTCAGTAGTGAGGAAGCAAAAAACAACAACAATTGGTTTACAATAATCTTTTAATATTGTTTAGCGATGTTAAAATTTATCCATCTTATGAAAGATAAGCGGAGTCTCTACTTAAAAAAAATAGAAAAAAATAAGAACAAAGTAAATGGTGCAGTTAAATTTAACTGTAATCTTATTGTTTAAATATTTTCTACACTCTGCACAATTATTAATAGTATTAATATTATGATACACCTGAGATATTATACTTATGTGCAATATTTATGATTACAATCGCCTAATATTTTAGAGCAAATGACTGTGCAATCACATCTTACCTGAATCCATCCGATCTCTACTTTTTCACTAGTGCATTAGTAAATGACAAATACAAAAAAAAAAAAAAAGAAAAGAAGAAAACTATGAAAATGGTCTCGGATTTTTTCATTCTGTATTCGCGATGTTAATTTAAAAAAAAAAAAAATAGTTTTCTCGTACTATAGCAACTATGAAAACTGCAAGGAGTTATAACTCCTTCTCCAGGTCCTGGATATATCCAGGTAACAAAAAAAAGATTTAGGGAAATGAGGGAAAAATGTATCTGGTGTTAAATGAGGAAAGAATGTTTTAGAACTTTAACTATAATTTATATTTGACAAAAAAAAAAAAATATATATATATATATATATATATATATATATATATATATATATATATATATATATATATATAAACCTTTTATTTTAAATAAAATAGGTGTTTAATCAATTAGCGCAACCATTACTAAATACCTATACCATATATATGATACATATATGAATGGTATACAGCTTAATAATATAGATCCCACTATTATGTTTCACTATCAAAATGTATATATCACCAGATTGTATTATTTATTTTTGTCTGTCGCATAAATTAAATTAAACTATGCATATGTATGAAAATATTTACAATATAATTATTAATTGTGATTATATTATAATAACCAAAAATCAAAGTATAGGACATGAAAATATAACATGGTTTTGTTTCTAATGTACAACTTACATGTTTGTTCTGACAAATAATTAATTATTCTGTTACATCAGATGTTAAACGAGCCAGCGGAAGAAAGACCCTTCTATGGCTCAATTCTATGGCTCTTTAAAATGGTTGCCCTTAATAGAGGTAAAGCCCTAGTCGTTGAGCCAACAGAATCTTGTACACTTGTTTCCCTGAAAACATTTCACCTGTTTCCCTGTATTAAATACTGATGCCAAGAACCTTGATGGATTTTACTGAGAAAGATTTTAGTTATTCCTTTACTAAACAATCAACAATCATCGCCCGTCCTATGCCTACAATCTCCTACAATTCAAGCCCTCCATCCAATGCCTCTCCACATGATCTCAACCCTGTCACTATATGCTTACCCTCCCGCTCCCCTAAATTATTGAATCTATTTAAAACCTCCTGATCGATACGTCCATCTCTGCTGAAAATCGTGTCCCGGTACTGGTAGTTATCTACCTTTCCTAATGGCTCATTATTACATTTTAGGAGAACTTGGTTTCCCACATCTCGACCGACGTGCATCATATTTAATGTTATAGAGTTTATTTCCATCCTTTTCCTCTGGAGTTCTTCTGACCATTCATTGGCAGCCATCTGAAGCCTTTCCTTGGTGTCGGCAATCAAGAGTAGAGGACGTGGTCTCTACATATAGATGCTTGTGCCTGCACAGGAATTGAATTCCAGTACCCCTCTGTTGCTTCGTTTACAGATCTTCCATACTTCCATGCATATAATAAATAGTAGTGGGCTTTGGCTATCACCTTACTTGACGACTAAATAAAACCTAAATAGCTCCGATTCAGATTCGTTAAGCCACATTATTCCCTTGGTATCCTGGTTTTACCTCTTTGATTAAGCCGATGAGATTGGATGGCACCGGTTTTTCCTGTAGAGGATTCCAGATCCCTTGGCAAGGAATGGAACCAAATGTTTCTCCAAGCCCAGGAATACCCAAAATTCCCAAAATAATTGATTCGCCGCGATGAAATTACCTCAATTATATTACCCAGATACAGTTCACGCAATTCGGCGATGTGTAACCGTCTGAACTCTCCGGTTAACTCATCCTTCTTCGGTCCGAATATTCTACGCAATACTTTATTTTCAAAAACCTTAAGACGCTGGTCATCCCTTAATGTAAGCGGTCAAGTATCTATATTAAAAGTTCAACAAATTTTCTTATGAGAATAAAATCTCTGGAAGAAGCCGTTTTCGAAAAATCAGTAATCCCTCAACATATACGGGCTTAGAACCAATGAGAATGGCCTGAGTTTTGGCAGCATTTAGCCTTAATCCATTTAAGTTGGCCCAAGTTGACCTTACGAAGAAATTCATAATTCTTTTCAGTCTGTCCCCGAGTTCCGCCACGAGCCCACCGTACACCACGCAGCCGTAATCAAGGGAGGGAAAATACTAGGAGTCTATGTGTGGAAATGGGTAGGAGATGGATGAAGCGATGGAAGATATTCAAGGTACCAATTGACCGTTGGGAGATGTGAGCAATATGGTGATTCCAGGAGAGGGTTTGGTCTATAAAAATACCTAGCTTTTTTACTGAGGAGGTAATCGTGTAATTGAGTTCCTTTCACTACACAGTACAGGTTTTGGAAAGTCGATTTACTTCTATATATTAACATCCTATTGTTATCATGTTATAATAACATGATTACATGTCCTATTATAACATTATGTTAACATCCTATTTGGTTCATGTTTTTTGTTTTAATTCAAGGTTTTTTTCCCCCATTCAGAATATTTTTCAGAATATGAAAAACTCAATGGGAAAATATTCTTCTGGACTAGGTGCTAAAGCACAATCTATATTTTATATGAATTGGTCCTAGTCAGTATCAGCGTGCCACTTAGTCGATTATAGCTCCAACAAACCATCTTTCCAATTCATGCACTAAGGGATAACGGAAGGGTAGTTGGAGATTCTGTAGCAACTCGGCGTGGGATTATCAGATGAATAGCAGTTGGTGGAGTTGACAATCGATGAATATTAGAGGAGGGGATAAAGGACAACGGGACGGCTACCTATTACGAGATGAGGCCCTCAAACACATCCCACCGGCTCCATTATTCACGCCTCTCTGTGGGTTAAAGTTTAAAACTAGCCCACCAACGGGCCAACAGTTTATCTCTCGTGCACACAGACCCTCCTACATTTTATATGTGCGATAAATGTAATCAGGTTACTGGTGGCTCGGTTAAGAGAAGAAAAATGGGCCTCTAGGAAAATTGGTCGGCGAGGATTTCCATTAGCAATCGATTCCAGGTTCTGCATGCCAGTTTACTGCCATCGATCAATCTTAGTTTTCAGAAATGTGTTGTTATATTATTATATTATTTTATTTTTCTATGAAAGATAGTGGACATATTCAACTTCTGCCTATCGAATTCGCTCTCCAAGGAAAATACTTAATATTCATACATGTGTTTTTTTTTTCTAATATTGCTTTTTTATTTTTGTGGATACAAGCCCGGGACGTACAAAAACTGTTTAGGCGTGCACCATGCTCTGAATGCTATAAATGTTAACGAGAATGTAGATTCAGGATGTCGTTTTAAGGCAGTGTTTAAGAATTTTTACAATTGAAGAAAAAATTAAACACCAAAATGATCGTGTATACGCACACAACTCTACTGAAGCCCAGGAAGCATTGGAAGAGTGGAAAGAGGTCATCACCCTTCCTCAGTGATGGTTTGGTGAATTCCCTTTTAAATTTTTCACTTAAATTTTTCTTGGACACTTTTGTAGATGAGTTAAAAGATTATTTGGAACCTCAGTAATTTATCTATTTCTTCTCCAAATTCACATGGTGCTATTAATAACTTGAGATCATTAAAAAATCTTGCTGCTTGCTTTCTGTTGAAAAACTTATCTATTCCTATAGTTTCATTTTTTTTTTCGTGTAAAATGTTTATATAATACCTATAACACACCAAGAACAGTTTCTTGAACTGGCTCTATGGTTGTTACTGTTGTGTACAGTTTCAATCCACCTGATTCCAAAAGATTCTTTAGTCCAGCCAATTGAACTTCTGTGGGTTTTTGTCGGTTTCAGTGGCAACAAAATATATCTCTAACTCAGTCTCGAATCTTTTGAAGCTCTCGGATGTCAGCATTCACATCAAACTCTAAGGGTCTGTTGAACTCCATTGTTAAACCAAAATTCACTTTACTGGAAATCTTGCTGCGACTGATAGGAAAACTAAAATTAAAACGGTCCTACAGATGCGCCGTGTTTAAATGATTTTCACACATAGATATCAAAAACTGTTCATTTTATTCAAACAAAACCAATAAATAACGACAATTTTGTCATCTCAAACACTTGTTTACCATAACAATAGAATCTAAGATATTAACTTAACAGAAGCCATAATTATAACCTAACAAAGCGTTTTATGTACGCAAGCAGAATTTTGAACAAGAATATGCGCAGATTGAAAAAGAATTGCTTTTCATAACATTCCCATTCACAAAATTTCATAACTATGTATGTAGCCACCCTAACGTTGTTGTTTACTGAACGTTAGGGTGGTTATACATAGCAACAAATTTGGTCAAAGTGAGTTTACTGAATGAGAAGCATCATATGCCTACTATTCAACTCTACATGAATGAGAAATTCTTTATCTAATATACATAAATTATAAATTTCCAAGTACACAGAACATTTATACGGCATGATTATTCGACTGTCGAACATTCAACTCTACTTAGGAATGGTCATGGATAGTCGATATTTTCCATGTAATATAAAACATCGACGTTTTCTTCTACTATGCACTACGTTCCATATTAAACAAGGCAAGATGAGTATAATAGTTTTCTAACGATCAGAATCATATGTAATTTCTAGCGCATTCCGAAAACGATAGTTTTAATTTGCATTTTAAAATTAAAATATCGAAGGGACGATATCGATAAACGATGAAGAAGTAGCTGTTTCGATAATATGGGCTATCGATAGCCATCCTATGGTAGATTAACACGTTGACTGTTCTCCCTCCATGAAATAATCCATAATTAATAATCTATTAGTATAGGACACCAACTGCAATATATTTCATAGTTTTATAGGTAGAATATTTTTGCAGCTAAGATAAAATTCATATTATTTTTAATATGTGTTAAAATAAGAGCCAAATCACACTGACTTGGCGACGGAGCTCTACGGTGGTCTGGAAGATCTCAGGAACACCATCGAGTTTGTACTCTTAATCCCGAATCTCACCATTTAAAGGATGTTAGAAGAAGAAGAAGAGGAGAATTTTATAATAATATTAATTGTATAAATTAAATTGTATTCTTTTTGTCGGAATCCTGAAAAGTGTCGTTAGCATACAAGATGTCAATAAACTTGTTTGTAGAATCCAATGTGGAATAAAACGGTAAGATTACCCAAGTGTTTGTGAAATGCTTCTAACAACGTTATAATTATATTAGGAAACAAAAAGAAAAGGATGAAAAAATGAAATAGTGTTTTAAAAATGGATATAATACATTTGGTTTCAAATACTCTATCCATCCATTGTATTTAATTCTCTCGCTAATTTCAATTTTTAGAATAAAATTTTATTAATAGTTAAAATATATATTAAAAAAAAAAAAAAAATTAAATACATGAAAGTTCAAGTACCGGTTACTTCTTTGAGCCCTCTGCCAAAAAAAAAAAAAAAAAAAAAATTGAAAAAGAAGAAAAATGAATATTCACCAGACTCATTAGGATCCCTGTGGAATAATTGGAAAATTCAAATATAAAATACAGGCTGCTGGTTCTAATTTATGGCGCTCGTTCCCTGTTTGCATATCGATAAGCACCGGAGGTTATCAACTTTCTCTGTCTAAATAGAATTCCAAAGAATAATTATTAGCCTCAGTGAAAACAGAAAGGAAAGAGACTCAGATTTTCATCGACTTAATGAGATTAAATATTCTTCGAGAAAGTCAACTTCATCTACATTATTTTTATTTTTTTGGAACTTCTTTATACAAGAATGAACATTTCTGTAAGGTAAATTTATTTTGAGCCAAAATCATAACTTAAGACATCTTTTCGTTCAAAATTTTCTTGTGAATAATTAAATCTATGCATTTATATTGATATGCCATGAATATCTAATCATGTGAATATGATCATAGAAATAGTTGGATTTAGTGCAATACTGGTAGTTGGTTGTTATAGAGTTGAGGGATAAAACCTGTAAGTTTATTAAGTTAATATATATATATATATATATATATATATATATATATATATATATATATATATATATATATATATATAGTTAATAATTGGTAATTGGTTGACTGTCGTGGATAATGAAGAGAAGAATAGTTGGGGTGCTCAGTCAAAAAAGGAAGGCAAAAATAAATTATAATATTTATTTTTTTACATCTGCCGACGTTTCGACCTGAAGTTCAGGCCATCATCAGGGCTAAGAAAATAACCAGATAACAAGGTATGAGAAACTTAAGTAATGATGGTAAAAAAGATAATAACAAAAAAAAAAATGAGAAAATAAAATAGATTAGATCTAGATAAAATAGATCTAGATAAAAGAAAAATAAAATAGATAGATATAAAGTAAAATAAAATTGTTAGAATAATGACTAAGAACTAAGAGATAAATAATACAGACTGTTACATAGTGTGGAATGATGAAGTAGGCATAATCAAAAAGGGGGTGACAAAAGTGTTACATTGGGAATCTTAGAATAAAATGTAAAAACATAAAAAAGAAATATAAAGTTATATAAGAAATGAGAATAAAATAAATAGTAAAATGAAAACATTGAGAATGGAGTAGTTTGATAGAAAATTGAGATATTGTAAAGTCTATCAAGATGTACAGACAATGTATAATATAATAGAGAGTTAACAACAGAGAAAAGGAATGAAAGGAAGGAGGGAAGAAATTGAGAAATCTGAAATAAGAAAGAAATAAAAGAAGTAGTACCTTTCTCCTAAAATGTCAAAGTGAGAATGAAGTCGTTACAAAGAAGGTGGAGAGAGAAGGGATGTGGAGGTGGCGTCATCTGTAACGGTTATCGGACGAAGCTAGAACTAGAAGAATGCTAGAAGCCTAAATAGTTACGAGAGATATATTATGTAGAAAAATTATGGAATATTGAACGAAAGTTAATAGAAAGTGAAAGTGAATATATATATATATATATATATGTACATATATACATATATATATATATATATATATATATATATATATATATACATATATATATACATATATATACATATGTATATATACATATACACACACATACATACACACACACATACACATACATACACATGTACACATATATATATATATATGTATACAACTCCCTTATATATATATATATACACATATATATATACATATATATATATATATATATATATATATATATATACATATATACACATATATATATATATATATATATAAGGGAGTTGTCAGCAAAAAGGAAAGGAATATAACTATGGATGTTTTAATAAATTCAGAATTTGGCTATAGGTTAGAGAAAAGTTGTTTTTGTCAGATTTAAGATTCACTGTCTTTGGTTGAAGCTGGATGTGGAGGGTTTCAGAAATGAGTCGTTTGTCATGGTTGAGAACAGTGGCAAGGATGGATGTTTTGTCGAAGTCAAATGAATGATTGACAAACATAGACACGGTAAAGTCTATCTAGATCTAATCTGGCATAATATCAAGTTAACAATTACCGAATGGGACTATCTCCTCTGATTGCCTCATGGAGTTTAAATAGGAGTAGCCATGAAATGACTCATAGTTCTGAGAACAATCTGTCTGTGGTACCTATAGCGATATATATTACTATTATATTTATCTCACTATTATTAATGTCCCTGAGACAGATTGTAATATATTTCAATAAATAAGCTGACTCATAGCAAAAAAAAAAAAACTACATTTATAGTTGCTAGTAATGCATAAAATAATAATAAAAAGAAAAAATAGTAAAAAAGAAAGATAACAATTGAGTGGTGGTAAATAACGCTCCCTCGGGTTTTCGACCACTCCTCAATCAGACCAGAACACAATTAATTCACACTGACGTAATATCACAGTACAGTCTGGAAAGGGATGCTATTCAGGAGACAACCCCTCCACCCGAAGAGAACATATAGAAAAATGAATGAAACACTATTAACACCTTCAAATATCGATGATAATGAGGGGAAGCTATTTAGATCAAAATCTTGAGTATACCTTGTAAGTCAAACGTAATGTAGACCATTTTAATGAAGACACGATATAGACGAAGCCTGGGGAATCAGATGGTTATATCGAGATTTGATGCCTGATCAGTCATGTTTACTTAATGGCAGTCTTGCTTAAGGCAGCATCTTCTGTCGACTGCGAACCATACTTATTTAATTTCCCTCGCAGTTTTATTCTGTCGGGCAAGACAGTGAAGACGTCCTTTACTAAGGTAAATACGGTCGCAGTCCAAGTTACCTCCTAGACTTCAGCGACGTCTATTGTATGGGTGGTCAGTGAGCGAAGCAATGCTTTTAGTTCTATATAAAAATAAAAGCCAGTCAAAGTCCACATTGTTTTCCATTAATCAATGATCCTGTAAATCACTTGTGATTGATCATCCACATGTCGAATACTTTTTACCGGACTAAGCGAAGCGATACGAAGGTTATATGTTTGGAGTGTCCGCTAAAAGATATGTAACGATTTTTTGAGCGAATGGGTGGATCAAATTTTATGTTTGAGGGCTCAAAATATTCATTAAGAATCCGTGAATGAGTTTCTCATTATGGATAGAATTTTCCAATTTCTGTAGAAAACATCTGATCTATCCTCCAGGCCGAAAATCCACATAAGACCTATCTTCTTAGTAGATTTTATAGAAATATTCAGGGTGGGACAAGAATGGTTTTCATTGGTTCTAAACGTCGCTCTATTACTCCTCAATAACTGGCAACACCCTGAAAGGAACCAGTTACTTAGACCTTTTCTAGTTTTTACTCTGAGTAGAAGCCTTCCCTAGAGCCCCTTGTTCCTAATTTACCTGCTCTCTACCCTTGACGTCGGTTTTGATGCCAGAAGTCGGTTTCGTTCATCTTTGTTTTCTACACCTCGTAATAATTTTGAATGCTCATTTGCTATGTTCAATACATAGCAATACGTATAAAGATTTTGATTAAAATCGGTGTATCATTGTATAATTAAGTGGTCTTTAATATCATTTAGGTCTTCTTCCCATTAATGTCGCTTTACAAGACTTAAATGCCAAATGTTTAACACGTCATCCTCTAATGTACCGTTAATTTGGTTAATTTTAAATAATTAACTAACTATCATTGTTATGAGTTACGAATAAATGCTAAATATAACTTTTGAAAGAATTTGATAATTGAAAAATGGAGAAAAAATGATAAATATTTATTTAGGTCAAAAAGGCAGCTCCGAAAATAATAGTCAGAAGGTATACATAAAATATATCGTTTAAAGCTCAGAATTTTATAAAACTCAATAACTAATATAAATAAAATTGTAAAAGCTAATGGTAAGTGACGCAAAATTATAAATAATAATTTGTAAAAACTAATATTACTTAACATAATTGGGTCCAAAAAAATTAAATGAAATTTTCTAATTAAACACAAATTTTTAAAATTATTTTTAAGTTTGACATTGTTAAATATTTCATTGTACTTGTGTGAAAGTAGAAGTGAAATATTATAATATTTCATGTAATATTTTTTTTTTTTTTTTTTTTTTTTTTTTTTTTTTTTTTTTTTTACAGTTTCTTTATATATCGACAGTTTTTTTTTTTTAATTTTTATATTCCATCACTACAATGCTTTGCCTATGAAATTGATTTTGCGTTCCTTTCTAATTTCATTTAGTGATTATTATGCTATTGTTTTAGCTCCAATATTATAGTATTGGAATCCTGTTACCGAACTGTTCTTGTTAATATATCCTGAGAGCTATTATACTTAATTTATTACTAGTACTATGTTATTCTTTATTGTAATAGTCTTTTGGCCAGATTTATTGTTAATTTATATGAACAATACTGTTATCCTAAGGGACTTAGTCACAGAATAAAGATGATTTTCTATTTCTATTTATTTCTAAGTAAAAGGTGTGTGATGTGTGCATCGCACCAAATGTTTTTTTCAAGTATGGATTATTTTGTTTTATTTCTCATTTTTTTTTTTTTCTAAAATCTGTTTCGTCAACAATGTTTCTCTGAATGTTTGTTACAAAGTATTGTACTGTATATTTTGTTCGTTTTATTTATTTAATGTAACAGATCATATGGCAAGAAGTAATCTTATTTTCGGTATAATTTTGTTATTCTTAAGGAACTTTTTTTTTTTTAGAAATAAGTTATATTTGTTAAATTACATAATATTTTTTTATTTTTTCAGATCCATATTTGTAGAAATATTAGGAAAAGAAGAATACAAAAAAAACAAATCGTTGTTTTTTCTAAAAGGCGACACTGCCATTGTTAGTAGCAGTTAAAAATTTTTAATTTTGAATTAATAATACTAGACGTTGTAATATAAAATATTAAAAGTAATAAATACAAAGTTGTTTTTAATCAGCTATGTTAATGTAACCCTTCAACCTTGGATGAATTGTGTTGATGAGACGTTACTCAAACACAGAGGATGTTAAATACAAAGGAGTTCGGTGCTAGACACTGAATCTGAAATCTACAAATCGTCGGTAATAAATCTGGATAAACCTTATCTAGGCCTTAGCCTCCGTCAGGGACAATATGGAAATTGGCAAAGTTGAAACTTGTGTTATAGCACTATCTGCCTTGAGTAAAGTTTCTCTTCTTGCGAAGGACTCTTATCCGCTCTAGATTTGATTATCAATGACTTGATTATAAAATGTGATAGAGAAAAAAGTAAACAAATATTTATCTCGATAAGATGTGGAATCCGAAGAATAATTGGATGAAGAGGATTGTAAGGTTTATGTATTTTGGGTAGATAATCAGAGAGAAAGAGAGAAACACTTTATTTTCATAAAATATAAAATATAAAGGATTGCTGCCCAATTATATTGGGTTGCTATATACACAGCATACTCTTCTATCCTTAGGACAATATATGAACTTATATATAAATATACAGAAGTATTAGTTAATATTAGTAATATATATGTATATATATATATATATATATATATATATATATATATATATATATATATATATATATATATATATATACATTTTTATTATTTTGTTTTATTTTATTTTTTTTTTCTTTTTTCTTCCTTTCATTGTTCATGCTTTTATTTAGAGAACAATGGAGTTTTAAGTGATGAGATTTCTACATTTTGGGGTAGTTGATTTGTTCCTTATTAAGGTTTTGTAAAATGCTCGTTATATACAGGGTATCCCGTAAGTAGAGAGAAATTTTGAAAAGGTGATAGCAGATTTTAAGAGCTACAAAAAAGTTCACATCAACAATATACCGATTTTGAGCAGAAAAGTAGGAAATTCAAGTTATGTGTTTTTTTTAAGTGTCACGTTTTTTGTGGAATAGTAGGCCATCTAAAAAATTATACATAATTTAAGTAATTAACAATAGCTCCATAATTATAAGTACTGGTTTTTTTTTTTTTAAAGCAAAAATGGCTACAATAAATTATTGTAAAGCTTTTACTTCATGTTTTTCCGTAATATGGGTTGTATAATAATTGCTATGTTTTAGAGGAAACATTATTCGGGATGCCACTGGATAATTATTGGTGATAATTACCCAGAAATATTTAATAATAAGAAAACTTAACTGAGGTTTAAGAAATAGTGTGGTTGTTCATCTTTGAGGTTTCATCACTCCATCTGCTGATTCGATGCCATCTTATCCAATCAAAACCAAGGCCCAAACGCTGCCAAGCCGTTCCCTCAGTATTTTCTTTTTTTTGTCTTCCCATTACTGGCCTTCAAGATTATACGTGGTTTTCCTGAGCCAGGGTGTGAGGGCTGAGAGTTAAAAGACTCCACCATGATGCGAACTCTTGACTATTTTTTTACCACTTTATTATCTTATATCAGGTTGCCGGTCAACGGTGGTGGTGTGCACACGCGTTAGGCCATTCGGCCACCCTGCCCACTGCCTCCTCAATCTCCAAAGCAGGAAGAAAACACAAGACCGCTACACCCTCAGTCTCCAAGGCTGGAAGAAAACATAAGTCCAAAACACTTTACTTTACGCGATTTTATACAATAATCCAGGGTGAAGCAAGGATGGTTTTGATCGGCTTTCAGCTACAGCCTATTAAAAATTATTTAAACTGGTCACACACTAAAGGATCCAGGCATGAATAGTTACAAAGATTGGTTGAACAAAGATTCCTAGGTAAGTGCTACTCCACTTTTACCGTCTTTGATGTTGGCAGAAGTGTTTAATGTTGGCTTATTTTTCTTTGGCTCCGTTGTTGACACCTGATGTTAAGTTTAAAACATTATTTGCTCTCTTTAATACACATCATAATTAATATAAATGCCAAAAATACTTTTAATTTCTAATTATTTTTTATTTTCACTTACCTATATAAATATAAAATAAATAGTAAGAGAAAGTATTGCGATCGTGAAAATGTTCGAATCTGAGTTTTCAGATAGGTAAATGGTTGGTATTTTACAGCAACATTTTTCTGGAAATCGGCTTACCGAAAGTGGCACTTTATATTATCGATTTTCCACGTGTTTACAATTTTCTCAAGAACGGCTCTATAGATTTTGGTTAAACTCGGTGCCTTAATGTATAATTGAATGTTTTTTAATTTCAGATGGGTTTTATCTTTATTAATGTAGCTTCACAGGATTTAAATGCCCAATGTTAAAAATTGCTTTTTCGAAAGTATCTTAAATTTGGTTTATTTTGAATAGTCAACTAACTCTCATTGTAACTAGTTTTAGAAAAAGGCTATATGAACTATGAAAGAATTTGATAATTGATAAATGATTATTTAGGTCGAAAAGGAATCTCCGGAAATAATCGTCAGAAGGTATAGTTATATATAATTCGAAAGCCGATAATTTTATAAAAAACAATATCTAATATACAAAGTCGTAGCAGGTAATGGAAAGTAACGAAAAAATTATAGATAATAATTTCTTATAACTAATATTATTTAACGGAAACCACATGTTAACAAGGAAATGAAATCAAATTTCCTGACTAAATAAAAATTATATTTAAATAATAAAAGTATTTAATTATTACATTTAATTCAATTATTAAATTATTTAATAAATATAATTATTATAGTAATAAAACTAAATAATAAAATTATTTTTAGGTTTTAAATTTTATTTTAATAGAAAATGTATATAAAATCCACCGAATCAAGGCAATGGAATTGTTAAAAAAACATTTTATTGCACTCTTGTTAAAGTGGATTATAAAAATATTTCACAGATGAGTAAAGCGTATGTTTATGACCTTCAATACATTTACTGAAATTTAATAATTTTAGCTAAGTAATAATTTGTGAGAAGTCTAACGTATGTTAAAAGAAACTGTTTATTTTTATATCAGAAGCATTAACATTAATAAAGAGAAAACATATGGTTCCTAGAAAATGAAATGAAATTTGCTTACTAAATAACCAAAAAACAAATTGGAAAGATCATTTATATTGGAATTAAAAGGAGGTGGAAACGCTCAAACCCTGGGGAACTCCAGAGAAAGTGTAATGAAGGAAGGTAAGGTGGTTCGGAATAATTTCTTGAGCCCGGTCTGAAAGGAAATACAGAAGACAGTAAAGAATAGGCCTGTTGGAAACAGATAAAGATTTTAATTTAGTGTAGATGATAGAATGGTCTAAGGAGTTGAATGCTTTCGTCCATTGCATTATGTAAGCCAGAGGTAATTTTTAGTAGAGCGGATTGTATGGAGGATCCAGGTCAAAATCAGATTGGAGATGATCGTGTAGTTTAGAGTCATCAAGGAATTTGCAAATTTGGGATTGATCTATTCTTCCTAGAGGTTTGGAGAGGTTAAAGAGGATGAATATTGGGCTAGCAGCTTTAGGAGAGAGGAATCGGTGAAGAAAGAAATTCCTTAGCTTTGCTTGTGTGAGAGAGATTGTGATAGATACTTTGCCATTTACTCTGTCCTGTTCTTATCGGACGAACCCCAGGAGCCATAATCACGTCGGAGGGAGTAAAAAATTTGTAGTATTTTAGGATTTTCTTATATGCATTATAAAGAAATTTACCAGAAGTAGAAATCGAGGAGAGGTCTGAATTGAAGGATTGGAATTTGAAGGCAAGCCAATTTCTTGTTTAACAGTTTATAAAGGCAGTTTTACAATATCTAGTCGTCAGGATGCTTTTTTCTTTCCCAGTGGGTCCTGGAAAAGCATTTGGCATGAATGAGGTCTGCAAGGTCATGAGGTAAAGGATGTTTCTTGCGGTATTTCAGGGAGAGAAGAGATGAGGAAGCAGTCCAGACTGCTTGTTGTACCGAGGTAATAAAGGAATTTACAGCATCTTCTATGTCTTGGAGAGTTTTTAGGGATACTCTAAGGTCAATTTTTTCGTTTGATATTTTTTGAAAAAGGTTTCAGTTAACTAGGTCCCTTATGAATGAAGGTGGAGGTGATTTGGAAATTGGTAATGTGGAAAGGGTTAGCATAACGGAATATGATCAGAGGATAGATCGTCAAGCCCTGAAACAGAATAATTCAGCGGCCATAGACCTTTGAGGATGAAAAAGTCTAAGAGGTCGGGATTGCGGTTAGGATCGGTTGGCCAGTATGTGAGAGTGTTAGGTGAAAGGAATTTGCTATGTTGGGAATTAAGTGCAGACAGCAATGCCCGGCCTCGGTTATTCGTCGTTCTGGATCCCCATTGCTGGTGTTTAAAATTTAGGTCTGCACCTTTTTTTGAAAATTTCTTTATTGAGATATATTACAAGCTGTCACATTCAAGGACAATAGTAATAGTCTGCACCTAGAAGGAAATTGTGTTCTTAGGAATTAAGAAAGGATTTTAGTAGTTGATTCGTTTGTATGGTTTTTAACACCAGTTTACAGTGTAACTTTTTAACAAGGTCTGAGACAGCTTCTCGATATTGTACATAATTTATACTTTGTGTGGTTCAGTATATTATTTAGTACTCAGTTTTAACAGTATTAATCTCAAACTGGTCGTCCGCTGTTAATTTATGTTATGATTCTAATGCAGAATTTAAGCAGTGCTAATATACCAAAAAAAGTAAGTTGTCTGGTTAGGGCAATGTTTGAGCTCCGATAATAGCTTTCAGTGTTTTAATTACATCGCTAAACAGCGTTAGACTCTTTTCCGGGATGGGAGGAGGACGGAGAATTAAGCCGAATTAAAAGTCCAACCGAGCACCGAGATTAGAACTCATAATTATTTTTCCATATTTAACTTCGGTTGTCACATTGCTGGGCAAAGCACGGTGATGAGCACACGCGTTAGCCCACTCGACCTTCCCGCTCCCTAAAATTAGTATTGTTACCACGGTATATGCCTGTATTACATATTCCATCCTTGTCAAGAGGAGTGCTAAACTTCTTACCTTTTTTTGCTACATCCCCTCTTCTTGTTTATTTATAAGGAGAAGCTAAGCCATTATGTTTGACCCGGATATGTCTTTGGGACAAGAAAGAACAATTGTATTTGAAAATATTTCCTGCCACACCCGCATTACTAGTTTTTGATTAACAAAAGCTTGGACTCCTTCCTTAAATTCCAGAACTATCAACACGAACTTCTTCCAGCCTCAGTTATCTCCTCTCTGAGTAAGGCTCCTGTGGCTTCAGACATGTTTTATCACTTGATTAATTTGATTATCTATCTATTGTTTTTAGAATATCAAATTAATTAATAATAATATCAAGCAATTTTTTATTAGTTAAGGAAATAGGATATAAATTCACAAATAATATGTGGCGTTCCTAGAAAGGGTGCGGGGTAGTGCTACCTACCCCGTTGCTTGTTAGTGTAATGATGTTAATGGTATTCCTATGGGATCATTCATGAGCAGAAATCTGACAGGCTTGATGATGAATCAGGTTTCGGACAGAGCAATGGATAATTACAAAGAGGAAGTGCCAATGATCACTAAATACATTGATGATATTCTGATATTAATAGAAAAAGATGATATTGAAGAATTTCTAAATATCTTGAATAGTGTTTCAAATTTAAAATTCACAAGAGAGATAGAAAACAACAATGTCATTAGATTTTTGGATATCAACATACATTACAGAATGGACAAAGAGAGAGGATGCCAGTAATAGACTATTAAATTATTACAGCAACCACCCCTTTCATCAAATTAAGAATGTAGCCATGAATTGAACCAGACAGGACCATAAAAATAACTGGTAATAAACACATAAAAAAAGTAAAAGGAATTGTGTATAGATTATAAAATAAAAATTGGTATTCAGAAAAAATAAGTTATTTATGGAGAAAAGGACAATATAAAAACAAGAAGAACATGCCCATTGTCAACTCTATGAAAAGAAACAACTTAGCAACTTGAAAAAAAAAAACATAGTAAAGTGCATCAAAAATCCAATAATAGCAGAAATATATTGATTACCCATTTGTTCAAACCAGTAAACTATGATGAAGCAAAAGTGCAAACAATAATGAAATAAATAATTGATAATCCCAAAACACAAAACCGAAATTTTACTGCTTAACACAAATTAATAGTCTCACTGACAAAATAACCAATACATCCGAAACATATAACAGCAGATTTAAATTTCAGTAGAAAAAAAAAATCTAAGCATTTACACCAATAATAAAGACAAAATAAATAAAAATGAAAAATGAGACATATTCAAAACAGATTGTAAGGACTGTAGAAATAATAATAGTGGAATTAAATAAAAATAGCACATGTCACATAGGATAAACAAAACAGAACTTAAAAAATAGAATCAAACAACATAAAAGCAATTGAAATTCTAAAATAAAAAATATAAAATCTGTACTGGACTATCGACACACAGCACCTAACAAAAAACATAATTTTGACTTCAATAACACTAAAATATTAATAAGTGAAAAAAAACTGCTTTAAACGAAAAGTTTTAGAATCAATCTACATCTCCAAAAATCTGGATACAGTTTGTAATTTTCAGGCAGACATAAAAGTACTAAATAGAACCAGTATAATTACAAAATTGAAATTTTAATTACTTAACTTCTTAACTTCTCCTGGACAAACGTCTAACTTAGAATCCTCACACAAGACTGAAAATACAAGAAACCTTCTCAACGTTTCCGACTACTTAAGTACTTACTAGACAAACGCTCTTATCGAGTTAGCTATGGGGTCCACTGAACTATGAAATTTCTCTCGTATCCAATACTTAAATCCAAAAATCGTAAAATCATCAATATTCATAACTTTGTTACAAATAAAATCATTTATAACGATCTTAATGTTCCAGAGGTTTCCGATTTGGCTTAATCCAGATAAATACCCTTCCACAATAAACTTCCGAAACATCCTAATTCTCTCGTAATTCGTTTCTAACCTTGCTTCCACTTCGATTCCTGATAACTGCCCGAGGCGTCTGGAAAGAAGATGATCTCCTAATTTAGAAACTTTGTTACCATTTTAATAAAGTTTCTTTATTAGTATATTTTCTACGTCCAAAAAAAAAAAAAAAAAAATATATATATATATATATATATATATATATATATATAAGGTATATGAAAATCTGAACAGTTTAAGAACAATTGAATTTATTTTCACTTTTTAACTATTACTTATCCTATTATTTATTTTTATGTTATTTATCATTTATTGTAAGCTTTTCTTTCTTGATTTAAACTATTATAATATATACTTATTAAGTTATTTCAATGTTATAGTATACTTTAATACCCTTTACATCGTAAGATGTTACAAGTAAAATTATTTCCACCTAATTGCAGAGTTACTGTAATATGAAAAAAATGAACCACTAGAAAATATATAAATGTTGGGATACTTACACTGGCAAAAAATTATTAAGAGTGCTTCGGGTGCTTTTTCACTAGATCCAATCATAGATCGTCCATAGAAACGGTCAAGTACGTGAATTGCAAACAAACATGGCATTTGCCAAAAATTCAAAAACAACTTTTTTCAAAAATCATATTTATCCCTCTCAATACGGGAGAGGTAGATATATAACGAGCGCGGCGTCCGACTGTCTGAAGTTGAATGAAGAATAGACTGGAGCTTTGCCAACCTTGCATTAAAGTCTCTTTAGGTGTGTCCTCGTTTGATCACCGGAAGGCACTGTCTTCCTCGGTGGATGTCGATAACTTAGCATGGCTAAAAAATACTAGGGTTCTATTTCCTGATAAGAAATGCTTCCACTAAATGGCAGATAATGCTTTCTACTTTATTTTCAAGAGTTTTTATTTAAAAGAAATGAAGAAAACGGGATTTCGAGTTAATGCAAAGAGTTTAGTTGTCAATTTATTTGGTGTCTAACTAAGGGTGAAATGGCGAGATGAGGTGAAATAAAGTTAGAGATTGGTTTTTATATGTCTTTGTCAGCTTTTATACCATAGACCATAGGTGTAGAATCTTTAACTCATTAGAGGCCGCAGTGAGGTTAGGTAGTGCTAATGGAAGCCGTGACAATTCTCTATATTAAGCTGTTGTTATTTTTATTTATCACTAAATACACACACCCATATAAATATACTCAACTCAATTCTATTAATTTTAAATTTTCGTGACTTAAATAATTAAATATTAATTGATTCTGGCGCTAAGTTAATACATATCACGCAAAAACGTTTGGAGGTCGCATTTAGGCCCCGGAGATCACATGCTGCCTAGAGGGTGCAGGTTCCTCATCTATGCTAATAGACCAGGGGTTTCCAAACTACGACCCGCAAGCATCTACAGTCCGGTCCGCGAACGTTTCTCTGATTACATAGTACAATTTTTAAAATAAACGAAATTTAGAAAGATAATTAAGCAAACTGTTACTACAACAATAAAAACCCACAATTTGATCATAACAGTCCTATTTTATTTTTCCTTAATACACCAACGTTTCATCCCTTAGGCCATTTTCAATGGAAGAAACCTTTAACAACAATCATCACATCCTAATTTTACTTTTCCATTAATTATTTTCATTTTATACTTTATAATTACATACGTATTTAAAAAATAAAATACATGGACTGAACTGTCCTTATCAACATATTTGCCTTGAATCTGATTTGAAATTAATAGTATGTTTGGTGTAATGTACAAAGCTTCAAAAATTTTCCTTCTGCCTGTATTATTCTCTTTTTGTAGAATTTAAACCTTTTCAAAATCAAAATTATGCATATTACTTAAAGCATATAGCACCAATGATATTTTATCTGTTTTTTTTTCTTATTCTTTATATCATTGTGATGCTGGTACATTCAATGATTTATATACTGCTTGGCTTCCCCAACGTCTATCCTTGGACAGTTTAAACATGGAACCTCATAAACCAATCCTGCTTGATAATTTTTTTCTATTTTATCTTTTAAATTACAATAATAATTTTTCATTTTTCATAGGTCTAAAACATAAGGCATAATCTTCCACATCATAATCATTACTCCTCATATCTACTGATAATCCTTGAATGTAAAACCCATAATACTTCTGTAGGCTCACCATTTTGTCTTCTTTAGTTTTACTTACTATGTTGTAAACCTTCTTTAAGTTTAATTCCCAAAATTCCATGATTAAATTTTAAAAAATCTCAGAGAACATATCAAAAACTTTTTCATTCATTTTTTTAATCTGTTAACACTGGTTATTGCAATTACTTTAAAAAAAAAAATATTATATTATACTTAGTTCTTTGGTGACAAGAACAATTATTTAAAAAACCGTTGCTGGTTTTATTTTTTTGTCCATTCTGTGGTTATCATAAGATTTATTAAATGTGTTTTTCTCTTCGTCAAAGCTCATTTTACAATTAAAGGATGACTTTTTGAACACGATTTTTTTTTTTTCATTTCGTGACATGGCCCGGGGGACTTAGCAGGAGGTCCCGATAGTCTCGGAGTGTAGTGTATAGCGTTCTACGATCTTGAAATGTAAGACTTCTAAATTTGAAGGGGGTTAACTTTTTATTTTTGGTCGATGACTAAGTTTTGACAGGCATAACAAAAAATAAATAAATAATTTTTTTTTTTGCAGTGATATCTTGTTTTGATTTTCGTGAACATGTTTTTATTTTCTTTCTATACTGAATTATGCCAGATGGCTGAATATTTAAATTAAAATAGAATATAGAACTATTCAAAAATAAAAAAGCTTAATGTAAAGATTAGTAAAAGTAATAACTAATAAACAATTGAATAAATATTATATTTATCAGATAGCTAGAAAATGGGCAGAATTTGGACCAACCGACGCAGCAATATGGGAGTAAATATTTTTTTGGGAGAAACAGACTAATTATTCGTTTTGTGCACAAAAAATCCTTCAATAAATATTTTTATAGCATTCGAAAAATTTGAAATTTTCGGCACGATATATTTATCTAGACAGAGCTCTTAAAATTTTCGTTGACAACCACAACAATTCTAATAAATTAAGAGCGGCTCCACCGAACCGATAAAAAATTAAGAGGGATTTAGGGCTTAATATTCTACATGAAATGGTACCAAATTGATCTACGTAAACAAACTAGAAACAAAGATATAAAATAAAAATGATAGATAAGTTTTACATAATTTATAGTTTAATGAGGATTGAGTTATTGATGCAGTTGAAATAGTGTATTAATTTAGCTTTACAATAGTTTTACTAACGTTGAATTTGGAGAAAATTCTGAGAAGTTGTGAATGCTTTAGTTATTAAAATCTTTTGCAATAACTTATTGTAGTAATTTTTTTTATATAACACGGGTGCTTTTATGTGACAGGATATTAAATCACAACATTTTTTTACACAACTGATATGTAGATTAGGACTCCTGACTATTTTTCACTCAAGAATTGAACAGATATGCGTAAACCAAATCTAGCACTGGAATCGGCTTGATATAAATAAAATTTACCAGTCTTAAACCTGTAGCCCCACAACACATGGACTTTATTGCTTCACTACTTTGTACGGAAGTACTGTTTCCAGGCCAACGGTTGTATAGAAAGAGGATCGGACCGAGGTCACTCTAAACTGCCAGATTTCCACCTTAATTGATTATTAAATTAAATTAATAGTACCAACTTTATAAAGGCCGGGTGTGCCCTAGAAGGGTCTCTTGGTCCCAGAGTCGATCCAAGCATAAATAATAATCTGCCGCAGCCGGACTCGAAACCCTGACCTTGAATATTAGAAGTTCACTCCTTACTTACAGAGATACCTCGCTCCCTCTACCTGTATTAAATTTATATTATTTATTATTTACAACAACAAAAACAAAAATAAAAACATTAAAAGAATTGAAAACCTAAAAGAAACGATGTTATATTTGAAGCATATAATCTTTACTTTGTTTTGGTGCCTTTAATGAATTTGTATTGTAAAATATTGTTGAAATTCACAAATACGTAATTAAAATTGTACTTAGTGACTAGCAATAAACCTACGAGACACATGTATTTCAATTCTGTGTTATTTAAAAATATAAAAAAAAAGATTATAAGCTCATTTATTTCCTAATATGAAGTTGTAGTAGGGTTGAATTCTTTATCAGGTTAGATATGAAGTTTGATAAATATTGAGTTTGGAAGGTTAGTAGTAAGGTATTCTCGTTTTCCCCCGTCGTTCGCCTGACCAAACGCCACTACAGCCCATATCGTTCATCTATAACTTTATTAGCTAATCTCATCCCATTTGCAAAAAACTGAGCTACAATTTCGCAATGAGGTATACTTCCATCCAGATTAGTGGCGAAGTAGGAATGCTCAAACGATTTACAAAAAAAAAAACCTTGCTCTCTTATCAAATATTTCTGGTGATTTATAGTATAGAGTTATACTGCATTCCTGTGTCACTATACAAATAATTGTATCGATTAAAATAAACAGTGCCTTAGCATGGAAATTGGTTTTAGTGACAGTATCAATATTTTCGTCAATCATTTGCAACTAGCAAGAAGTGTCATGTCGAATCTGATATATTTTATGCTGTTCTTGTATCTAAATTCAATCCATATATTTGCACAACAAGATCGATTCGAAGAAATGTGTATAAAATTTGTGGAATTTTATAATATAATGAACAAAATAACTGTAATAGATATGAAGGTGAACTTTGAACTAGGCAGTTCATTGCTTTGGGGATACTCCAAAGTAAGTTATTTTTTAAAAAAATATTGTTTATAAAACTGATATAAAAATACTTATAAATTATATATGCATATAATTTAGCCAATGAAATCTTTAGTCTATTATACTGTAATATCATCATTGATATTTCTTTTTATGAAGTGTATATAAATTTTATTTATACAAATACAAAAATTTATCGATGGATCACTTAATTTTTGTTTTTTTCAGATTGAATTTAGTAATAAAGACATAATCGCTAGTTGTACTTTAATTGAAATTTCAAATAGTACGTATTTGGTGACGGCTGAAGTCACGTCTGATTTCAATATTTATAGTATGAGCAGGTAAGAGGTTATCTTAACGAACTACTTTCAGAAACCATTTGTTTGGCACTATTTATTTTCCATAATTAATATTAATCATTTTTTTAAATATATGCTTCATCTTCTTAAAATTTTTGAAAGGGTCAGATTTTGAATTTTTGAGGGAGTCACATTTCGACGTTATGAACATTCCAAATGAAAAGTTCCAAACCAAAACATAACCCAGCTTTCCAAAGATATATTACACATATAACTTATGACTTACAGTTTCTGATTGTCATTGATAGGATATGTATTTATTGAAGAAATAAAACTAGGAAAAAATTAAAATAAATTAAGGACTATCTGTTGATTAATATTAATATTAATAGTAGTGTAAATCAATTGATTCTATTATTATTATTATTATCATTATTTCTATCGAATTCAATTGCCGTAAGTTAGCAAACCTTCACGTCAAGGTGGGAATAGTTGAATATGCTGAGAAGGAAGAGGGCAAGTCGAGCGTTGACGGTATAAGCCGACCATACCCGATGATTGCTCCTCACAATTATTTTGTTTCCTACAGACTAGTCTGAATACAAACCTGCTCCTCCGTCTCGTTGCTTCAGTGGCTGAACCATCGGTCTACACCCGCAATCATTCTTCTTCCAGAAATCTAACGTGTAAAGTCTTAAATACAATAGTCTTGAGTTGGTAAATATGATTGTTTGGAGACAGGTTAATGTATAATAATCAACGGTGCATCGTATAACCATCTCTTGAGTTGATGGGAACGGTTTGGGTTCTGGAAGGAAAGCATCAAGCCATAATTCTTTTTTAGTATTAGGTAAAGAACGAGATTTGAATGGCCAGTCGGTCCCTAGCAGGTGTATATGTTTGCCAGTACTCAATCTTGTTCCGCCGATGATGTTCACTCAAGGTTAGCCAATTCTCGTCTTTAATGCTATAAATCGATTCTAATCTGTATCTCTATTGTCTGTTGTTAAGAAGAAGAGAGGAATGAAATGTCTTAAGATGGGCGGGGGAAGGTTTATTATGTTGAGGGGTGCGACATCGGCCTTGTTTTAGCCTCTATACAGACAGAGTATAATAGTTCAATTAAAAAAAATGAATAACAGTGAAAATAGAAAATTTATCCGACTTGACATTCGTTTCATAGGACTCATCGGGGATTTGACGAATTGAATTTAAATTTAACCGTGAAAACGATTTGATTCTTTAGATACAAATAATTGATCTCTGAAGCTGAACGTGTCTAACTCACACTGGTGGTGGTTGGCATACAAGAAATTTCACACCCACAATATCCTTGATACACAATTTCGCATAGTTCGCGTTACAGACTCCTTTTTTATCAAATTATTAACATCTAATTTTAGGCAGAAAAGAGATCTGTAGAGCATAATAGTATTAATTGGTGGAATGACCTATATCTAAATCATTGCAGATTATTGTGTAAATAATTTTCAGAACAATATAGAATTGAATTTTTATATTAAATTTATTATGAACTTCAGATTTTATTATAGAAAATATGTTATCATAAAATATTACTTGCTAATTTTAAAATATTTTAATAAAAATTATTAACTTTTTGGATTACATAACCTGTTCTACATAATAATACTACAAATATAATTGTTTAAAAAGCAGGTTAATATATATATATATATATATATATATATATATATATATATATATATATATATATATATATATATATGTTTTGTAAAATATACATAGATAATAAATATTGAAAAAAATAGTTTAGTAAGTAGCACAGTAACTGAGCACAGTAACAAAATAAATGGACAAAAATTAGATATATTTTTGGCGTTGTTTAACCATACTTGTACTATAAATTTAAAAATTAATTTTTCAGGAAAAATGTTAGTGTATGTGATGGCGTAATATTTACAACTATGTTTTTGGCCAAAGAAGACGACAAAGTAGTAGTTAAATCTCTGTCAGTCGAAAACTCAGGATTTAGTAATGCTACAACAGAAATTGGTGGAAGCCTGCAATATATTGCTTCAGATCATATAATACCATTTCTAAGTAGAGCATTGCGAAAATCAGCTTTGTTTGTGAATAAGGTCCTTAAACAGGAATCTCGCAGACAGACACTATATGCTAACGATCTTCTTCACGACACTATAAAATATTATTTAGGCAACTTGGTTACAGATTAGTATTTAATAAGTACTAAAGTATTTAAAATAATTTTAGTTAATAATTATTGAATATGAATTGGTGTGAAATAGGTAAATTTTGGAAATAACCTCAAGTGTTATTAAGTTTACATTTAAAAGGAAAAGGAATGTAATTACCTGCCGTATTTCGGTACTCCATTTCTTTGTAGAAAAATAGATTTGTAAACTAAATTATTAGATTTTAAATTTACTTTATTAAGATTTATTACTACTTATTAGTAATATTTATTTTAGTACTAGTTTTTATTGATCAAATATGAATAATATTATATTTTCTTTTTTCATTAACAAGATATCATTATTTTTATTTTGTTTTTAAAAATATAAATTATTGACATAAATTAATGATCTAATGAATTATATATTTTTTGACAAAAGTAAATTATCCAATGAAGAAATATATTATACTTTATTTTTTTATTAATTATTTATTGGATTTTGCAGAATAACATCATCATAACAAATAAAAAATAAAAACTATTTTATGTTTTGTACAGGAATATTTCGAGGTTTTTTTTATAAATATTTCTAAGAAAAATGTTATCTTATAGGAATAACGTAATCTCTGATATTTAAACCCATTAAGCCAATTGTTTTTCTAAAGATTTGAAGTCTGTTATTACCAGGACCTGGATCTCAAGATCTTAGTTTTTGAAGAAATAGATTGTAAATAAAGATTTTAAACCATTTATTAAGAATAGTAGTTTACAATAGCAATATATTTGTAGACTATAAGCATTGCTAAACATGAAAAATATATCTGATCATTATAAAACTGAATAAAAATAATGTTTAAATAACGTCATCCAAGTAAGATAAATATAGCTTTCTCACCATTTTCATTGGTAACACTTCTTATTCCATTGGCTCGACAGACCATAACTGGCCTTTTCAAATAATTTTTGCCAGCCTGCACGCTTCAGTTTTCTTGATCCCCAGGACCGTCCAGGCATCTTTTGTTAGGCCATCCATCGAAGAGACCGCCATCATAGAAGATCTCTTTTCTCTTCACTTAGTACTATGATTATTCTGCCGCATTATTTTTTTCTGGAGATCTGATCTATGATCCTCTGACATTCGAGCTACGTGGCCAGCCCACCTCAATCTTCCTAGCCTTACATGCTTCACAATGTCAGATTCGCCAAGGAGGTTATATATTTCTTGATTACCGCTCCTGAGGTAAGTTTGACCGACTCTTCTAGGTCCAAAGATGAGGTCCATGTCCCTGGACCGCACCTATAGAACTTCGAGTAGAAACCTATGCCATTATTTAGTACTTAATACGCAAAGCAAAAATTACAATTAGTACCCATCAGAGTGCTGGTCCAGAGACATGGTCAAATGACATACGAATTTGCGAGTTGAAACTTACGCCAATAATTTGTTGCTATCGTGTTCTATTTATTACCTCAATAATCAGAATATGCACCCGCCAGGCAGCGGAGATATAAAGCTTGTTAGTACGCTGATGATACACCATGGAGTACTTCGTGGCCCGACATGAATGGAATTTCAAGTTGAAACTTATGCCAATCATTTGTAGCTATCCTTTAATATATTGTACCAAAATATCATTACCTCTAGCCCCAAGAACCTGAGATAAAAAGCTCGTAATTTAGACCACGTGGTACTTCCAATGGAATTTCGAGTTGAACTTCAGGGTGTCCAGAAGGGGGTTTCGTTTTTTTTTTTTTTTGAGGGGAATATTTTAACGGGTTTTTGAATTTTTGGGGAGAGGGGTCAAATTTCGACGGGGTTATGAATTTTCGGACTAAGAGACAAACGGGAAACAGAATATACCGTAGCAAGTGTAGTTGTATATGATCGACGATTTTTCTAATTCTACCTTAGCTTAGGTGAGAAATGAAAAATCTTTTGAACAGGAAGCCTGGCAGGTTCTTGCCCCATCGAATTTGGGGAGGATGTGCACCTATGCCTATTTCACCTACGCACCTATCCTGTTGAAACCTATGCCAATATTTTGTACCTAATATGTACCAATTTGTATAACAAAATTACGATTTGTACCCGTCAGGAACCGGAGATATAAATCTCGCAAGTGTACCGGCCAGAGACACGGTCAAATGAAATACGGAATTTTAATATCAGGTTGATATCAAGTGTCATGGGCGCAACTGCAGTTCAGTATTCCTATCGTTCTGTCTTTGCTACATTGTCATCTTGTTATTATCTTAAATCGTATTCTGAGACTTTGTAAACAGAGTGGTTAGAGACGGTTAAAGATTTTTACATTATGATTAAGGGGGTGAGTGACTTTTTAATAGCAATTAGTAACATTAAGTTGATACTCGTTTAGTAGAGACAGTTTACATGGCAGATAATTCCCCTCAGCGTGTCTTATCTTTCAAGTTCTCGTTCACGGCGCTTGGTTTTAAGTTAGACAATCGCGAGTTCGTACCTAACTCAGTGTATATAATTTTTTTTCTTTCTTTCTTTTATTTACTTGTTCATTATTATTTTTATTTTTTTACTAAGACTTTTATTTCATTTATTTACAGAAAATGTTTTATTTAATATTTGTATATAGCTTTGTAAATAGATTAGTTATTAAGTATTTATTTTGTATATTTTCTTGTTAGTGTTGTATATTTTTTTCTGTTCTTCTTTTTTTTTTTTTGGTTATATTATTTAGAGGTATGGAACCTGATAGAAACATTTCATGTGACAAATCAGATGAAGAGACTCCCTTCTCCGAAATTAGGGAGACCGATTTTCAGTATTAAACCAGGCGAACTCTGCAAAAGCGCAACAGAAACTCTGCCCCCGGGTTGGCGGGCAACTCACCAAATAAAAAAGTTCGCTAAATCAAAGCAGCCACTTAAAGCAGACCAAAATAAACGATCTAAAACAAGCTCTAAAAATAATTCAGCTATGAAAGCTGAAACTAAACCACCTACCAGTACATCCAACAACAATTCTGTTGTCGCCAATAATAAAAATATCGAAATTATTTTTCGATTATGACTTTCACTGAACCAGAGCTACCATCCATATATGGCAACAAAATTCACAACTCATGCAGTTCGGTCAAGAAATAGCTAGTCTGATCTGACTGACAAACCAATTTCCGGTGTTTTTCTAGTATTAACGACATAAAAACCAATACCAACACCAAAGATGACTATAAAAAACTTATTAATCACTTGACATCACACAATTATGACTTCCGCTTCTATCAATTAAAAGAACAAAAACTATTTAGGGTCGTTTTGAGAGGTCTTCACTCAACCACTCCCACTACCGCTATAAAAAAAGGTCTCGAAGATATCGGCCACAATGTAAGGCATATATCTTCTGTTTTACATCCAATCGACAAATACCCACTTCCATTTTTTTTTAACGATTTAGGACCAGTGATTCAACAGTAAAATTTGAAGAACCGAAGCAGAAACCAATAATCGTGCAATGCACCAAGTGTCAAAACTTAAAGCACACAAAGGCCTACAGCCATCACTCGGCGAGGTGTGTCAAATGTGCCGGTTCTCACGCCTCTGACACTAGTCAGAAACCATTAAAGGAACCAGTAAAATGAATCCTTTGTGGTGATGACCACCCTGCAAGCTATCGGGGCTGCATTGTCTACAAGAGGCTATATACGCAAAGGAGAACTACAAAGTTTCCTGAATTGCCGAACGAAATAGCACCACGGCTTACACAACTGCCTTCTACATAAAAAAAATCATCCTCATCATGACTCCAGGCAACTATATTCTGACACCACAGTAGAGAGTCAGCAAACGTAACGTCTTACGCCTCAGTCTTCCAAACCTAAGCCCCCCAAATCCCAGACCTCCAAATCCAAGACTCAGACCCCAAAATCATGCACTCAAAATCACCACGTTAGTCAATCTCTCCTTATCAGTTACCTCTACGTGTCAAATTACCGCCTGTAGATCCAACTCCAGTTCATCCCCATCTTACTTCTCATATTAACTCTCCTTCCCAAACTCCATCTAATTATGATTCAGCCTCTCGTACATCACGACGGGTACATCATCCATCAGAAACTCCTTATCATCATAAGAGCTATCCCTCACAAATTACAGCTGACCAACAAAACCCGATCGACTTCATCCATTCGACCCTTGCCTCCTTCCTGAAAGATCTCCAAGATACCATCAAATCAGTAATAACCCCCCTCTCAAGAATCTTTACAGATATTCCATTTAATCTCTCACGATGAGCACAAAGCCTCTACCAGTTCTTTTATGGAAGATCAACGCACTACAAAACCACCGAGACGAACTTGACATTTTTCTTAATGACAACCACATTGATATTGCTCTAATGACGGAAACTCACTTCACTCAACGTTCATATATCTACATACGTGACTACATCACTTATAGATCAGACCACCCCGACAACACTTCCCATTGCATCCTTATAACATTCCCTCATTCCTTCTACTCCAACTGAGGCTATTGAAGCAACCTCGGTAATCATTTCAACTTGTCCTTTCCATTTAACACTCTCAGCTGTATACTGTCCTCCTGATCATACTATTACCTACAATCTGTTTGAATCCTTATTCCAATCCTTTGGATAACGCTTTATTGCTGGAGGAGGCTATAACGGTAAACACCAACGATGGGATTGTCGAGCATCCAAGCCCCGTGGTAACATACTATCTTCTGTCTCAACTTCTAATAGTTACTCCATCCTCTCTTCTATGAATCTAACCTATTGGCCAACCTCCCTCAAAAATTATACAGTTCATAAGTTATTTATGAAAAGACAATTTTAATAATATTGAAAATAAAAATACCAAACATACAAGAAAAGGCCAAAAAAGAATTTTTTTAACAATTTAAAATACTATTCTATAAATTACCTGTGGACCGTCAAAAAATTAAACCATTATTTTAAATTTACATAAATTTACAAATTTAGTACTACAGCCTCATGTCCACTGTGCTCTGTGGGCTTACCTATTATTATTATATTTTGGGATTAAGAGTACTGCATTATGGAAATGATTTCAAGTTTCCTGTTATTAATAACAATTTGGCTAAAATGATTATTTTAAATGCTTTAATTTAATCAAAGTTCTAATTTATTAATTATATCTACATAATGTTGCCTAATCCCCATAAAATCGGTTTTAAAATTAAAAACGTTTTTAATAGTTTTAGGTATATTGATAGATTATAAAAACTTCCTTATTTTATTAATTTCAGCCCTCTTTAAAATTTCTATTTTTTATGATCGAAAAATGATTTTTTCATGATACTATACCTTGCTAAAGCTGTGAAATTGATATTTTTCGAGTTTTTAGTATTTATTTTATGCTGATTATTCTATTTTGCAAATTTTGAGATGTTTCCCTAATGTAAAATTTACTTGTGCATTATTTACTAATGATTTTATAAATTACATTCTGTTTATTCTCGCTTTTAATATTATCTTTCAAATTTGTTTAACTCATTGTTATTATGTAAATGTCACTATTTTTATTATGTAAAATTACCAAATTTTATATTATTATAGTCATACTTTTTTAATGCATGTTTAATTATGTTTTGTGTCTCATTTTTGTTATTTTCTTCATCACTATTTTCATTGTCATTTTCGATGGTCTAAAATAAATTAGTTATCAAACCTCCCCTCCCCTTTTTGTTTAGTTAATAAACTTTTTTATTATCATTATAGCTTTTTAAATTATTTGTTCATTAAGGCCTTTATTACTTTTATTTTTAACATTATTTATTCTTACATATTCTTATATTACATATTCATTTAGTCATGTTTCATCAGAGACATTCCTTGGTTCAAAAGAAGGGGATGGTGGATAGGAGATTTTTTTTTTCGCTCATTTCATGAATTTTTAATAACCTCAAGCCAGAGGGAACTCCATAGGGTACACTCTTAATCATGGCTACTAACTTATTTTCCAACATCAACAATTTTCATGATTACAGCCTGGGTTATGACTAAATTACATGAATAGCGAAGGGATGTTTAGCTTTAAGTTGGCTAAGATATTAATATTTTTAGATTGATAGATTTATTTGAATAATAACAGTACCGTCTGCCACAATCAAGGGCATTTGCTGTTCTGGCTCTATGCTTACATTCATTCTATATATACAAATTAAAATACAAGCTTAGAAGAAATAAAATTAAGAAGAAAACCTAAGTAAAAATACATACATTAAAAGAAATGGAAAAATATTTGAAAAAAGAGCCTCATGAGAGGCTTAGTTATATTGCTATAATAACGTTTTTTTTTTACATTATATTGACTGTATTAATGAAACAATATTAATGCAACAATTTAATTGTCCAAAAAATTAAACAATTTTTTAAAAATCTATTATATATTTTTTTAAATGTAACTTCCATTATTCTGTACGGAGGTCGTTTAAGATGGCCTCTATTGTAAAAATGATAACATTATAATAATAAAACTTAATTCAAAAATACGTTATTGAATATCTTGAATTTTTTATTTAACATTTGCAAGTTAACACTTTGTTTTATATATTTAATGATTCTTAGAGATAATTTAAATTGTATATACCTCCCCGGAAATGAATCATGATAACACCTGATTTATTTATACCTAATACCTGTAACTAAAATAATATATGCCTAATATGAACTACACATATTCCGTTAATCTCATTTTATTTCTTCAATGCTTATATGAGAAACAAAACAACTAAAACCCTCCTCCTGTTCCTTAAATCTTTATAATAAAGAAAATGATACGATCAGTTGGTAGTAGGGACAATTGAAATAAAGGATATTAAATGTATACTAATAACGGTAAAATTTGTTACGTTTTCATACACAATCGTAATGGTGATGTAAACAAATTTTTAAAACATATGAAACCTTAACCCAAAATAAATGTTGCTCAAATGCCCAGAAGGGGTTTTATTTTTGAGTGGAGCACATTTCGATGGGGTCCTTTTTGAAATGAAAAGTTTCAATCCAGGGGACAAGAGGGAAGCATAGAACAGACCAATGAAAATATAATTGTATACGACTTACGAATTTTAAAATTGTACTTTAGATTACATTGTTTTTAAGAAGTGAAGAGGGAGAATGTTCATGCGCCATCGATCTTGAAGGGGGGGAGAATGGACATCCCTGTGTCCCAAAACTACTTAATTTGTAATCATTATCCATAATATTAATTGAAAAATTTTAATTAAAATAATGTTAAATGTTAGGCATAATTTTTGTGACAACATGTTTTGGAAGAAAAAAATGTATAGCCTCCAACCAGCTCTTTTATGCATTAATATTACACATGGTAATCTGATAGCTGCTACTGCAAACAGATGTTCTTAAACCCTTTTCTTTCATATCAAATGAAAAATGTTGTAAGAAAAGGTGGTAATTCGTTACATTGTTTCTATTTTCTTATTAAAATTCAAAGTATTTGAGATAAATAAAAAAAGTGTTTATAGCTTGAATTGTCATCATATTACACTGAAATACCTGATGGTTAAAAACTAATCAATATAGATTGATTCATACCAAAACATGAAGAACTTCGCATACTCTCATTGAGTGCAGTCGTTTTTTTTTTTACATTTAGATTAAGATATTTCTTCTTGTGGTTGGTGTGTATTAAAATTATTATTAGTGTATATATTTCTTCTTGTAATGGTAATATTAAAAATTTATTTTAATATTACCATTCCATTCCTCAGAATCAATACGAAAAATGAATACCATTACTTTTTTTTAACCTGAGATAATTTGTGAAAACAAATGTAAAGCCCGGGAACATCCAATAGTCAAATAATATAAGAAAAACCCACCAATCGAATGTCATTCAATATTACTGACGTCAAAACTTGAAGTCTGCTTTTGTGCCAGTTACAAAGTATGATATCTGTACCATTGATATACTATAGAAAAATATTTTTCAGACATAATTGTAATTTGAAAAAATAGCTATTTTATTATTAACTATTAATTGTAACTTTTCAAAAAGTAATATATATATATATATATATATATATATATTATATATATATATATATATATATATATATATATATATATATATATATATATATATATATAGTGATTTCCTGTTTTCATCTTTCTTGAACGCTAGGGTAGCGAATGGAGAATGAGATTCTTCAATGATCTTTCCTTGTAATAACGCCTTGATATGACTTCTTATTTCTTCATCGTCAGGAAGTAAAACGTTTATTTGGACGAGAGGTGACACTCGTTAGATAAAAGATTTATCTCTGCCACTTTTGATCGCACTTTTCCAATGAAAAATGTATCTCCAACATACGTTTGTTTATGTTTATTAATAAGCTCTGGAATCTGATGTTTTCTATCTTCATTTTCAATATGTTTTAAATCGGCATCCAATTCCTCTATTATTAAATTTTCATTGTCCTTAAGGTAGTATCCTTGGTCCTATCCTTTACACAGTTTGTACAGCTGATATCCCAAATCATCCTAACACTGTCATCACTACGTATGCTGATGAAACTTGTATCCTGTCAGTTAATAATGGTCCAACAATTGCAGCCCAAACTCTTGAATCACACATCTCAAACCTTGAAGAAAGCAGTCAAAACTGGAGGATTAAAATAAATCCAATCAAACCACGTTTACCCATCGTCGTAAACCAATGACTTGCTGTCCTACAGTATCCTTCAATAACACCCCACTTATCCCAGTAGAACAAATCCGATATCTAGGACTCCAGCTGGACAAACGTCTAACTTGGAATCCTCATACAAGACTGAAACGACAAGAAACTGCTCGACGTTTCCGGTTACTCCAACACTTACTGGACAAACGCTCTAAACTTGCAATTAATTACAAACGACTCATATACATAATAATAATTACACCTATTTGGACTTATGGATTTAAGCTATGGGGCTCCACTAAACCATCAAATTCCTCTCGTATCCAATCTTTACAAACCAAAATCCTTCGTAAAATCCTCGATGCTTCTTACTTTGTCACAAATAAAATAATCCATAAAGACCTCAATGTTCCATTTGTTTCCGATTTGGCCCAATCCAGATACTTATCCTACCATAATAAACTTCATAACCATCCAAATCCTCTTGTTCCTAACCTAGCTTCCTCTTCGATTCCTGATAACCCTCCGAGGCGTCTGAAAAGAATATGGACCTCGTGATCTCTTTATGTAGACATATTATTAGAGTGCTACCAATGGGTAGTTTCTCAACAAGCGTGTTTCATGTGATTATATTCCTCTGTACACATTTACTTGATGTATTTATACTAATACAGTTGTAAATATCATAATCAAAGTAAAAAAAAAGATTTTTCATTGGAATTTATTCAACGTAATCGTCGACATCATCTGTCCCAATTAAAATGTGATTATATTATCCTCTCGATCATTTCTGGATCGGTATTCTTGTAAATCTATCACATTATTGGTATCGGTCCGTTGTAAAATTCACAAATTTTCATTTTGAATCATTCTAAATTTCTCGATAGCGCCAATACCCAATAAAATACCATAAGAAAATGTATCGTTCTTGACGATGTAAGTTGTTGAAATTTGAAGTAAAATTGTAGCCCGGGCTGACGTGAAATTTAATCCGCTGATAGTTTTCAGTACACTCTTTTGTACAATTAATTTCAACTTGAGCCATTCGTTGATTAAATAACGTAACGTTATAGACACTATCATAAATAACTTTTGTTTTAACCTATCATTGATTTTTAGTTTGAATATTGGTTGCCCAGATTAATTTTTAATATTTCTAGGTCTTCAATCTCTGAATACCCTTTATCAGTTATGTTCGTCTTCAGTTTCTCTAACATTTTATTTCGATTTCGACACTCCGTTACGAGATGGTAACGATTCGGGAAACCAAGAGCCTCACAAATTGAACATGGCTTTCGTTGAATTTCATCCTTTGAATGAAATTCATCTCTCTTAAAAGGCTTTGGACTAGAACTTTGATTAAATCTAAGACCTGAGGGATTTTCCTTTTTCTTTTTTGAAAAAGTTTCTAGTTTTCGAAGTTCAGCGTATAAGCCTTCCGCCAATCCACAAACTTACCTAAGTACCTGCTATGTTCCTGGCCTCGCGTTTCTACGGCGAGTAGGGGGTTCCAGGAACCGCATTATTGTATTTATAACACATTTTATATCAGGTCCCAGAAGGGACCCGATCAACTTAAAACTATATTGATGATGTATTTAATTTTAGATACCACAGACCCCCTCTTTTAGTATACCTAGATTGAACTCATATACTCTTATTGGATATCCTTTCTAAAGGTATCATTTTATAAATGTACTATTTTGTTTCTATTACTAATTGGTGCATGCAAGGTAGAATGTAAAAGATACTTTGGTTTACTAACTATTATATTTACAGCATAAATAAAACCAAAAACATCTATATAACAAAATAATAACTAAACCTATAACATAATGAATAGTTAAGACACATACTGGAGAGAATGCTTTAATTTTGATCAGTTACATGTCGTTATAAATTGATTATAATAATTAATGGAGTAGGGTTGACCAAACACAAATTTACATTAGTATAACTAAAAGCATTGTTCCACTTACTGGAGTCCGTCATAAGTGTTTCTAGCCCGTCATATCTGGATTCCCTGTCACTCTCTCCTTCAGCTCCTCGTCCGTCCATCTGCTTCTCCGGTTGTCTTCGTCTTCACTCCCGTCGACTCCCTCGCTCTCCTCTCCGAGTCCCCAGAATAAGTCCTCCCAGCTCCAAGTTCCAAGAAGAAGTGTTCAGTCCCAATTCACTATTTCCCACTTATTTCATCCCCCTCTCTTTTGGTCGTCATCTCCTGAATCGCTTAATATTTCTCACCTAAGGGATGACCACGCACCTCTCCCACCATGCCAGGTGTAAAGCACAGGTACAGACATTTCCTAGTTCTGTGGAAGGTTGAACACAGGTCTTATCGGGATCCATTTAAACACTTATTGTCGGTCTTTGTCGTGGTTATTAAAGGTTTTTATTACCACTTACAAAAGGTTGTGCATGTGGGTCGTTTTACCTTCGTCAGGTACAGCCAGATGTGAACACGTATTTATGTATTATTTATACATTAAAAATAATATTCCACTAGCGGTCTTTACAATCTCATAGCATACCAAAGAATTTCTATCTTAAAACACAAGGCATAACCTTTCTTCTTTTACCAAATACCAAGCATTCTTATCAATGGAAATGCATTGGATCACAAATTCGTTCTTCGTTTTCTTAACAAGTTGAACGTAAAGTACATCCATACCTTACCAGTTGAATACTTTTAATTTGATTTGTATGATTGTTTTAAAGATATTTTATTCCTTATAAAAAGAATTAAATTACACGTTGTTTCACTCGTACAAATCAATAATAATAATTATTACAATCATTTATCATTAGATAACACAACTGATAACACGGAAGGTTGTAACAGTGTTGTAGTACACTGTAGCAAACCTACATATATATATATACAGGAAATGTATTTAATTAAAACACTTATATACACAAGAATCCTTTATACAATTATTTCGATTATACCTGGACCAAATAGTATTACAGTCGCAGTCATGGAAGTTGCATCAATCAGTAAAAATTTAATTAAATTTCGTTTTAACTACCAGATTGCTACTGCAAGGACTTCCCGTATTTCTTTACCAGTTTTGAAACAATGTTCTAGGAACAATCGCACCAATAAGCCCTCAAATTGTCTGCTTGTTCCTTTCTCCTCTCAGTTTCTTTCATTCACTCCATGGCAGTGGAGCCCAGAAGTTTTTGAGGGAGGAAACATTTTAAAGAATTTTTGAGTAGGGCACATTTAAAAGGGACCATGAATTGTCGGAACGAAAAGTTTCAGAATAAGGGACAAGTAAAAAGTAAAAACACGGAACAGACTGCAGTAAGTGTAATTGTGTATCGTCTATGATTTTTCGAGTGCTACTTTCCTTGGCTCTGTTTTTAAGAAAATGTGCAATCAATTATTTTGGGAGGGGAAGGTATAGGTACTTGCGTCATTGACATTGAGGGTGGGGGGAGAGGGGAGAGCACCCATGGTGCCTTTTTTATAGATTTTTTTTCTTCAAATCTATGAATACCATATCCATTGCTGATACAATATCCTCGTTACTATTTTTCGTAAAGATTCCTTTACTTCACCTAACGTCAACATTTTAATGTTTTTTGATGAGAACAGTTTTATCAAATAAAAAGAACATTCAAAGGAATAACGTTGAAATAGGATGTACCGTCATTTTTATTATGATATGGTACAGATGTATTGGGTATTTGAAAAGAACAAGTGGACTGTATGAAATTGAATTATAATTACATTTAAACAGTATATAAAGATGGGGGTTTGGCGTATAATGGTTCTACAATCGTTTACTTGATGTGGCTGGTACGGTGGTCGGTATCGGTGGTCGGCCGGCTGCGTACACTTCCTCACCTCCATGTGTCCGGTGGGTCTCGGTGTTCTACTCCATGCCTCTTCCCATGGTAGAACAGCAAGAAAGTAATCTTGAAGAGGCTAGAGTATTCGTCTTCTTCTCCGTGTGGCTTCAGTCGCCCATTTTTTCTCCTACTACTACTAGTTTTTGTGCATACAGCGCCACCGTCGCTGCAATGTTACCAACTTCACTGGTCTTTTATGTACCCCATGAAGGGGGGGAGGAGTAACACCAATTTAGGGTGATCAACCCTAAACAAACCGCCCACCTAAATTATACTTAATAATTTAAAAATAAAGAAAAATACATCTGTAAGGTGCCTTGGTGAGCTTCAATTAAAGCAAAAAGAAACAAATGTTCATTGAAGAAAATTAATGCATATTTGCTAAAATAAATTGATAACTGAATGATACAAGGCATTGAATAAAGAAATGAATAAAGATAGAAAAATATAAATGAATAAATACGACTTCTTAACAAGCGAAAAACAAACTAGAAAAGTTAAGGGAGTTCTCAATCTTCTGAGTGATCTTCCATCTCAGAGATAAAAAAAATTAAAATTTGTTTAAAACTCCGTTTTAAGAATGTTCCTGGGATATTAATAACTTTTCCATAGAGAAACTTACTGGAAATAGTATGTATTACTTCCTATCACTGAATTTAGCTTTTGTTTTTGGCAAACGGTTTGACTGATTGCATATTACAACTACTCAGCAAACGAATTTAGATGATTCAGTACTGTTCATTATCCAAACCTTGGGTTTTTTGAAGTTTGGAAGAAACTATACTACATACATATTAGTCCATAACAACTTATTAAGGAGTTGAGGTGGGTATTTGATTACTTGTATCTTGGTATATTAAGGTTTGCTGTTTGGTGTCATATATAAAATGACAAACAAAGAAACTGTAGCACATGAGTTACTAATTAAAATAGCTAAACAAACGTTTGCACATACCGCCCACCCTGCAAAGACCATGGGAACAAAAGTATGTGGAATAATATGTTGCTGTGGAACTTCCTAAGTGTTAGGAATTGAGAATTTTAAGGAAAAAGTGAACTTGAAACTTTATTGCACAAAATACTGAGCTACCAGAGTAGAAATTAAAACTGAGGTGGAAGACCGGAGACTAATTCAAAGATCATGGATTGCAAAATGGTTGAGCAAAGATGTTGGTTCCAAAACTAAATATTTAACACTGCGTGAAGTTGAAGAGTAAAGTGCTCTGGATATAAACTATAATGAACGCTCTGAAAGCGTCATAGGCACAAATGAAGTTAAATTTCCTTGAACAATGTTCAATGAATATCTCATATTTTCTTAGGCAGGTTCTACTGAAGGAGATGTAGAACTGATATTGTAGAACTGCCGCAATCCGAGGATCATGTATCCGCCATCTTGGTTATAACACAAGAGTTGTGGGCGGATACATGAAGGAAACAAGATAACATCAGTATCTCCCACCCGAAGTAAATATATGATTTCTCTAAGCAGTTGCTGAGCCTGCTGCAGAGTAATGTATCTAGCTGGAGGTAAACTGTATTCAGTTGAGTATTTCTCAAAGATGGATTGCGATTCTGCATTCTTCCGCCTATGTGAGTATCTTGTAGTAATGTAGTTCACTGTTTTAGGATTTGACGCGGCTGGGCGATCATGTGTTTTCAAGTGGGGCTCATGGAGCCTTGGAGAAAAATATTTTTGTCGAACTAACGACATCTTGAAAGTGTAACGACCTTGTTTATCTTCAATGAAAGAAGATGAAATGTCACTAAATGTATAAGGATCTGATGCTACTGAAGGAACTGTAATTTCCAACAGAACATCGTTGGTTTTGTTGAAATCTGACGCAGCTGGTCGATTAGATTTCTTGAAATGGGACTCATGCAGCCTGGCTTGTGAAGACTGATCGACTAGTGACCTCGTGGAGGCACGATGTAGTCGACGCTCAGCTGGAGGCAGCAAAATGTCGCTGGGTTCATCAGGATCTGAAGCGGCTGGGCAATCAGAACCTGAATGAAGTGGCTCATGGAGCGCTGTTAACCTCTTGGAGGTTTTCTGCAGATTTGAGTAATCTCGGACACAATAGTTTTCCAACAAAGTGTCGCTGGTTATATGCCTTTCTGGCGCAGCTGGGCGCTCAGCAACAAAATTGCGTTCTGAATTGTTTGCCTCTGAGGCACTTGCAGATGCACTGAATTGGCAGTGTGAGTTGATCGCCTTAGATGTAGGGCACGTAAAAGATGAAGTGGTCACAGTTGAATGAAATGCTAAACCGGGATGAGAGACCGTTGCTTGTATATGTTGTGCTGCCTTTGTTTGTTGGACCCAGAGAAGAGTGGCGCTTGCTTCAATTATCTCATTCTCCAAAGCAGAGTAGCGATCCATCCACGAGTTCGATGGGAAATCGTCTGATTCACCTATCAGCATTTGCAACTCAGCTCTCTCATACCACGTGACCTGAAATCTTGACCAATATGATTCGGCGACAACTAATTTGGCCTTAAATACAAAGAAGGCTCGACCAACAAGATTTGCTTCGTTGACTTTAGAAATCCCTTGGATGCCAAGTTCAAATTCAGTGAGCATGCGCTCAAGGGTGATAGCCTTCAAGGCGTGTTCCTTCCTACTACCTGAGGTAGGTGCTGAAGATTCATCGTCTCCAGGAGAATTCTTATTTTCATGTTGTTTAGACATGATGAGAATCAAGTAAAAAAAGTGTAAAGATCAGCAAACTCAATCAATATGACAATATGAAAGAATAAGCAACCTACCGGACAGAAGGTGAGACCACAAAGGAAAAGCCGGTCGACACAAAAGAAGAGAGAAAATCACAAATTGATGACTCACCAATAGCACAACCACATCGAAAAAGTCTACTAAGAATTAGAAAAAAATGCATCACGAAGAATAAATTGTAACATGCTCATACACACAAAGAATTAAAGTAAACAAAAGACTATCACAAAAATTATGTTGGAAACGAACAAAGAAAAGCTGTGAAGTCATAAGAAATAGTACACGGTGACATCACAGGTGTGGTAGCTCTTGACTGAGAATACTAGAGAGGCATACTACCTCTTTGGGAAACCGCGAGGCGGGAGACTAACATAGAGAAGGTTCCCAGTGAGATAAACACAAGAGTCAAGAGGCTAGAATGAATCAATTGTTCAACATAATTTCGAATAAACCAATGAAAAAGGTGAATAAGAATTAGAAAATAAACAAATCACAAGAAGAAACAAATTTAAACATGCTCAAACAACTAGAGAATGAAAATAAACAAAAGATTATCACAAAAAATTATGTTGAAACGAACAAAGAAAGACTGTGAGTCACAAGAAATAGTACACGGTGACGTCACAGGTTTGGTAGCTCTTGACTGAGAATACTAGAGAGGCATACTACCTCTTTGGGAAACCGCGAGGCGGGAGAATAACATAGAGAAGGTTCCCAGTGGAGATAAACATAAAGTCAAGAGGCTAGAATGAAAACAATTCTTCGACATAATTTTGAATAAACTAATGAAAAATGGTGAATGAGAACTAGAAAATAAACAAATCACAAGAAGAAACAAATTTAAACATGCTCAAACAACTAAAGAATGAAAATAAACAAAAAGATTATCACAAAAAATTATGTTGAAACGAACAAAGAAAATCTGTGGTCACAAGAAATAGTACACGGTGACGTCACAGGTGTGGAGCTCTTGACTGAGAATACTAGAGAGGCCTACTACCTCTTTGGGGAACCGCGAGGCGGGAGAATAACATAGAGAAGGTTCCCAGTTGAGATAAACATATAGTCAAGAGGCTAGAATAAAAACAATTGTTCAACATAATTTGAAGAAACCAATGATAACTTGTGATAGATTGTTAGTGAGATGAAATAGTTTGAGCATATATTGTGATTTAAGTGAATTGAGATGACATTGTGAAATAATGAATGTAAATATTTGCCCTGTTTGATTATACATATTCACTCAATAAAGAAATAAGTAAGTTTTCTAGTTGATTTTATTAAACCCCATCACAAAATAATATTTAATTAGCAAATGCTGTGAAAGATTTAAATTGAATAGCTAAAATTTAAAGAAAGAAAACTAAAGTTACCTCAGTATCAGATAAAGGTTATGTAGAATGACTATTATCAATTCTAATGAACAGCCTTGATAGTATGAAAATATTTATCATTTAACTTAATGGTAAAGTTAAACAATTTAAATTAATCAAATCAAGAATCAAATATTATATCATTTAATACTTATAGCCTTTTGAGACATAAAAGTTGAAGCTCACCTTACAATAACCTTTTATAGTAATTAAAGCCTATTTGAAAATCAAAGAAACACTTTATGAAATAAATTAATACAATTGAAATAGTTAGAAATTAACAGTATTAGTAAATTGGTAGTAATTGAAAGAAAATAACAAAAATTACTTCAATATCAAATGAAGGTTATGTGGAATGATTAGTACTAATAATATAATCAGTGAATAGTGTTAGAGCCATTTAACTAAATATCATGCTATGCAAGATATTTGTACACAGATAGAAACTAATCATACAATTAAGAAATTACTGATTCTACTTAGACAATTAAAAATGAAATATTGAAAATACAATTAGAAAATCTTTGATATTTAAAGTGAATGAAAATTACAAGTTAATTGTGTGCTGAAGGCTTATGGCTAGTTGATGGCTCAGGTTATCTATTTTATATAATATTTAAATTAGGACTATAACGAATAAATAACTCGGTCCGTGGACTATGAACTGGGTATCCGGCCCGGTCGGGACCATGAAATGGGATGTACCGTCATTTTTATTATGATATGGTACAGATGTTTATTGGGTATTTGAAAGAACAAGTGGACTGTATGAAATTAATTATAATTATATTTAACCAGTATATAAAGATGGGGGTTTGGCGTATAATGGTTTACTTGATGTGTGAGGTACGGTGGTCGGTATCGGTGGTCGGCCGGCTGCTACACTTCTCACCTCCATGGGTCCGGTAGGTCTCCGGTGTTCTACTCCATGCCTCTTCCCATGGTAGAACAGCATATGAAAGGTAGTCTTGAAGAGGATAGAGTATTCGTCTTCTTCTCGTGGGTTTAGTCGCCCATTTTTTCTCCTACTACTACTTTTTGTGCATACAGCGCCACCGTCGCTGCAGTGTTACCTACTTCCTGGTCCTTTACATGTACCCCATGAAGGGGGGGGGAGTAACATCAATTTAGGGTGATCAACCCTAAACAAACGTTATCAACATAAGAATAAAAAAAAAAATAGGTGATGCAATTTCTATGACTGTATGCAATCTAGCGACTGTTTATATTAAGATAACTTTAATTTATTTCTTATTAATAATATAAAGATTATAAGTAAATACAAATATATACATATATTTTAAATATTTAACACATATTATAATATTTGTAAGCTTGAATAAATTAAATTGAATAGCCGTTCCTTTTTTTATTTAAAAGCCAGACAGTGCTTTGAAAGGCAAAATTTAATTTAAGGTAAAATTCAATAACCGATTCAACTGTTGCCTGCTGTATAGAAGAAACAGATAAACGATATTTTCAATTTGGGGTTAGCTGCAAGGGAAAGGAAAATGGATGTAGGTCTGTAGGTGGTATATTGTGCATTTGGGAACACTGTCCCCCAACCCTAACCCATTTATGGATTAAATATTGATTTGATTGCAGGCATTTTTGTCCTGAATTAAAAGCTTCTGTTGACGATTTGGGGTTTAGAAAAATCCATGAAATGCCACTGATTCTTATATTCCCTATGTTTTTATTAGATTTGAAAAAAAAAATGTTTATTTTATGTTATTGCTTATACATGAAGTTTAGTTTCTCAATATAAAAACGCTGCAAATTATTCCACAATGCTTTATTATTTCCAAACAATTATATATCTAAAGTAACATTACCTTCAAGTTTCAAAGAAAAATAAATAAAAGGTGATTCCAATTATTGGACTAAACTTTTTTTTTTAATCATTAGTAATATGCTAAAAAAGATAGCATTACTTCAGTAACGCTTTCAAAATTTAAAAACCAAACAAAGGATATAACATTTGGAGTAAAACAAATAAAAAAAAAATGGAGACCATCTTTGCTCATAATTGTCCGATTTTAACGATTTTTTTTTTGTTTTATCGGAAATTTCGTAAACTTTTAAAAAAACATAAAATAACCAGAAAATAATAAACCGAAAATAATTAAAAATTGCGATATCTCTGCTAATAGTGCTATGATTTCGATGAAAGTTCCTTTATTTTTTAGGAAATTCAAATACCTTTGAAATATCTTATAACAACATCCCAAGAAAAGTGTATAATTTTTGAGTTATTCGGAATTAAATTTTACTAGCTCTCGTAATTTTTTTTCCAGCTTCTTTTCGTTGAAGTAAGTTATATAGATAAATTTAAAGGGCATAGTGAAAATGACTTTAGCGAAGTTTTATTGAAATCGCTACATTCGTTTAGGCGCTACAGTCTACAGTAATGCAGGTTTTTCGGCCGTCATTTTGAAAGTAAAAGGCAGATAATAATGTCGATGAAGGAAGATCATCCTTGGGTGATCTCTGATTTTATATCAAAATTTGAAAAATATCGGTCCAGTAGTTTCTGAGAAAATGCGCGGACGGCTGACGGACAATAAAAATTTTATTCGTTTTTCGAATTCTACTCATCCTGAAACGTAAAACCTTTTGAGAGGGGTTTTTGAATTTTTTGATCGATCACAATGGTTGATTATTGAAAATAATAAACCAAAAAAAATCTCATCACAAAACAAAGTATGAAGTTGAAGCATTATATTTCTCAATTGGTTTTTCAAAGACATCTTTATCATTGATATTTTACTCACAATTGTCTGGCAATAGCTTACAAATAAAAGGAAGGGATAACATTAGATGATTATTTCCCATCACCATAGCAGCACCTACTCCTTCTTTGGTTTTAGACCAGTCGGTATAAATAAATGTCCATTCCTGATGGGCGTTTTTGAAGCGATTAAAAACTTTTAACGATATAATTGACGAATTTTTTTTTGTTAAGTTTAGGAATAGGGATTGACCAGGGTTGCATTTTTGGATTTTCGAATTTTGGGAGGGATGGAAGTGTTAGGTTCAACTCAGTGAGATAAGATTTACATCTTGTTGGGAACGATGGACGGTATGTTTTGTTGTTATGTTTTGAACTTTGATAAGAGACAGATTTCTAACAATAAGACACTGAAAGGGTCAAAGTGCTGAGGAGAGGTAGTATCTTTAGCTAAGGAAGATCTAGAGACAGGTCCTCACTAAAAACCAGAGGAATAGTCAAGAAGTCTTAGAAACTGTATTTGGAGAGATGATACTTCCAAGATCGTCCGTGCGCAGTGAAGAACCGCATCCTGCCCGAGGTGGCCCTGCTTTCGACTGAATACTGCGAATCTAGGCTGGGTGGGTGATCAATATTCCTAGTGACAAGCAGCAGTGCTAACAGTAGATTAAAGGTACCAGTAGTAGACATCAAGACAGCAGTAGACACATGAAACTTTAACTTAATAAATAAGAGTTGGAACCATCAGAATGATTTGAATTTGGTGTCATTTTAAACTTTAGCCTGCAGTGTGTAGCCAATAGAATGCGGTAGTAAACCAAGTGGAAAAGATAGAGCAGCTGATATTTTTACAGTGTCGTTCAAGGTCCTGTTATTACCAAGGAGGGGAGTTTGATTTTCATCAATTATTCTTTGATTGTTCCAAGATATTTTGCAATTTTTTTCTCTAAACGAGAGTATACATAATGAACTCACTAGATAATGTGTTGACAGACAGACAGACTAATGGCTAAAAATGTGTTTTTCGGACTCCGAGAGCTCTAAAAGGTATAGATCCGTCGAAAACCGCATATCTGAAATTTGACCCGATTGCAATACTTACCTAGTATAGGTAGAAAAGTAATAAATTAAAACATGTGTAAAAAATAGCATGAGCTGTATCATCGCTAATACTGTTTCGGTTCCGATGATTTTTTTTTTTTTTGTTTTGTTGGTACTTTAATCATCTTTCAAAAGTTATATTATAAATTTTACCGTATAATATATATTTAGGGAGTTAGGCCCATAACATTTTTCTTTTTTTTTTTATAAATTTTTTCCTGATTTTTTTCGGGAATTTATACCATTATAGGAACCTTATAGGAAAGTTTCATTAAAATCATTAGAGCCGTTTTCGCGCTACAGTCTATAGAAAAACATGTTTTTCATTTATTGGGCGCAAGTTATTGCGCATGGAGTATCGAATTTCTGTCACAGGCATCAGTAATCAAAACCCTATAAAATATAAGCAACACAATCGGTTCAGTAGTTCCTGAGAAAATCTTGGCACTGAAAGACAGACAGACCAATGGCTAAAAATGTTTTTTTCGGACTCAGTGGGCTTTGAAATCTATAGATCCGTTGAAAACCGCATATCGGAAGTTTGACCCGATTGCAATACTTTCCTTATCCAGTATAGATAGGAGTAAAGTAAAAATAGTTCCTTTGTAAAAACTTTCAATATATGTACAAAGTTTATTAGGAATAAATGAAATATATTAATTAAGTGGTATCAACTACTGGTATGTTTTCTTGTCCACTACTGGTACATTGAAGTCTGCTATTGTTGAAAACACATGTTCTCGAAAATCATCTAAAAAACGACCTAAATATCAATGTTTAAATTATTTTAGAAGGAATTTAGGTCACATAACAGTATTGTTGGACAAATAAACCAAACAAAGGAAGTTTGAAAAAAATGTGATGAGTTATATTTAAAATTATTGGAAGAGTTTCACAATAGTGTCTACTAATGGTGACTTTAACCAACTGGCATGGAACCGAAGACAGTAAGGATCGGCTGGGTCCTTCAGTATGACCAGATAATCAACTGCGAGAAATCAAACCGTACAAATGACGCAGAAGTCGCAAATGTTGACCAAAAGATGCATATAGTCCCCTGAAATCTTTTATGATGGTCAAGGAAAACTGGACATCACGCATTTCTTTCCTAAATAGCTAAGAACGGACAAAAATTGTTAAAATTGTTGTCCTTCCAAGCTTGACTGTCCCTTTCCCAGGGATAGTTTCCCCGGCAGTTGTTAGGAACATGACTCTCCATTATTGCACCACCTTTATCTTTATTACCTTCATTAGCAGACTGAGCGCCGAAAGGCCTCAAACCTCCTCGCTGGTCTAGGACGCTATCTGACGTTTATCTAAGTAAAGCGTGTTTAAAGTTATCTTTAAATGTTTCTTAATTAAACTGAATTTATTTATATTCAGATATCTAAATATATTTTTATTCGTACACCAGCCTCTACATAGCAAAACAAAGAAGCCTCGAGCTATTATTGGCCCAAGGTTCCTAGTACAAATTAAAAACATTTTTAATGACATGAATCCACTCCTACAGATAAAAGGAAACAGCAAAGTATTGTAACACGCCTGAGAATAGGGCAACCTGGCTCACTAATCACCCCCTCGACACTAACTAAAAACCCACTTATATTTTGTGTAGGTATAACTGTACAGTTTCCATAGAAATAGATGGAAGATGTACAATTTCCATCCATTATGGCGGAAAGAGCTATTTCTGTATTCGTTTTATTTTTAATTACACTATTTTTATTTGAGTTTAAAAAAAAATATTTTCTAGTTTTTTTTTTTTTTTTTTCATTTATTTTATGAGTATTACAACAATCTGTCTCTTGGACATTGGTTATAGCGAGGTAGGATGACATTCACACTTTATGTGCAAAAAATATAAAATAAATAGAAGCAAAATAATAATCAAAAGTATATACAATAGATAATGAAATAAAATAACCTAAAAATAAGAAAATTACAACTAACAAAAAAAAAAACAAAAAAAAAAAAACACATGCATACCATAAAAACACATACAATCAGGCGAGGGAACTCCAGGAAAACCCTGCGCTACTCACTCAACCGCATCACTGATACCAAAGCCAGCTGAGATTGATGGAGAGCACTTAAAGTATTCAAAATTTGTTTTCATAAAATTTTATTACATCATATCTTTTCAAATCAATTATAATCGAGATACTGTATGTTATAAACTATACATCGACAACCGTACTGCAAAAGCCTGTAAGAACAAAAACTAAAAATTTTCCAGAGACGATAAAAACTGTGAAGTTTTTGTTCTGTGAGCATTACATTATCACTCCAATCTGTTTGCAGGACTAAGACAAATATGCAATCTTTCATGTAACATTTGTGATCGTATTATTGCCAGATAAACATTTAAAGCCATTACTTCTAAATTATAGCTTTTCATTACATTGAAAAACAGGTACTAGTTAGGTAAAAACAATCAAATTTGCTTTTAGTAACACCCATAAGTTTGTTAATAATGATAAAATCATGACAAGGTCAGTTTTCAAAATGCAGAGGAACGATAATTCAAATAAAAATTTGTAAAACAGAAGTGCTCGCCACTTATTAGAAATTTTAAAAAAGAATACAAAGCGTATTAAAAAAAATTAATTTTAGCCTATTAATAAAGCTAAATGATACTTCAAGCTATGAGCAAAACGCTCTATAAATTATATAATTACATGACCACCTTGCATTGAGCATTTCATTATATGCCCCATTTTGGAGTATTGTATAATAGTTTCGTTCTTAACATACTCAACTTCAGATAGACATTTGATTCACGAATGCTTGGTAAGTTCTAAGTAACCTGCTGATTTGTAGATCACTTCATTCCTAAATTTCTCGCGATTTTGAAGATTCATTGGTTTTGAAAGATGAAACGATTTTTTTTTTCATCTCTTGTTAAATTTTCTAATTAATTGAATCAATTCTCTGTTTCTCATTATGTTGAATCCGGCGACATTGTAGCTTTGTTCCAGTCAATTTCATTTGGCAGTTGTCATGATGTTTCGATGGTTTTGAAGGCTGTTCAATATTATATTTCCGAGTACCACTCTCTTCTTTGCTTCGTCTAGTTCCATGGCCTCCGAGCAAGGGAACCCGGGCATTTTCCCAGAGGCTCCGGATTGGAAGTGCCCGCCACTTATTAGAAATTTTAAAAAATAATACAAAGCGTATTAGAATAATTAATTATAGTCTATTAATAAAGCTAAATGATACTTTAGACTATGCGCAAAATATAAATTATATATTTACATGACCACCTTGAGCATTTCATTACGTTTTTCCAGTAACTATACAATTCTTATAACATTTACTGTAACATACAGTTTTTTACACCACAACTCGCCACTTTTATGCTACAGATTTTTATAAAAGGTCACATAGAAGAAATGAAACATCGTAGATTTCATTTTGTGGGGTCAGAATATGCGCCATGTTGACATTGGCCAAAACAGCTCAAAACCTCTTTTTCCATAGACATTATCCTTACAGGCTCTAATTAGTTCAATCCGTGAATGTTTCGAAACAATTTGAGCACATAATACTTAATGAAAATTTAATATAGTTTATAGTATATAGTACATAGATCTTACCAAATAATTTGAGATACCAAACATAACACTCGCTCTTGAAAGTCGCCCAAAAAATCGTTACATACCTTTCAGAAAATGTATTAAACATTTTAATCCATCATGGGTTAGTGTTTTACCTTAAACCGTTTCAAAACTCTTACGGGACTTCGCAGAATAATTTAAGGAATTAAAATTAAATATCTATCTTGGCGTTAGCTAGAAAAATTGTTACATTCCTATTTAAAATTTATCAAACACACTTTAATCAATCACAGGTCTATGTTTTGAGTACATAATGTTTAAAAACACTTGTTCACGGCACATCGAACTCGTCAGACCTTCAAAACCACTCATCTTCACTAATATGAAGAAGTATCTCCTTTGTAAATATCTCTCTGGAGTCGACATGAAAGAAAAGCTTACTTTCACGTTGGCCATGAAACCTTGAGTGTGCACTAATTTAAGAACATTTCATTATAAGTGAAAATTACACCATAATGTGCTAAGCTAGTGAAGATGGAACTATACATATATATTTCATCATCAGCAGAAAACCTCTACAACCAATAATCCAATGACCCTTCAGGTAAATGAGCACATGTATGCAATAGCAGCAAAATACATTGTTTAATAATTAAAATCTGAAATCTTACTCTTTTAGTTTTGATGTGTCATATCCATGCAAATGGAAGGCATACTTAATCAACATTCACTGGTTCTCAATGAATATTTTGAGCCATCAAACAGATTAATAGATCAAGCCTTATTCTGAAAAACTCGTTATATAGCTTTTAACAGACAACCCAAAAACATAATCCTCTCAACACATAATAATAAACTCCAAACGCATAATAAAATGTGGTTTCGCTTAATTGGGGCATAAAAACACATATTATCTAATAATCTGTCATTATTAGTAGTATTTACTATTAAAAGGAAATTACTATACTTACTGAATCCTTATAAATATTTAGTAAATTTATGAAATGACATGAAAAATACTTTGCTTATTGTTCAACTTTTAAGTTGATATTTTTGACTCTGAAAAGCGTTTTTTGATTTCGTAATCAAGAACCCAATACCCACATATAAATAAATGATAGATTGCATCGTCAGATATTAATCTTTAATACCCGGTGATTAATTGGTGTATTACAAAACCTGACGTAGCAAAGGATTGTTTGAACTAGCTGATAAGATGTTCACTTCTTTCAGGAAAATAAAAATACACCTTCGAACTCTTGATGATGATTTTTAACTATTGTTTACTTATTAATATGTATTTGTTGCTAAGAGTTTATGGTGAGGAATATGACGTGGGCATTAACAATTCTTTTGATGTCAGTGAGATATGTGAAAACTTGCAGGCATTTTATGAAGTTATCTATCCAGTGGTTGATATGAAATTGGAAATGGACTTCGGAAGGAATAGTCCGAATTTATATCTATACGGAGCAGGAACTGTGAGTTATTCTGTTTTTTTTAATATCAATTCAAATAGTTATGAAATAGGTATATTGCCAATGAAAATAATATAAATTTTCTAATGTTGGTGAATACAGTGAACGAAACAGTGATCTTAGTAATTTAAAATACATAAGCATTATAATAACATAGCTAGATATAATAAATACAAAAAGTAGTAATGGAGTTTTCAAAAGGAAGATATTAAATATTGGGCATAAATGCATCATTAAATGTTATCCAGTAAAAGTAGATTAGTTAAAAGTTAGGCTTACCTACAAAAATATGTTTTATGGATTATGTGATACGAATGTATGTCCTAATAAAAACTATAAAACCATAAACCTCTCATTTATACTTTCATTTGGTTAGGTTTTATGTTATGATAATAATAAAAAAACATCTGCCAAAAAAACGAAAGGCCCATATAGCTTCCTCACCGTTGTCTTTGCCTTAAAAATATCTATGTTTAGTCTATAATTTTTCGTATAAGAATACAATTTCCCGGAAAAGCCGTTTTCGGAAGTACCGTAATTCCTTAACATTGGCAGTTCGATATACTCGAATTCTGTTTTGTTCATCAGAGAATTGTGAAATGTGAAAGAGCTCCACATTTGCAAATCGTGTATTTGACGAATCGTGATTAAAATAAAAAGAAATTCCATACTGAAGATGAGTATCGCTTGTGTTAGTGCAAAAGGTCGTATGTAAAAATTGACCGCTTTACAGGAGAGTATAAAAACTAATTATTTCTTCATGATTTTTTGGTTCATTTCATATTTTATTTTTCATATTACCAGGCTACCTATATCAGTTCCATACTAGGAAATGTCATCTTTAGTACTAATATAATAAAAATGGAATATTGTTATTTACAAAGTTGAACATTTATAAAAACAAACAAAATCACAAATTATACGCTTTTTACAAATTAATAAAAGTAAAAATTAATTTAAATTCACTGAAAATTACATGAAATCTAAGTGAAGACAATAAGTGTCCATGCCAGTAATCGACCAAACAATACAGTTTAAATTAACTTTTTGAATAAAACCTAAAATGTTATAACCTCATAAAAATATTGCATTAACCTAACCCTTTTTCATGTGATCAATGCCTTTCACATTTCACTGCCATTATGTTATTAATAGTTATTTATATTAATTCTGATTATTAAATTGAATTAAATGAAATTGATATTAGACAAGTTCTAAACTGTTCTCCAAATGTCCTCCATGTTTGGGTCATATCGAACGAGCCGTTTTCAAACTATAGGCGTACCAAATAATACATTTACTGATCTGAAAGAAGAATTTTTTTTTTTTTTTTAGGGGATTAGATGGAATGCGATATTTACCTAATTATCTGTTAACCAATTCCTAAATTCTCTCAAAATTTGAGGCAAATCGTACTACGGATTTTAGACATATAGTCAGTCAAATCAAGGTCAACGCGTTTGCGCATATATAAGGGAAAGTAGATGACGGGATACAATAAAGTCGATACAGAATCATTATTTTACCGAAACAAATCCACCTTTCTTTTAACTTTGAGCCAAATCGAACGAGACGTTTCTGAAATATTGGCATATCTATGAAAACACATTTACGCGTGCGAAAACTGAAGTGCTGGACGGAATTCGATAAACTTGTATGGGACCATATAGACACCAATCTACACAATCCCTTAAAATTTCATAAAAAATGGAAGAACGGTAGTAGGTGATATACCTTTCTCATCGATTTGACTACAAACAGACAGGTAGACAGAAACCGAACCAAATTTGATACTAGATGTCTGAAACGTAAAACGCGAATGGAATTTTTCGTTTCTGAGCACAAAATTTGTTTTAACCTCTCGCATGAATAGAATGCTTCCTACCTTCGGTAGCGAGGAAGCAATTACGATAAAAACTAAGATATAAAATATAATGATTTTTTTCGTTAAGTTAGATAATTATTCCTTATATCTTATGTTGTTATATTATGATTCAAAAAATAGTTTTACATTAAGAAATGATACATAGACTTATTCGAGCTTTAGAATTACATGAGTAATGATTAATATTTTCTATAACAAACCCATAGATTTTTTTTTTCAGTTAAGTTAAATTTGATTGCAATGCCGTGAAATCGGTCTTTTCAAAAACGTATGTAATACAAGTTCTTAAGAAATATAATCGTCCATTATTAATATGAATAACATTTTTCACAAACAAAAATACTTCTTCTGTTTCGTTTGTAATGACGTATCCCATATTTATTGATTTATGGAAGGATCGCTATAACGAAAGGTAACATACTCTACAGATGATATTTGCGATAATGCATTAGACATCTTTACAAAAACTGCACAAATAATAAAAGACAAAAAAAATATTAATGACAACTTTTTATTTGAGGGATAAATTTTAATAAATGAATATAAAGTAACGATTTAATTATAAATTAAAAATTGAAAATAAAATCCCCCATCAATGCTATTTAACTTTCAGTAAACATTTATTAATTTCATGTGACGTTATCGACTCACATAGATATAATGTTGTGCGTTAATGACTCACATAGCTAAACCTTAATATTAAATATTAATTTCAGGAATTCTGTGTCTCTTTGAAATTCAGTCAATAGTTAATATTTAGTCTCTCTCTCTCTCTCTCACTCCTCTCTCTCTCTCTCTCTCTCTCTCTCTCCTCTCTCTCTCTCTCTCTCTCTCTCTCTCCTCTCTCATCTCTCTCTCCTCTCTCTCACACATCACACCTCTCTCTCTCCCTCTCTCTCTCTCTCTCTCTCTTCTCTCTTTTTTTCTCCCTTCTTTCTCCCCCCGCTGTACCTTAGGGCAACCCTATACCAGCGGTACATCCAATTTTCTAACTGAAAAATATGCCACGAATTTAAAGGGCTCGGTTACCAGGATTGGCTTTCCAGAACTTTCCCCATTACATTTAGGAAACATATTGGGCGGTAAGATTTAGCAGTGACTTCTGTTATACCGGGCTTCAAGATAGTAACCAGCTCAGCCTGTTTCCAGATACAGGGGAAAATGCCTTTATTCAAGCATCGGTTGTAGAACGTAGTTAAAGGCTTAATCAGTGCGTTTTTTGTATTTCTAAGGATATCGGCTCCTATCATATCCGGTCCTGGTGCCTTTACCGATCGGAGTTGTCCCATAGCCAACCCCACGTCTTCCTCTTCCCATGGAAGCGCATCGTCGGTTTCTGGAAGTTCACACATTGTAATTCTTTTGTGAGCATTGTTTTCTGTGTCTGAAGTTAGTTCGTCTTCAGGGAAAGATCTCACCATTATAGCATTAACAACCTCATCTACCGTTCTGGTTGCATCCCCATTGTGCATAAACGATGTGAAGGAGTTTCTATTTGAGATTTTATCAAGGGCTCTCCGATAGACTAGTCCCCAAGGGCTTCTCTCTCTCTCTCCCTCTCTCCCTCTCTCCCTCTCCCTCTCACCCTCTCTCCCTCTCCCTCTCTCCCTCTCCCTCTCCCTCTCCCTCTCCCTCTCCCTCTTCCTCCCTCTCTCTCTCTCTCTCTCTCTCTCTCTCTCTCTCTCTCTCTCTCTCTCTCTCTCTCTCTCTCTCTCTCTCTCTCCCTCTCCCTCTCCCTCTCCCTCTCCCTCTCACCCTCTCTCTCTCCCTCCCTCTCACTCTCCCTCTCCCTCTCTCCCTCTCCTTCTCCCTCTCTCTCTCTCTCTCTCCCTCTCTCTTTCTCTCTCTCTCACTCTCTCTCCCTCTCCCTCTCCCTCTCTCCCTCTCCTTCTCCCTCTCTCTCTCTCTCTCTCTCCCTCTCTCCCTCTCCTTCTCCCTCTCTCCCTCTCCTTCTCCCTCTCTCTCTCTCTCTCTCTCCCTCTCTCCCTCTCCCTCTCTCCCTCTCCCTCTCCCTCTCTCCCTTTCCCTCTCCCTCTCCCTCTCCCTCTCCCTCTCCCTATCCCTCTCCCTCACGCTCTCCCCCCCCTCCCCTCTCCCTCTCCCCCTCTCTCTCTCTCACTCTCTCTCTCTCTCTCTCTCTCTCTCTCCCTCCCTCTCCCTCTCTCTCCCTCCCTCCCTCCCTCACTCTCTCTCTCTCTCTCTCTAGGATGACCCGCCAAGCATAGGACTGCAGGATCTTTTATTATTTTGGTACAAATGATTAATATTCTGCTAAATCGGATATATCCGTATTATGAAAACATAATAGGCGACAATCAAACAGGATTCAGGAGAAGGAGGATTACGCTTAATCACATATTCATCCGAAAATAAGTACTTGAAAAACGATGGGAAGTATACCTATACGTGCACGAGTTATTTGCCGACTTTAAGGTAGCCTATGACTCGATGGACAGAAACTGTTTCTGGAAAACTGCTTCCTCCCTCCTCCCAAAAATTTGATCGCTTATTAAAAACAGAGCAAGCTAAGATATAATTATATAAATCGTAGATCTTATACAATTACACTTGCTGCGGTATGTTCCATGTTTTCCCCCTTGTCCCTTATTCCGAAAATTCATAACTCCGTCGAAATTTGCTCCCCCTCAAAAATTCAAAAATCCGTCAAAATATGCCCCCTCAAATATTTTAGTAACTTGCGCCATAAAACCCCTTTCTTGGCAGTCCTGTCTGGAATGTAGAAAATATACAATGATCTTACTGAAATGTATATGGTTTTCAGGTGAAGATAATGTCATGAACGAGTTTGAGTTTTGCGAAAATACAGTCCTACTAAAAGAAGGCTACAATTATTAAATCGTCCGCCTAAATAAGTACGAGTATGTCACAGGGATTATTATGCTTTCATCCAATTAGTCCAGTCAACAAAACAAAAACTAACTTTCCGCCCTTGAAAGCCTTGTGGGTTCGCTGGAGTGCTCCAACAACCATTGAAATTTCCAACTTGTTTTGGATACACTATATGTCTCCTTTTTAGAGCTACATAGATAAAAAAATGGCTGTATTAAGTCTTAAACAGCTTAAAATTATTTAACATTTTTGTACATTCAATTTTTTGCTTAGTCCAACAGAAATTGAACTATCCAGTTTTCAAAATTTACCTATTTCGATTTCTTCACAGTAGTGCTCTTTCAATTTTGAGCGGAAGAATTTCGGAACGCCAATTCGAAACTTGTTCAAAGAATTTGGAGGTTGTCCTTAAAGATAATGAGCTATTGATTGGAACGGTAGACGGCAGTCGGAAAAAGTTTATTCAGCGATGGACCAGACCCCTAACCGTGCACTTTCCCTTTACATACATTCATAAAGGGCATGTAGTTGTGTTCCTTGTAACTATTTATTGAAAAAACAAAAACAATATTCCCATATAAAAAAAGTGGGCGCCCTGCCCCAAAATGGAGTTCAAACATAGCATGAAGTCTTTGACTTGGGTTAGTTTTTCGATCTCTAAGATTGGGAATTTGGCATAATTTCGACATAATTGGCTTTTTGTTAAAGCTGGATAGTTAGAAAATAATAAAACATGAAAAGTTGGAAACTAAACTCAAAATAAAACATCTTGAGATTACATTTCTATTTATAAAAAAACTGGTTAATTTTTAAAATATTTGATGCAGTTAATTATAAAATACACTTAATCTGCGAAAAAGTGGCACGGGGTATCGACGTCTAGAGTCCTCAATAAATGGCATAGTTATAGTGATATAATGATTGTATTATTATTTTATTGTATTAACGATTAAATATTAATACTATTTAATTGTAGATTTTTTATCTTATTTTCAAAACTTAAACCATTTTGAAAGCTAGATAATTCGCTTCCTGCTGGGTTTAGAAAAAAAAATGTTAGATTGAAAAATGTTAAGCTGTTTAAGATTGAATATAATCATTTTTTATCTTTAAAAAGGAGATATTTAGCGTTAACCAAAAAGAGTTGGAAATTTGAATCGTTTTTGGAACACACTATAGACGGCCACCTAACACACTTAGAAATAATTCTAGACCCTGAAAAATAAAATAAGCCAAGCATAATAAAAGCCTCTAAGACAGCTCTTATTATTTGCAGGTTCCGATTGGAGGGTGGACTACCAAAAGCTGAATTCTCTAAAGACTCGGTACGTCCGACCTGTCATTGAATACGGAATCACCAGCTGGGAAATGTAAGCCGAATGTAACTTAAAGAATGGAAATACTGCTTTGTAAATAATTTACCGGATGTAGTAAACTTAACATCAATAAATAGACAAAATATAAACTAAATTTACATAAAATTTTTGTTGATTGTATTATAAATGATGAGGTTGGGTTTTAAATGTAAATTTAATATATGATGGAGGCCCTTAAAAAAATTATTTTGGGGCCATTGGTTTCTCTCCACGGCCCTGTTTCGCACTTACATATGATAATCCTTATGTAAGAACGGAGGATGGTTCGTTACGTACGAATTTGAAAAATGAACAGGAAGCAGCAGAATTATGATGCAATTACAAAAAGAACTCCATAATAGTATTTTTGTTGGATGCGGCATGAGTAATACAGACCATTATGTATAAAATCTGGACTCTACACACTAGATGCGGGTGTTAAAAAACTACAAAAGAGTAGTACTATAGTGGCGCGGGCACTGTGGATTTGATTGGCATTATATACGTTGCTCTAATCGTAAATATTTTTTCTTTAATCTTTTAATTTTTTAGGGGAGATTTTGTGTTGGTTCCATTAGCAAAGGTATGAGTCAGCACAAGAAAATGCAAATGAGATAGTTCATTAGGATGTATTATATATTTGTTTAGCCACTGCCATATCGGAAAAAAAGTGAGTCACATTTTTAAATTCACGGTGTCAGTATCATTTTTGGTGTGTTAGACCATTAGGTATTCGCTATTTCATAATTGGGGGAAATCTTAGATGGTTTTCCACGGGAATAAAAGTCACAAGGGTTGCAAACTTAAGCACAGATCACCAGCTGCTTATAGTTGATAGTAAAATTATGAAGCCAAGCACTGGTATGTTTGATCAGGTAATTCTCTTTAAATTACTGAGAATTCTAAATTTTTCATAATCACTTAAGAGCAGTCAAAATGTCAAAACTGTATGACAAACAGTAAAGTACTTCATAAGTTCAGTTAAATGGTATAACTAACTTACATAAATAGTTACACGTGTATTTTGTTGCTGGCATGTGTATCTGTATCTGTGTGTTCTGTTTAAGTAATTAATTAACGTTACCTTAAAAGCATTTCGACAGCCACACAGCAAAAGCCTGTAAGAACGAAAAATAAAAATTTTCGTTCTGGAGACAAAAAAAAAAAAAGCGTAACTTTGGTTTTAAAAGCATTATGTTTTCGGTTCAATTTGTTTTGCAAGGCCTATGACAAAGATTTAATGCTCTATGTAATTGTTTTTCTTATTCCTTCCAAATAATCTTTTAAAGCGGTTACTTCTAACTTGTAGCTTTTTAGTTATTTTAAAAAACAGGTATTAGTTAAGTAAAATCAATCAAATTTATCGTAGTCACAATAATTTATCTTTGTTAATAATCGTAGATTGCATGAACAAAGTCAGTTTTCAAAATGTAGAGAAATGATACTTCAAAAGAAAATTTGCAAATATATTCATCTGGAAAGCGAATATTTGATCACACGGGTTATTCACTTTTTGGTCTTCTCCATTAGAGGCGGCTCAAACGGAGTGTATGCCCCCATTTTGAAGTAGTCTATGAAAGATTCGTTTTTAACGTACTCGGCTTAATATGGACATGGTTTGATTCACTAATGCTTGGTAAGTTCTAGATAACCTGCTGATGTTTAGATCATTTAGTTTCTCAGGTTCTTGCCAATCCGAATATTCATTGACTTGAAAAGAGAAAACTAGAATTATTTTTTCATCTCGTGTTAAATTTTCCAATTAATGAAATCAATTCTCTCTCCCTCACTATCTGTAATTCGACGGCATTGTAGCTTTTTTTCTGTCAAACTCATTTTGAAGTGTCCCGGAGGTTTAGATTTTTTGAAGCTCGTTTGATATTATATTCCCACTTACTACTCTTTTATTTGCTTCGTCTAGTTCCATGGTAAGCAGTGCTGGTCTCAGAGCATAGGAACCCAGGCATTTGAGAAATGTCAGCCCCTTATTAGAAATTAAAAAAAATAATACAATGCGTATGAGAAAAATTAATTGTAGTCTATTAATAAAGCTAAATTATAATTTTTTTATTTTTTTTTATTTCTTTATGACATTTACAACTGTATTACATAAATACATCAAGTAAATTTGGACATAATTGATATAATGAAATGAATACACTTGCTGAGTAACTACCCAATGGTAGCACTCAAATGATATGACTACTTTAGATCACGGGTAAATTATAATTTAGTATCTATTTATAATTAGTTTAGTCTATTCGCAAAACGCTATTTACAATCTGTATTTACATGACCACCTTACATTGAGCATTCCATTACACTTTTTTGGAAACGACGCAATCTCTATAACCTTCACTGTAACTTACAGTTTTTTACATCACAATTTTCTGGGTTTTAAATTACAGAGTTTTACAAAAGGTCATAGAGAAGAAATGAAACGTCGTAGATTTCATTTTGTTAATCAGAATATGGGCCAGGACAAGACTGACCAGAAAAGCTCATAACCTCATTTTACATAGAAGTTGTCCTTACATGTTTTTGCAGTGTGGATGTCAATTTACTATTCTAATTACGATCTTTTAAAATTCAAAATTAAATAATTAATTTTTCAGGTCGTATTTTCTCCATATATGGTTATCGATCGTTGCAAAGCAAATAAAAAGAAAAGAACTGCTGTAATAAATATATTGGTCACCGATATACTGATCATTCAGTTTGATAAGAGGTAATATTAAATTTTTTAAAAAATGTATTTACTTATCTCATAAAAGAAAATAAGAAAGCAATAAAAATATTGTATCACACCAAATTACAGTGCAGCATCATTCATAGAAGTGGTAATATTTTTAAAATACTAATACTGAAAATGGAGGAGGAAGAGGAGAACATGGCTAATACGTAAACAAATATTTTAATTATAAAAACCCGACTACACAAATAGCTCAATCCATCCCAAGGGACGGAAAATGATGTATGTATGCATACAAACATAACAGGGTTGTCAGTGTCTATGAATATTGAAATTTAGAAAAGTATTTCAATGCCTTAAACAAAGAAATGGAACGCTAAACCTTTCTCACAATATATTATTTTATCTGATGAGTGATTGAACAACATACCATTCAAGGAGCTCTCTAAATTTGTCAAGGAAAACACCAGACTACTTCATCAAGTTCCAATATTCATAGACACTAACTAAAACCCACCTATATTTTTATTTAGATATAAATGATTTTTCTTCTCTTAAGACGGGTAGAGTTATTTCTGTAGTCAGGTATTTTTCAATTAAAATATTTTTAAGTGAAAACTCCCTTAGTCGCGATTTTCACTTTTTTTGTGGACAGTGAATTAGATTGAGCAGTCAGATCCCCGATGTGTACCGCTCGGGTAAATTCCACTGTAATCGACTAATTGAAATGTTTTTGAACACTTTGAGGGAAATGTTCAGCATTTGTAATGAGCTATAATTATAAATTTAACTCTCGTATTATTTATTTCACCTTCGTTTATTTTATTATATTTTTTCTCCCATAGGCCTTGGGTAGTAATAGAAGATTGCGAGGTGCAGATATATGTTTCAAGAACATCTACCACCTATACCAACAAAGTCATCAAAATACTTTCTATAAGCGTCCCTAAATTTCGAAGAGCCTCAGCAAACTGTGAGCAATACTTGATAAAACCAGAAGAGGTTAAGTTTATACTCAACAGCGCACTCGCCAACTCCTCATTGGTCGGAAGGATATTTCACGTCAGCAATGAAAATAGTCCGGAATTTGCTGTGACCTATCTTTTGGAAAATGTATTCAAATATTACATGAGCAGGTTGATGCTAGACAGCGCGGTTAATTTTAATTTTGACTCTAAACCACACAATAAGAATAAAATAATGAAAATAAGTTGTGAACAATTATAATGTAATGCTACATTTATGGTACACATTCATAAAGACATCACAAATTGTGGTTATATTGGTTTTCGAGGAAATATGACAGTTATGCAGATATCTATTTATTGAGAAATAAAGATAAGATACCTAAGAGATTGTATTATATAAATCACTAAAGATATTACTTGTATTATTAAATAATCTTTATAAAGTTTTACTTTTTCCATATTAGATCATTTTTTTTTTGTATTGCAAAAAAACAGTTTTCAGGGTATGTCATATTTTATTTTTTTTAGTATAAGAAGAGTAAGAGGTTACACGAGCTTTCTTATTAGCTCTATAATTTGCACTAATCGAACAGCTTTTCATTTAATTATATGTTTGTTGAGCTTTTGATACCTAATATTCTCCTAATATAAAATAAAGATTTTATACTAAAAAAATATACGAGAAGTGGTATTTATTCATGGCTGTGGTAGTTTGATTTTACCTAGGTGATAGCAGTTATTTTTTGATCAAGAAAAATTACTTAGTAAGGAAAAGTGATATTGATAATTATAAGAAGTTTATCTTCATTTGGATTGAAGTGCGTTGAATACATTCAGAGAAGAACCTAGATTGAATCAAGAGAGTTTATCAGATTCAATTAATTAACAGACAAGATTGCATGGAGATTAGGAGGATGGAATAGACAAATTAAATGTCAGCGTGACTCGACCTTATCTTGATTCCTTCTGTTCATTAAAATCGTACAACTGCCACCTTACCAGCCTTGTGTTTCCCTTTCGACAGGAAAACCGATTTTAAAATAAAACAGTCTAAGTCAAGAATAAATATATCCATGTTTTCTTATTATACGAATATTGGTTTAATAAATAAAACTTCTAGAAGAGAATAGATTTGAAACTGTTTTTATTAATTAATTTACATATCGTCTTAGTAAATAGTTAAAGTTTTCAGTCCATTCACATTTACAGAAAATATAATACGCTAAATAATAAGAAAAATTACCGCTTTATCACAACATCTGCTTCCTCTTTGTCTGATCACGATCTCATCGTGTTCTTGCCATAGTCTTCTATAGCTTTCCTGTTCCGCTGCCCCCTCCCCTACCTATGTCTTTTCAAACTCTTAATTTCCTATCATCCGAAATCCTGACCCCTGATCTTGACACTATCCAATGAGACTCAATATCCACCTGAAGCTTCGTCGATTTTATGGTAGAAACCCTAACCAATTATTTGCACACTATCCTGGACCATTCTGCTCTTAAAGTTAGGACAATAAAATAAACGGATATATAACCGCATATCTCCGTTTACTTGACCGAGGATTTTTTTTTCGTCCATCTCTTTTTCGCCTTTTAGGCTATACGCGATTTTATCGGGCCGTGGGGTGAGGGTGGGAGATTAATGCCAGAGTTACTCCCCTTCTCCTGGGCACCGGGGCGCGAAGTCGTAATCATTTTTATCAAATTATATTTGATCCGGATTGCCGAGCAACCAAGGTGCTTTCACACGCATTAGCTCTCTCGGCCACCCTGCCGTGTGACAGAGGACACAGATCTAGACTCTCTGAAGATTATACCAACTTCAAGCCCCTTCTAAATAGTACTCAATCCTCAATAAGACGCACTTAATCCTCTTCCTTTCAACACCTACTATTCTTCACTCGAAACTCAAAAGCCAAGTGGGCAATCCTCCGTAAATTGTCCATAGGGAAACCCATCCAAACAGTCTCCCTCTTTTTCAGTCAACGTACTCAACACTCACTTCTTCTGTTCTTCCTATTCCTCTTTCCAAGCACCTGTTCTCCTCATTTATTCCTCTTTTAAACCTAATATTTTTTTCTTTTCTCATATTATTCCTGAAGACTTCTTTGAATCCATTCGTAAATTGCAAACCTAGATGATTTCGGACCAGTAACATCCTAGTTAAATTAATTAAATCCTTACTTCCATCCATTTTCTCTATCCTTTATCATATCTATACATTTTCACTACAAAGTTCTACTTACCTCAGTGCCAGTAAATCTTCCCTTGTTCGTTCACTAAATAAATCCTCTAATCCCGCAACCCCTAGTGATTTCCGCCCCATTTCCTTGCTATCTCAACAACCCTTTAGAACGATTAGTACAATACCAATTATCCCATTATCTTGAACAGAATAATCTGTTGAACTACTTCTTTAGGCCGGAAAAGTCTACTCATTCCGCCTTCATTAAAATCACACAATATCCATACAGCTATAGAACAACAGAAACTCACCATTCTTATTCTCCTTCATTTTTACAAAGCATTTGGCTCAGTAGCCCATGATATCCTTCTAACCACACTTGAAATATCTCCTTGTCTTGTAGTGCCCTTCAACCCTCCAACAGAGTGTACTCTTGTCCAGAGGCGTTCCACTAGGTTCCTCCTTATCTCCCATGCTCTTTTCTATCTATATCCACGACCTCCCTTCCTCTATCTTGCACTGCCAGTACACACCTGTATGCCGACGTCGTTCAAATTTACCTTTCCTTCGATACGGCTTCCTCTGATGCCGTTCTAAAACTCCGGGAAGGTATTTATACAATATATTTTTGTCAAACCTCAATAACCTCAATTTAAGTGCTGGAAAGATAAAAGCCTCAAAGCTCCCTGACTCCTCAAATCCATTCCCGCACCTCCCAATCATCTCCTGAATAATTTGTCTATATTCTACCGCACCACTATTAAAACCTTGGTGATATCCTCGATAAAACTCTCTCCTGGAAACCACACAACCTCCAAATTTCCTGTCGTACTATTTCCACTCTCAAACAGTTCGACCGTCTACACTATCTCCTTCCATTATGGCGGAGCTCCATCAGTACTTGCTTGCTACCTTCCTACACCAGGCTATTAGATTTCAGCGACGCTCCTAATTCTTCAGAACCTACAATTGGAATCCTCCATTTAATCCCGTCCCACTAGATACTGTACGTCCAACCTCTATCCTTCTTCACATCGAACTTCTGCTTTTGACTAATCCTTTGTAATTCAAGACGTGTCCGTATTGAGTTGTATCCCTCTCGATATTCGACACTCAATGTCAGTTTTCTGTTTCAAATCTCTCCTCTTTAAGCATCTATATCATTCCCAATCCGATTGATCATAAATTGCACGTTAGATTCAAAGTCTTAAGACTCTTTCAGTACCCTCAGATACTATACTATTTTGTTTATTTATTTTATTTTATCTTTCTTTGTTTATTTTATTTTTGTGTATGCTTTTTTTATATCTTTCTATTACCTGAATTTTTACTTGATATTATCAATGATTTGACAAATATTTAATTTAAGTTATGGACACGCTAACATCTTTGTTTATATTCCACATTTATAATTGGTTCTAAAGAGATACTCGATCCAAAATAATATATATATATGATACCTTTTTATTAAAACACTAAAACACAAAATTAATTATTATTATGTTGTATTATTGAATGAGAAAGCGCGATGAAATATGATACCATCTTCGGTTTCTTCTCAGAAAAGAAAACTAGTAAATGTATGACCGATTTGACTTGGAATCATGAGTAAAGCAACAGGTTTTCTGCTTGACTCCACAACAATGGTATTCTCATCACCTACACAGTAATTTCTTTGGAGCTATTCTTAATGATGAATTTCTTGAAAACGAAAAGCACCTTTAACGTGATAATTACCAAATAAAGCTTAAAAGTGTACATCATCATTTTATTTATCAGTTAGATTGTAGAATTCGAAGATTTCGGGTGTGTTTATCCTGCTCCGAAGGATTAACTAGCTGCTCGTCTACTGTTCAGATAAGACTATATTCTTTTATTTTCTTATTATTTCGTTTAATTAGATATATATTTTCTTTTAATTAATATAATTGTTTTCCTTTTGATTTTTATTTATTTTACCTTAAATTATTTATTTTATTATTAATTAAATTATTTTATTTATTAAATAATTAATACGTTATTTATTTAATAAGTTAATTTTTATTTATTTAATTTATTGAATGATTTAATTATTTATTATTAATTAAATCAAATTTAATTAATTAAATGATTTATTTTATTGTAAACTATTTATTTTACTTTAAATTATTTATTTTGCCTTAAATTATTTTACTTACAAATTATAGTTATTTAATTTAAACCTATAATTGAAATGGATGGGCTATCACATAGCTCATATAAGCGTCGAAAAAAAAGGTCGTATTAAAACTCCACCTGACCCTCTTCAGATAAATGATGCTATCAAAAATATTCCTACCTACTTAATAGCAAGTAGGGAAAGAGATGATGGTTTTCAAAGGGTGTCCCCTCTTTTGATAAATAAATTCATAGTTAATTTAGTAGGAGAAGTTAAAAACGTTAAAAAATTAAGAGATGGAAATCTACTGATCGAAACTAACGATGATAAACAATCACAGAAGCTTTTAGATTGTTAGCGATTTGATGACGAATTTAACATAACCGTAAAAGCACCCACGCTACTTTAAATTATAGTAAGGGAGTTATTGGATGCTTCGATTTACAATAAAATTAAAAAAAAACTGAAATTATTGAAGATCTAAATGGAAAAATCATTGATATCCATAGAATAAAAATAAACGGTAAACATATCACATAACACAACATTCTCAAAAATGCACACACCCCAAAATAATCTGTTCTCAGTGTGATGAAGAAAAACATACTGATGCCAAATGTATCAAAGAATTCCTTTGTATTAACTGTTGTCAAAATAATAACAGTTTGGATAAAAAATGCATTATTTACCTGATGAATAAAGAAATTGAAACCATCCAGTTCACTAAAAAAGTCTCTTACCACGAATCTAAAAATATTTATAAACAAGAAAAGCCACAACAGTTCAATAAGTTATTTTAGGAAGTCATTAAGTCTAAAAGTAATATAAAAACCCAGGAAACAGTTACTCAAACAGATATATTTTTTAAATTCGAAGATTCTCAGAATCACCAAGCAAAGTTTCTAATAATTTCTCCCCACAACCCAGCACATCAAAATCCTCTGTACCTAAGATACAATAGACCATGGTCCTCGCTGTGCCTTCCTCCTCTCCTCCTCATTCCTCTTCCTCTAACCCCTCCTCATCCTCCTTGCGCCCCTCCTCCTCTCTAACCCCTTCTATTTCCAATAGCTCCTTCCTCACCACACCTATATCAGTATCTGAAGGGATTGCTAGGTTATAAGGATTGTGCAAAAATAGCTTACCGTCTTTTGGTTATCTTGAGGGCCTTCAGGTGCCATTGGTGCGATCAGGGTGGCTTGAATGAAGAAGTGACCCGAGAAAAACGGCAGGCCTTGAGGACTAAGTGTTATCTTTTAGACCCTCTGATCTGTCCCCACCACTTGCCGTAACGCAGGAAATTCAAACCATTTTTATATCCCATAAACATATCCCTCCCCCTCCCCTGTGAAATATCTCATTTCAAAAAGAAAAACAAAACAAACTCAGAGATTGGCGATTACCAGGCAAGGCACAGACGAGAGGAAAATTGCTTGGTTTACAATAAGAAGGAGAGAAATTATTCTAATAATTTACAATTAACTTTATAAAATGACTCATCATTAAATTTAAACAAAACATTATTCATATCAAAAAAAGATTTCTCCAGAAGGAAGAGGCACTAACTTGTGCAGCGGTCGCACCAAAGTGGCTGAAGAAGTCTTCAATTTTACAACCCTAACTACACTGTCACACCCTGGAAGTGTCTATATTATCCTAGCAAGCCTCCACTCCTGCAGTGAAACATCTTTTTCATGCAGAATTACAAGGGTTCCTTCCTTCAAATTTTCCCTGTTAGTATACCAGCTGTTGCAGATTATGAAGGTATTCATTATACCATCTCTTCCAAAAATTACGAAGAGTCGTGGAAATCATCTCGCAACGGCTTGTCAAAGGAAACAGGTTGTTTTGGTCTGGCTTGTAGGGGTTGACCTATAAGAAAGAGTCCTGGGGTGAGGTAATCCAGGTTATCCGATCGCTGACTGCTAATGTTGCAGATAGGACGTGAATTGAGAACGGCTGTTCCACAGTCACAATAAGCATGAGAAGGCAAACCGCGTTTGGCAATAAATCTATCTAATGTGGCAATAAATGAAGGAGTGGATAGGTCCGTTACAAGTTCTAGATGGATGGCCTTGGTGGATTTTTTTTCTTTCTCAAATTCTGAGGGTTTTCTTCCTCCTAGGCTCATCGCCTGATTCGGAATAGTCATTTATGAACTCTTTATCTATTCTTGATATTCTCACTCTCGACGACCTCCTCACAGGTTGCCTCCTTCCCATAGAATCATAGAATTACCATAGCATATAAGATTTTTCAGAAATCCATGACATCAGAAAATCCAATTGTATATATATATATATATATATATATATATATATATATATATATATATATATATATATATATATATATATATATATGCAGAAAAGTATTCAACCATTATCAAACCGAGTCTTGGATAAATTTTGTATGGAAATGTAGGGATTAAAGTATGTCCTAAATACTGTCAAGGGAACAACATCTGTTCCTGACAATATTCATTACGATATGATTAAATATTTTCCTCTTAACACACTAAACTGGCTTCTAAAATACTACAACCATATATGGTCCACTGGGCACTTTCCAACTTCCTGGGGGCAATTCTTAGGTTATTCCTATTCTTAAGAACGGAAAAAGACAAGCGACTCCCATATAGCTATCGTCCTACATTCCTCACAAGCTGATTAAGGAAAATAATGGAACGTATGGTAAATTAAAGATTGATGTGGATTATAGAGAACAATAATTTAATGCAACCATTTCAGTCTGGATTTCGCAAGGGACGATGCACAATGGACCATCTAGTTGCATTAGAGGCTGAAACCCAATATGCTTTCATCAACAGACAACATGCGCTTGCTGTTTTCTTTGATATAAAGAAGCTTTTGAGAGCATATAGCATAATTTAATCTTTAAAAGGCATTCATCAGTTGGAATAATAGGGAACATGTTCAATTACATCAAAAAATTTCTTTCAAATTGCCATTTTAGAGTAAGAATAGGTTGTGAAACTTCTAAGAAGCATAATCAGATCAATGGTGTCCCACAAGGCTGTGATCTCAGCCCAAAATTGTTCTGTATAGCAATAAACGACTTGGGACTTAACTTGCCTAGGGGTGTCAAACCTCTACTGTTCGCAGATGATCTGTCCATCGTATGCTCTAACAACATGACCACTATTCAGCGAAAGATACAAGAACCCGTAAATAGAATAAAAAATTGGTCCCTTTCTACAGGTCTCGAATTTTCCACTGAAAAACAAAGCGGCTCCATATTTTTATTCCATATATTTTCAAGCCTAAATTTTTGAAAGTTTTTGAAAAGAAAACAAATTCAATCCTCCCTTTGTTAGAAAGAATTATCACAGTTAGTGCTTTCCTTAAAGCATTGCCTTTAGAGGAACTAAAAGATTACGATCATGCATGGATAAACAAACTACTAAAAACCATACTAACCTTATCAGGACTATCAAAAAAACGAAACCTCGCCTTCTGAATATAAAACTAAATTCTCTCGTCTTCATCACAAAATTTAAGAACCATTTTTAATCTATACCGACAGATCGAAATCCGAAGAATGCACAGCACCGTCATTTATTACACACAGCTCCACCTACAACATAAAACTACATAAATTATGCAGTATATATACAGTTGAACTTCACGCTATAGCCTCAGCTCTCCATTTCTCCAGGTCGATAACGCCCAAAACAATAGTAATATAAACAGACTCTTTCAGTTTAGTTAAAAGGCGTTAAAAATATATATCCGGGACACCGGAATATTTAAAAAATTCACGAATATTTAAATATGCTCGAAAATTTGAGAAAGTCGATTTATTTTATATGGGTGCCGGGCACATGGGACATGAGCTCGCGGAGGAGGTAGCCAAACAAGCACTCACCCTTCAAGACCGAGCCACTGATATTTTAACACCTCGTGACACAAGCCTTACCCTAAAAAACGAAATAAATTTTAGCTGGCAATCCATGTGGAACGGGAACCCTCCGAGAAAATTGAAAGAAATAAAAAAAAAATCAGTAAAACCGTGGTCCACCTCGAACCGCCCTATTTGTAGAGAGGAGGTTGCCTTGGCAAAAATAAGGATAGAACATAAGAACCTGATAAATACTTATCTGAAAATTAAACAGCCGACACCAAAATGCCAACACTGCTGCAGTATTCTCACAGTCAGCCACATTTTTCATGAGTGTCCCGATCGCGTATCAATCTTAGCAAAATTAGGACTCATGCCAAAACTATCAGATATTTTATATAATAATGAAGTGAAAGTAAGGTCGGTGATAAACTTACTCAAAGTCAATGATTTGTTAAACAAAATCTAATTTATTTATTTATTATTTATTTTATTATTATTATTATTTTTAATAATATAGTAATGAGGTAATAGAAACAAAGATTAGATAGCCGTTGATGACCTCAGGATTTTACGCCTCTAAGCCCTAAACAACAATATCTTATTTACAAAATGAATATGATGACTATTATATTATGATAATATATTACATTTCTCTAACTCATCGTATTTATATCTATAATATAAATAGGATGCTTTTTATGTAAACCCCTTGAGAGGAGGAGGAGGGGAGGGAGTTTGCCTGGACCCATGATGTCAGAGCCCGGTATTTATAGATTGATTTTATAATTTAAATATTTAAAAATTAAAATATATATCATTAGGCATGTTTATTTAGACACGCAGCAACACACATATGGATATATGTGTGTTGCAGCGTGTATATATATATATATATATATATATATATATATATATATATATGGATATATAGGCCCAACCTAGGAATGTGAGGGTCCTGAAATTTATATTCTACTTCTATTTAATAATAGTTCTTAAGAATTGTTGAGAAAACGTTGTTCATAGAACAACGAAACGATTCAAGGAGTAATATTTATTTGTTCAATGACAAGTCTGGACAGGAATGAGTCGTTTTATATATGAAGTTTGGCATTATTCGACCTTTGAATTTATTTTTAATATTACATGAATGTTTAATCTTAAAAATTATTTTTTAACTAATTAAAACTATTTTTTTTTACACATTAAACATTTTTTATTTAAATTGTAACTTGAATTCCTTGTATGTTCGAAGTTCGAAACTATGCTGCTTGGTCATGAGACTTTCAATTGCAATTCAAACAATTTTTTAACTGTTTATATTTTTCAATTTTTATAGAACATAATAGTGTTTAATTTTATTTATGCAATTTAATTGACATATGTGAATATGTCGACCTTTAGCACAGTTTGATGGATGAGCAATCCTGAAGGTGTTGCAAGTTGGTATAAATAATCTAATTTGGCTTGTCAAGTGTGTTTCAGTCAAAAGTGCTATATCTATGTCTTTGTCGTACAAAAATATCTCTAGCTCATTTCTATGTGGGGACGATTCCATAGAACAATGTTTAGCCCTGTCATGATGTAAGTTAGGGTAGGACGTTATTAACATTAGGGTGGTGAATAGTGAAATCAGTGGAGGCACAAGGTTTTTAAATTCACTCATAAAGTCAGTAAGTTGTGTTGTGAATTCAGGTTGTTTTATGTTATGTAGAACAGCGTTGGGTAATGATGTATGATCAGTTTTAGTAATGATTTGTGGGGCTGTAGAGAGTGTTGGTATTACGTGTGAATATGTTGGTATTGTTTATTGTACAGCCGCATTCTTGTGTGCCTGATATCTTCTTCTGATTCTGATCCTTCTGATATCAACAGAGCCTCTAGTTACGGAATGGACTTAATCCGTAACAAATAATAATAATGATAATATTAATTTAACTTTTATTTTATTTAATATGCCAATTGGTGAATCATGTTTTATCTTTTAGTTTCTCACATAAAAGCACAAAGCCCTAGATAGCCAGGTCAAGCTATCTCTGATAGGTTAGAAATAGTTATCTAGACACAATAAGACCCTTTATCAACAACAGATATAACAGGACAATAACAGATTGCAGAAAAAAGCCCCTTTCTCTCATATCAATACTAAACAATAATAATATCAATTTCTAATAACTTTTCAAATGTTAATAACTTCCTTTGCCGTCCTCTTCCGAATTCTCCCATTCTTCCGTTCATCCCTTGATATTCTTGGGAATATAAACCCCATCCTTCTCTGGACTAATCACTCATGTAGTTACACTGTTGATGTCACACTCTTAACTGTAGGAGACCTGGAGTGAACTCATGTAGTCAACCCATATATCAATAGTATATTGCTATGTATTTTAGAGGTCATTTATAACATTGTGAATAAAACCATTACTTATAAAGTCTTCACTGCCTCCGATTCGTTAACTCTCTCATCTTGCTTAAAACCTTATCGGAGGTGGTTTGGGTATAACTGATTCTGCTTGCTCAGTAGTATGGCATTGAGTTCCTTCATCAATACTTCATCATATCACGAAATCAATTTTATATTATGGGTATGTAATTTAGCTTCACTAATTTTTCCTTACCTAGTGTTGCTCTTGATGTTTTGGAAGAAACGGCCACTCTTGGTTTTATATTAGTCTTATTAATGACCATTGCTTGTGGATTCAAGGACATTATGGTCTAATACATACCCACACTTAAAATCACAAAGTTGTAATAAACTTTGTGTTAAAAAAATAAATGCAATGGGGGATATCTACAGCTACCACCAATGTGACAAAATAGGATCCTCTCCCCCTGAAAATAGCTTGGGTAAGAGCAAAAATCAACTAATTATTTATGGAGATTTTTGAAAAAACATTTATAACACTAGGCCATTGCTGAGTTTTTAAATTTAATTTTATACACTGTCCTTGAGACAGAATGTAATATGTTTCAATAAATAAGCTAAAAAAAAATAAAAATTATACACTGAATTTAATTTAAAATTTTATAAATGATGTGTACTTATTACTTTGGATACATTTGTACTAGTTGTAAATGCAGTTTGAACTAAAATAATAAGCACACAGTATAAATTATATTTATTTGGTATTTGTATAATATCTGATAATATACTTAGCATGTATTGTGAAACAACTATTATAATTCTGGGTGTCAGAATGTTGATTAAAATACGTTTTTTGGGCCTTAAACAATTATAAGTTTACAATTGATGAGCAGTACCACAGCTCCATCGTTCCATCGAAATCCAACCCCTTTGTCTCTCGGAAACTAACCAGTCAGAACAAAAGCTTTTTTTTCAGAATCTATTTAACACTTTGAGCTTTTAGTCAGTACTAAGATCAATTTTTACAAAGATCAAAGGTTGGTTTGTATGGTTTAAAGTAATTCTACACTATCGTCGGAAAATATTTACAAGGGGTATTCGGGTAGTTTTATAACACAATTATAATTCATTTGTAAAAAATAAATGAAAATCCTGTTTCCGGTCTCATTCCACTCGGGCCATCGCGGAAAAAGGAATATAAAAGTGTGAATATAACAATATATTTCCACAATTAAGTAGATAAATTATTTATTTTAGATATCACAACTCACTATATAACAAGTTAATGTGCTGAATATATATATATGGATATTACACCAACGCATAATTTCAATAAAATAATGTATGGAGATTAATAAAATGTATAATGGAATATGGAATAAAATGGAAATTAATATATAGATAATTATTTAATCTTTTCCACCGGCTAGTGACTATTGATCACCGACGAGTAGTGTTGCCCAAATACAACCCCGAGATGATTCTTGGTCAAACTCAGTCTTGGTCTTGCGCAAGAGTCTCGCAACAATCTTGCAGTTATTTATTAGCTTATTATTATAGAGATATTACTGTAATTTTTAGATAGGAGAAACGTAACTGATCCCGAATGAAAAATTAGAGGAGTTAAATGCAAAAGTATATTGGTTATATAAATTTTTAACTTATAGTAACTAACATTGTCAAGTATTAATTAGTAAATATTTTGATTTAATTTTTATTAAAAAAATCGATTTTTTTTTACTAGTCCTGGTCTTGGTCTTGCAACAGTAAGACATTGGTATTGGTCTTGCACTTTGCAAGACCAAGCCCGATTTCGGGCAACACTACTGACGAGCCTTGGTCTTGCGTACTCAGTCTTTATATTGCGCGAGATTCTTGTAGTTATCTATTTGCTTATTGCTACTTATTAAACACGTTATATTAGATCTTAAAACGCCCAAAAATAGATACATTTATATGTTTTATTGGCATAAACATAGTTTAATACAATTAACTCCACAATAAATTATACGCATTGCCAAGAAAGATAGTGATAGGCCTTCACCATGAAATGGAAGTGTTGTAGAGTGAAGATAACCTATACAATGTCATAAATTATATAATAATAAATTGGTATGTCCACTCACATAACCTTCTACCGATTTTATTTAATTTATGTTTTCAATTTTAATATGTTCATTAAAAATAACACAATTAATCACACAAATTTTCCTGATAGTCGATCAGAGAAATCATTAGAGTACAATTTCTTAGATGAACTAAAGCAATGTAAACGGGCAATTAATGTGAATATGTGAACATTGTTAAAATCAGTGTGAAAAATTCAATACACTGTAAATATGTTAAAATTAGTCAGATCTAAACGATTTTTTTTATAGTGTTGTCGGAAATTTAATAGTAATTTGAAAAATGTTACCAATACATACAGAGATATTTATTGACATTTTTTAAAACTAGAAAGCCTAACTAAACCTCAAATAAAAAAGCAGAAGTATATTGGTTCTATAAATACTTTACATATAGCAACTATTTTGTTTATGTTTTATTCACAAAAATGCTTTTTATTTCATTTTTTTGTCAATCTTGGTCTTGGACTTCCAACAATTAAACAGTCGTAAGTAATGCAATGTGCAAGACCAAGACCGGTTTAGGGCAACACTGCTGGTGAAAGTTTATTTTTTATAATTTTTTTTCAGAATTTTATTATTCATGTAAGTTTTAAATTTTTAGCATAATGCAAAATGTACAAAATCGACTAGGTGATCAAATTATTGAATATTAGGACTTTTATAGAACATTTTGTGATTTATTGGAAATTTCCATTTCTCTTGAACATTCTATCAACATACGATATTAAGCTCTAACTTTACCAATATTTGCCTCAAGGAAAACTATTTAAGAATTGTATCTTCTTATTAACATTGCTTAGAACCACAGGTGGTATTATGTTATCTTTAATATCGAAAAAAATAGAACATTTTTAGAATAAAAAATCTACTAAGCATATCACATCACTTCAACTTACCACTCAATTCTGAGGAGAAATCATTGTTTTAAAAAAAATAGGGTTATAACGAAAACTAGGAGCTAAACCTTAAATGGCATATTTGTGAATTTCAGCCATATTTACCTATACGAAATATCATTACGGCCTTAAATTTTAAAAATAAAACAAAACGTATTTATTATGTCGACAGTAGACAATGAAAACTTCAAGTACAAAACAATTATTTTTGGTTTAATAGAAAGATATATAGCATTGATTTTGGATCCCTCCTTAGTTTGACCATCCAGACTCGGGGTACCCTCAACGGTGGTCAACTCGTAGAGCTGGCCTGTGTAAAATGCAGGGTGATAGACCGCGTTAGAAATGAGAGGATTAGGGAAGAGCTCAGAATTCCTGCACTAAAGTCTACCGTTAAAAAAAAGTCGCCCCAACATTTAACAATAGATTCGGGAAACGGGCATTAAGCTGCATCTCTCCGTATCTGTTCAAACGAAAACTAGAAGATCTGTTAAACTGACCTAACGCTAAGGGAACTAAAAATAAATCTTTATAAATAAAAAAAAATACCTGTACCACTACAACCCATGAAGGGTCTTGGGTTCAGTACTATTTAGGGAAAGCACTGTTTCCAGGTCAACGGTTGTGCAAGGAGGTGATGTGACCGAGATCACGCTCAACCACCAGGTTTTCCCCTTAATTAATTATTTAATTAAGGGTACCCACTTTATAGAGGTGGGTGTGCCCCAGGAGGGTCTCCGACCCAGGGTCGCCCCACGGCCAATGAAACAGATAAATAAATTTTCTGCCATGAGCCGGGGTTCGAACCTGGGACCTTTAGCATTGGAAACTCAGTACCCTACCACTGAGCTAGCCCAATCCAAATAGAAATAAAATAAAAAGGGACAATAATAAATCTTTAATTGCATACTTTCTCATTTCTAAGTTTCAATCACCTCTAATCTAATACTGTGATTTTTCTTTTTCCTTACATTGTATTTATTTTCTTCTACTAGTTACTCCAATTATTGATGTATGACGTATAATCCTCTGATTATAAATTGTTATAAACTTCTATTCTTTCTAGCCAAGCTATTATTCTTATGGTTGTTCAAAACCTCTTTTTGTATTTATTAATTGTTTTATTATTACCTTATAAATTATTACCGCTATGTATTAACATCTGTACATAATCGCAATTATCATTTATATTTTATATTATATTATATAATCTTACCCTAAATTGTCCTTGCTCTACCTTTCTTTTATACAGAGATAAATTACGGAGATGAACCGCTGTGAAAATTGTTTTTTTAAAACTTTGAGAAAAGTGCCGGCTATGGAAATGAATTTCTCTTGTTTCCTTAGCTTTTTTATCCAGTTTAATAGACTTGTCTCAAAAATTAAAATCTATAAAACCATTATCTTACCTAGAGTTCTTTATGGATTCGAAACTTGGCCGCTTAAATTAAGGAATGAGCAGCGTCTTAAGGTTTTTGAAAATAATGTATTGCGTAGAATATTCGGACCGAAGAAGGATGAGTTAAACGGAGAGTTCAGACGGTTACACAACGCCGAATTGCGTGAACTGTATCCGTGTAATATAATTGAGGTAATTTCATCGCGGCGAATCAAATGGGCTTGTAAAGTTGTTGGGCTTAGTAACGAGAGAATTCCTAAAAGGTTAATATTTGCTGTCCGAATGGTAACGTCGAGGGGTAGACCGAAGCGAAGGTGGGAAGATTACATTAAAGCCGATCTGAAGGGACTGGATTTGGACGGCGAACGGTGGAGGGAGGTTATTTTTTATTATTTTATTTTCAACCCTCCCCTGCCTGAAGGCAATACGGGTATTTGCAGCAGTGGTATGTTACTGTTACATAACAACCCACTGCTGCATTTTTGACTATTACATTATTTTTCTGAGCTGTGCACACAGCTTGCTCTTCTCTTCACTTGCATCTGGTTTACTTTTCTTCTTATTCTGGTGGCCTCCCCGGTGCAGCTTCTCTTCTTCTTCCCAAAGAGAAGTGGGTTGGTAGAACAACTTCTTTCCATCCGTATATAAAACTTTTGAAGTGATCGTATCTTTCTTTGTCCATAAGTTGAGGAAGATCTCTCTCTGTTAGGACAAAGAGACCTGTTTCTCTCAACAGTTTCGCCCTCAGTGACTCATAGACCGTACAGGTAAGTACAACATGTTCAGCGGTCTCCGGTACCCCACAACTTGGGCATAGGGGATCGATATTTATACCATACTGAACGAGCTTTGCTCGGAAACCCCCATGCCCCGTGAGAATCTGTGAAATCCAGTAGTCCGGGAGGACCCAAGTCGCTTCTAGTCGCGAACTGACGGTGGGGAAGTACTTCCTTAGAGTAGCTCCTTTGGGAGTCGTCAACCACCGTCGGTTCCAGTCCTCTACTGTATCCTCCCGGAGAATCTTCTTCCAGTTTCTTGGATCATCTCTTATTCTCACTCGGAGGTAATCCGGTAGAGCCGCTAAGCATTCTCTCCTAATCTTATACGGTAGTAGTCTTCTCTCAGCAGAGGTCGAGAGGTATTCCTCCTGCCAAGACCTGCACAGCCTCATGAGACACCGTCCTGAATGATCTGGATACTTGAAGCAGAGCCATCCGTTGAATCGTGGCCAACCTACATTTCTGTCTGTGCGAGAGATTTTGGCTCCAGGCAGGGGACGCATACCTCAGGATACTCACAATAACACCTTTAGGTCATAGTTGCTGGGTACCTGACGCCCCAAAGGAGGTGGAGGTGGAGGGAGGTGTGTAATAAGCGATTGATGGTGTCGGCATCGAACCTTCAGGTTCGCTAATCCTTTTATTGCTATTATTATTTAATCTAAGACTGCCCCTTAGTATTTAATGTATATATATATGTATGTGTATATAAGTTAAGCGTCGGCGGGCTTTGAAAATAAAAAAAAGAAGGAAAAAGGGTCGAGAAACAATACTCACGGCTTCTGAATAAACACTGCTTTATTCGTTCAATAATCTGCCTTATATACAATTGCTATGTTTATTTACATTACAAGATGGTATTAAGGCTGATATCGCCAGTCTCCGGTCTTTATCTCCCCCCCACCAGTTTACGAATAGGATTTTCGGAAACTTATAAATTCCTAGATCGGAGCCACCGGTATCAGCCTTAACCCTTTACAATTATTCGTACCAGTATAAACTTAAAGTACACCAAACCTCACTTCCACTCCGCTGGAACGAGAAATAAATAAAAAGAAATAAACCACAGAAAGTAAACACACAACGTCTTATTAACAATGGAACAGAACTCTTAATCCTATAAAAATTACAATCACCTCTATTATGCTGCCATATCTTTATTTACAAGAACAACAAAAATAATAAAAAAAAATGACATCATCAACAGTAATAATAATAAAAAAAACATATTTTTTTATAATACGCGATAAGGGTACTACGAATCAGTTGGTTTCTGTACCGGTTCTAACATTGGGAGCTTCAATTGTTCAATATGAACAGTTCTCCTCTTCTTAGGTTCGTTAATGCTTTCAATGGTTACCAGATTATGCTCCCTAATAGCAACCACTCTGAATGGGCCCTCGTACCGTAACAATTGTTTCCCTCTGTTGGTTCCAATTCTACGATACACTATTGTTCCGATTTTTAATTCTCCCATTCGGTCACGTACCTGCACATTCTGCCGCGCTACCCGCTTCTCCTTTTCCCGCTGAATTCTCCCCGCTACCTTTCCCCACGTCTTTCCTACCTCTACCCTAGTACTCTGGATTTGCTCTACGAGATGTTCATTGGTCGTTGTTTCCCCCCAATCTCTCCTTGGCCTGCGCATCCCGAATAGTATTTCCACAGGTGAAAACCCCGTTACGGAGTGGATCGAATGGTTGTAAGCTGTTACGGCTTTCTTCATCGCAACATCCGGCTCCAACCCTTTCTCTCCCTGATATACACGGATGTGGTCACTCAACGTGCTGTGCAAACGTTCGATTCCTCCTCTACTCTTAGGGTGTCCCGGTGTGTTATAATGCCACACAACCTCTAACCTTTTCACCTCCTCCCTAATCGCGGTATTGTCGAATTCTCTGCCACCGTCTGATGTGATCCTCTCGGGAACTCCGTAAAACTGTATCCAGATTTGTAGGGCTTCCGCAACTGCATTGGCAGACTTGTCCATGACCTGATGTGCCATAGCTACTTTACTAAAGGTGTCGATGATCGTGACCCACTTGAACCCTTTCCAGGTGAATGTATCGATCTGGAGGTCTTGTAGCGGCATATTCCCTGTAGGTGTCTCTTCCTGAACTCCTCTGGGGGGGTGTCGATCATACTTTGTGCGCATACATACCTCGCATTTCCCGATGATTCCTTGGATAGATTTTTTCATTCCCCACCAGAAATACTTTCGCCGTAATGCCTGCAACGTCTCGTTGACGCCTCGGTGGTTGGTCTTCCCCTGGTGGTATGCCAATGTAATTGCTTGTTGCTGCTCCTCATCCTGTACGGTTTCCACTGCATACTTGCACCGGATGATCGTTCTATCCATGCCTATTCGCTCGGATCTCCACATCCGCTTTATTTTCTCCCATACCGTGTTGTTCCCAACATAGAGATGGTGTGTCTTTCCCGGTTCCGTGGCGTCCTTCAGTGCCGTACGGATTTGCTCCTCGCTCACCCCGGGTTGCGACCAAATGACGCGAATCCTACTTTTCCCGTATCTTCGGTAATCTATTTTCATGATCCCTGTTGTCCTGGTTTTCCAGATTACCTGTCTATGCTTGTCGTTGATGATTTCGTCTATTTCCTCCATCGCCACTGGTCTTTCCTCCGCTGAGCTATCTTCTTCCGGGGACCCCTCCCTGTCCTCTATACTGACGGTATCATCTGCCCCTTCACCCTCAGGAGTCCATTCCCTCAAGAATTGGCGCACGTCCCGCGATGGACCTCCCCCGTCCTCTTCTACCGCGTTGATCATGATGGCCCTAGAGAGCCAGTCTGCCACCACGTTTTCCTTTCCCGGCTTATACACCACCTCCATGTTGTACTGACTAAGGAATTCTTTCCATCTCGTGACCCTCGCAGAGGTTTCCTTAAGTTTTCCTACCCACTGAAGGGGTTTGTGATCGGTGTGGACTCGAAACTTCCTCCCAAATATATATGGCCTGAAATGGTCGATGGCCCACACTATCGCGAGTAGCTCCCTCTCTAACGCGCTGTACCGTGATTCCGCGCTCGTAAGTCGTCGGCTCGCGTATGCTATCGGACGTTCACCCTCACTTCTGCCCTGGGATAAAACGGCCCCCAACGCGTATTCGCTCGCATCGGTGGTGACGTTGAACTGCTTCTCAAAATCCGGGAACGCCAATACGGGTTCTGCCTGCAACCTATCCATGCATTTCCGAATATTATTTTCCATTTCCGGTGTCACCACGATCCTCGCGCCTTTCTTCAGCAAGTTATTGATAGGTACCAAGTATTCTGCCATCTCAGGTACGAATCTTCTATAATAATTCAGCGTCCCGAGAAGCCTACGAATCCCTTTAACGTCCCGTGGCACCGCCATTCGTGTGATAGCCTCCACCTTTGCCGCATCCGGTCTGACCCCCTCGCTAGAAATAGTGTGGCCTAAAAAATTGATCCGCGTTTGTCCCAACAGGGACTTCTCACTTGACAGTTTCAGCCCGAATTGTCGCAGCCTTTCGAATACCGACCTCAAATGCCCCACGTGTTCGGCTTCCGTTCTGCTAAAAATCAGCAGGTCGTCCATGTATACTTGACATACGGAGTCGTCGATCCCCCTCAGAAATTCGTCCATCAGGCGTTGAAACGTTATGGGCGCATTCTTCAGACCAAACGGCATTCTGGTGAATTCGTAATGCCCCCTTTCGAATGTAAACGCCGTCTTATGTTGGTCCTTCGGGTGCATCCGTATTTGGTGGTATCCCGCCTTGAGGTCCAACGTGCTAAACACCACGGCCCCACTCAACCTATCAAGTATATCTTCGAATCTAGGGATCGGGTACTTTTCGTCTACCGTGTTGTCGTTCAACCTACGATAGTCCACTACCACTCTGTATTTTTCCTTATTATCCCCGGCGCTGCCTTCTTTTTCACTGCCCACAGGGGACTATTAAATGGCGAGGTGCTATCGACTATGATCCCTTGCTCCTTTAGGCTTTCCAATTCCTCCCGAATATGCTGCCTCAGCGCCTGCGGGTATCTCCTTTCCTTTACGTAGGTCACCCTATCTTGCTTCAGTGGAACTTCGTGTACCGTCTTCCCTGTTACCCCCAATACCTCGCCCTCCCTGAAGAAAATATCTACGAACTCCGCTTGTAACGCCTTTCTCCAGTCCTCCACCCTGTTCACCGCTCCTATCCGCACCCTTCTTTCTCTCGCGACCCCTATACATCCAAATTTCCTCTTTCCCAGCCTGATACTCCAAGCTCCTCTACGGTTTCTAATGCTTACCCCTACCTGTCCTAACAGATCACACCCTATTATGACTTGGTACTCCCGCGTCATGCTCTCTACCACATGCACCTTTAGCTCCCCCTTTTTCCCTGCCCACCGATCAAGCGTAATTGACGCTTCCCCTTCTACTTTACAGGGACCACCCAGAGTGATTAGCTGGCAGCCACAGTTTTGTATCCGGAGTACCCTCTCGCTCCCGCACACTCTCCCAACGCCCCCGAGTCAAGATAGTACTCGAGCTCCCTGTGTCCACGAGACACTTCACTCCCCGTCTACTTCAATAATCGGCAACCAGCATGGCTTACCTCTAATATTGTTGCAGGTTGCTGTGCGGTCGCCTCTCTGCTGACACCCTTCTCAGATGCACTCGCTTCCTTACCGCGTCGTCGTTGCTCGCTCCGTTGGCTGCTCCTGCCTCCTTCGCCTCCACTGCTGGCTGGCTCGTCAGTCTCCGTTCCCGACGTCCCCGACTCCTCGGTTGCCTCTTCCGAAGATCCGTCTCTCTGCTGCATCCTAGCTCGTTTTTTCAACTTTTGAGCGTTCACCTCCATTGGCTCGTCTAGAGGTCTCTCTCTCCTGCGAAACATGTACGGGCACTGTCTGGCAATATGCCCTTCAGTCCCGCACTCGAAACATCTAGTGCGCGGACATTGTGCTACCAAATGTCCCGGTTTCCCGCACCCGTGACATTTTCTGTCTTCCCTCCGGGGTCCATTCCTAGGCCTGGACTGTCCGGATCTTCTCTCGCCCGTCGTGGCTTTTTCTCCGTTCGGGTGTTTCATTTCCCTCTTCCTCCACCCTATCTGGGCTGTCCGGGGTCGTCTGTCACTCACTCGGGTCCACCCTGGTTCTTCTACTTCCATCCGCGTCTCTTCCTCTCTTGCACTCAGATCTATCATTTCTTGGGCACACTCGAGGAACGATCGCTCTCTAGGCAGTCCGTCCCTTCTCCCAGTCTCCTTAGCCAACTGAACCTTGAGTATTGTCGAAAGGAATTCCATCCTAGCTTCGACCTCTCCCACACTCATGGTTTCACGCATTTTCTCAGTTATGCGGTTGTACTTCGCCACTAGTACCCCCGCATACTGTCCTCTTGTTTGGCGTTGGGACCGACACTCCCTAAACATTTGGAAGATATCTTCTTCCGGCGTCCATCGGCCCCCTCCGAAAGCCTTCTTCAAACGCTCCTTAATCACTGGCCATGGTGTCTCCTCGTCCGCTTGGATTTGGTTGAGGATGTTCCTCCTCACTCGGCACACGAGAGCTGCCTTCAGTGCTTCTGCGTCTCCCAGGTTCACGAGGTCCTCCGCCACCTTTGCTTCGATTCTTGATATGAGGCGGTCTCCACCTTTCAGGAAGTGATTAAGTTCACCTATCTCGCCCCCGAATCGCTCCAGGTCTGCGATTGCTCTCCGTAGATCCTGCGTGGTCGCTGCCCTTATCTTCATCCACTCCAATGCATTGGCGTGCGCCTCTGCCAATGTGTCCCTAGGTAAGGGAGGGATCTCTTGTATCTGCGGTACTTGAGGTATCTGAGGTATCTGCGGAATCTGCGGAACCTGAGGGGCGATCTGAGGAATCTGCGCTATCGGCATTTCCTGAGGTTGCGGCATTTCAGGTGCGTTCAACACTCCTGGTCGAATTATGCCCTCTGTCGGCATCTCGTCTTTTCCTTATGACTAGGAGAAGAGAAAAAAAAATTAAAATAAAGACAGGAAAAAAAAATTTTACTTCCGTGTTCTCCTGACGTTCTCCCGGGTTTCGGCACCAGTTAAGCGTCTCCGGGCTTTGTAAATAAAAAAAAAGAAGGAAAGAGGAACGAGAAACAATACTCACGGCTTCTGAATAAACACTGCTTTATTCGTTCAATAATCTGCCTTATATACAATTGCTATGTTTATTTACATTACAAGATGGTATTAAGGCTGATATCGCCAGTCTCCGGTCTTTATCTTATATATATATATAGTTCCATCTCTTGGTTCCAGTCTTTCCTCTCACAACGAACCCAAGCAGTTTCCATACCTAATCAACCTCTATCTGCCTACCTTCCTTTATCCTCAGGAGTTGCACAGGGTTCAAGCATGTCTCCTCTTCTTTTCAGCTCTTATATTAATGACCTAAATGATTCAATTATCCATTGTTCCCACCACCTTTATGCCGACGATTCTCAAATCTATTTATCCTTTTCTCCCGCTGAGTTATTGGTGGCATTTGCCAAAATTCAAGAAGATTTAGATCGAATTAGTGCCTGGGCCAACTTAAATGGATTAAGGCTAAATGCTGCCAAAACTCAGGCCATTCTCATTGGTTCCAAGCCCCTTCTTAGATCCCACACCAACTTTCCCTCACTCTATCTAAACAACCACCCCATCACCTTCTATCCCTTTGTTAAAAATTTAGGCTTTCTCATAGATCAAACCCTTTCCTGGAATCACCATATCTCTCATATATCCCGCCGTGCAATTTCTACCCTCAAACTATTCCATCACTTCCGCCATCTTCTACCCCAAAATACCCGTAGACTCCTAGTTTCCTCTCTCATCTTTCCCCACTTTGACTACAGCTGTGTGGTGTACGATGGCCTCTCGGTGGAACTGCGTGATAGACTCAAAAGACTTATGAATTGCTTCGTAAGATTTGTAATTGGAACCCCGAGACGCTCCCGTGTCTCCCACCACTACACTGAGTTAGGGTGGCTCTTCCCCTCCTTAAGAAGACAATATTTCCTTGGCACTTTCCTTTATCAAATCATTACCGATCATCGTCCTTCTTATGCCTACAACCTTCTCCAATTTAAGTCCTCAATCCATTCACTCACTACAAGATCCCGACCCTCTGACCTATACATCCCTTCTCATAGATCTGCCTCATTCCAAAATTCCTTTATAGCCCGCTCTGTCAACTTTTGGAATTCCCTTCCGATCAAAATTCGACATGCCCCTTCCCTGTACACATTCAAAAACCTCCTATTCCAATTCCTGTTCCAAAAACAGTCAGATACCAGCTAACTATTAATATTATATATGTATTGTGTAGCAATCATATAATCATAACACTTGGTAAGAGATAGTACATGCATTTCCTACTATCGACGTAGGAATTTCAATACATACATTTTTTTTTTTTTTATTCAATTATAATTAAATGTTTATTTTTATATATATATTCAAGTAAAGTTTTTTTTTTTTTTTTTTTTTTTATGAAATGAACTCATTGTATCTCTTTTTCGTTCTTCATTTCTCAAAGTGTATGTTTATGTTGTTCAACCCTTAAATATAATTTTGTTCATAGTTCAAGTGATTCGTTCATAGTTTTAATTGTTTTGTTCATAATTTTAAATGCTCTGTACATAGTTTTATCTGTATTGTATATAGCTTGTGCACCTAAGGTTTTCTTTACTTTTTATTTTATTTTATCAATTTTATTTATTGTTTCAACGTTCAGGCCAGTAATATTCTATTATTTTGTACATTATTGTTATTCTGAAGGGACTTAGTCCCAGAATAAAGTTTTTTTTTCTATCTCTCTCTCTCTCTCTCTCTCTCTCTATATATATATATATATATATATATATATATATATATATATTATATTATATATTATATATATATATATATATTATTTGTGTGTATATATATATATATATATATATATATATATATATATATATATATATATACACACAAATAATAACTAAGAATAATAAAGAACAATAGAAACAATAAAGAAAAAGAAATATAAAAAATAAAATAAGTAAATAAATAGTAGTAATAATAAAATAAAAATAATATCTTAGACGCAGGCATACCTATTTTCACTAGTCGCAATCGGTCATGGGAACTCCGAACCAGACTTGTTCCCACACTTGTGGAGGAAAAAGGCGAGACTTCAGGAGATCCCTGCGCTTCTCCCTCAGTTACTTCACTGGTATTAAAATGATGATATGTATATATTACATTATCATTATGTTATCAATTATTATATCATGAAATTTTATTCTATTATTATACTATGTTAGGATTGTATTATACTGAAATTGTTAGAAAAAAAATGTAACTATGTAAAAATTATTTACTCATTTTTAATGGCAACAATCGATAGATGTTGCCATCCGGTCGGACCGAAATTTAATTATTGGTTAAAAAACTCTAAACTCAGCTCAAGTTGTTCGGTTGTGTCTGTCGAATGAGCGAGGACCGGGAACTCATAAAAGTTACGGAAGCTCGACTTACTGGCAAGAGGCCACGCGGAAGGCCTAGAATTTTATATGAAGAGCACATCCAGAGGATTGGAGAAAAAACTCTCCAACAAATGAAACAACTCTGCAGAGACCGTTCGAGGACTTGGCAGCGTTGGATTGAGGATCCTCAACGCGTAATGTGACTCAATGAGAAAGACAGAGAAGAAGATATATTTTTTTATCGCTTGTTATAATTGATTATATGACTTCAATACACTTTTATCTCCCAGTAAGTCCTCTGATATTCTTTAACTTTTCATATTTATATTACCAAATTATTTTTAAAATGTAGTTACTGTTTCACTGAAGATGCCTGAATAGGCAATAATTTGGATTACTTAATTATAAACTGATGTTATGACTGAGATTAATTAGTCCTTAATTGCGACTTATTTGAAGTAAAATTTAATGTTGCTATTAATAATGATGGTAGATGGCAAGAAAAATTAATCTTGAAAATTAAAGAAGCGAAAGAAAATACTTAATGATTAACTAATAACAATTGAATTTCCCAATTTTCATTAATCAAGAACATTGCGTTTTTCCTTCAAGTCTTTGTTTCGTAAAGAAAAGGAGAAAGAGAACAAAACCGCGGTGATAACTTCTAACCGACAATACGGCCACTTACTCTCCTCAAAGAGGCGTTTTATACAGGGTTACCCATCGAGGGAGAGGGAAAGAATATATATACCTGGGATATCTCATAGGTAGGAGGAAGAAGGTTGTTCTATATTCATGTAAAAAGGCGGGTTGAGAACAGTGGTTAGGTCGGGCTCACTCCCACGGTTTCATAAAGATTGATGAAACCGCGCGACCTCTTACCTCGAGCCGGGGGAAAGGAAACACACTCGACTCGAGAAAGAAATCTCATCAGAGTGAACCGAGGCCGGGTAATCATGTTTATTAGGGGCTCCTCCTTATTGCCCTAGCCCTACCTTTCTTTTATATAGAGATAAATTACGGAGATGAACCGCTGAGAAAATTTGTTTTTTAAAACTTTGAGAAAGGTGCCGGCTATGAAAATGAATTTCTCTTGTCTCCTTAGCTTTGTCATCCAGTTTAATACTCTTGTCTTCTACTGATTACTGAAATAATGTTAAGAATGTTACCTTTAGACAAGTTTTATTGGTGACATATTGCAATTAATCTAATGCTGTTAATTTATCTTGTATATATAGCCCACTCAATGAATGGCAAAAATGGGCTTGCGAATCGAGGATGGACAAGCAATTGATTTGAGGAATCAGTTGGGAGCACTTAAAATGTACACATACTAGAAGTCCCCGCTCCTACTACTTCCGCTTCATATAATCTTAAACATTGTTGGTAGACGAAACATTGTTATATATAAAAAATTAAAGTTGACAAAATTTCCTTCAAGAAAGTTTATATTCATCTCTTTCGTATCTTTTGTAGTTTTCGAGATATTCACTACCTTAAATTGATTATTTTTAGTTTTGCCCAAATGCGAGACCGAGACGAGTCTTGGTCTTGCAAACTCAGTCTTGATGATGGTCTTGGTCTTGCGCAAGACTCTCGCAGCAGTCTTGTAGTTACTTATTAGCTTATTACTATACAGATATTATTGTATTTTTTTTAGATAGAAGAAACCTAACTAAACCAGAATGAAAAATTAGAGGAGTTGAATGCAAAAGTATATTAGTTATATCAATTATTAACATACAGCAACTAAGATTGTCAAATATTAGTAACTTTTTTGGAATAATTTTTATTTAAAAAATTGTCAGTCCTGGTCTTGGTCTTGCAACAGTTAAGCGGACTTGGTCTTAGTCTCGAAAAGTGCAACACTAATTATTTTCAAAAATAAGAATTTTCATCTCATATTTTTGTCACGCATCTCTTTTTAACACGTCTTTTCGTTCTATAAGAATATCATATGAAAGAAAATTGTATTATATAGCTTTTTCTTTAAATATATATATATATATATATATATATATATATATATATATATATATATATATATATATATATATAAATATATATATATATATATATATATATATATATATATTTATATATATATATATATATATATATATATATATATTATATATATATATATATATATATATATATATATATTTATATATATATATATATATATATATATATATATATATATATATATATATTTATATATATATATATATATATATAATATATATATATATATATATATATATATATATATATATATATATATATATATATCATTTATCTTTTATTAGCCCAAAGTTATATTTTTGAGAAAATTGTAAAAATGTGTTTCAGGGTTCATATAAAGTGGCACTTCCGGTTAGCCGATTTTAAAGAAAAAATTTCTGTCACATCTAAGGCGTATATCTATTTTAAATACGTCAATTTCGTACGAATTTTCGTTTTTGAGCTATTATTCACACACATAGACCATTTTCGGGACTTAGTCATTTCGACTCAAGGTACCTCAAAACAAGTATTTCCGTTTCACACTCAGATTAAAAAAATTTCACGATCGCAATACTTACCCTTACTATATATTACATATATACGTAAGTGAAAGTAAAAATGGTGTATGATTTGGTGACGAAAAAGTTATAAACGTTGTATTGTAAAAAATTAACTTTTTGCTTACGATAACATAAATTTATTTTTATGCAACTCAATCGCAATACTCCTGTGTTGAAAATTACATAGCTTTTCTTCAAGCATATTGTTATTATGGAAATATTTTACAATGATAACTTTTACATTACAAGATCTCTTCAGACGATTAACAATATGAATAAATGATTTAGAGTTGAATGACATGGGAAAAGAACAATTCAATAACTACCCCTCCAAAGATTCCTATCAAGTAAGGAATAGATTCGTAAAACACTGACATTACGAGAGATAGACAGGATTTCACTGAAGCAATGAAAGCCGCAAGGTGACCTGATGAAAGATCTGATAAGGGTCATTACATCGGCTTTACATCAAAATGCCATTAGTCAAACGCTGGGCGAGTTTAAACAAACGGTCTGGAAACAGTCCCCTAATGTTCTCTATCTCTTCCTTGTTTGTCTGCGAGTGTAGGACTTTGCATTTTAGTGCAATAGAATATATATATATATATATGTAAATTTTATTGAATGACTAAAAATAAAAAAAATCATTTATTTATTGAGAATTCTTCTCATGGAAGTCTTTTTTTAATAAATGTTCGAAAAGACCACAAATGACTTCTTCTGAGTTGCTCTCCTGACAGTTTCATTTTTTCATATGACGCAGCATATTTAATTCCTTCAATTAGAGCATCCAGCGTTTTAAATTTTACATTGCATACTACACTTTGAACCATAGCCACAGACAATACTCCAGTGTTGTGAGGATGGATACCTTGCAGGCCAACTAATAGGTAACCACAGTTAGTTACAATTATGAAGCTCTCATTCAAATGTTAGCTCAGCTGTCAAGTAAAATGAGCGTATACCGAACTCCGTATACCGAAAGTGCATTTGCATTCTGATGTTTTGAGATACAATAGTACTTCTGAATAAAATCATAAAAAGAACTAAATAGTAGTCTCGTGTGCGCGATTTATTAACAATAATGCAAATAATTGTAGTCCTTCGAAGACGAAGCGGAAAATGTTAATAAGACTTCAATGACCGAACTCTTAATAGATTTATGAAATTACAGTATGGTATGGTAGAAAATCATAACTACATATCAACTACACCATAATTAAAAATTAATTTAAATTTATTTGTTTTAAAACAAACAAAAACATACATAAAGAAATATCACTGTAGTGAATGAAAAATAACAAAAGTTGAATTTGCCCACTATTCTGTTAATGTTTCCGTAATAATGATAAAAGTAAAATAATATGTAGGTAGTGTTCTAAAAGATATTTAACTCTTTATTAGTCGCTCTAGTTTTTGTTGTTGATTAAGCACTAGGCGCAAATCTCCAGTTTTATTTCTTTAAAATCAAAACTTTCTTCAGATGCTATGCTTTGAACTATTGAAATTGATTATCTACGGTGTACTAAATTTAATGTAATGTCATATAACAAAAGCAAATAAAATGAGTTATAAAATCTACTAAATTTTAATTTTTACTTCATTCATTGATTTTTATTTAATTAATTTACTTTAAATTTAATTTGGTTTAAGTGATTGTATACACTCTATACAAATGCCCCCCTCCACGTAGCCATTCTTACATTTCTAGACACATTGATAGTGGATTCATTATCATTTTGTCATTTCCTAAATCTGGTGTTATCTAATTATCAAACATCTTTCTGAAATTCGAGTGATAGAAATGTGACATCATTGTAATTATCTTTCTAGAAAATGAGACATATTTATCTAACTTTTGATACAAATTATATCCATGATATACATATAATTATCTATATCAAATTATATAGATTTTTTGTTTTGTTACTACTATGTCGCTTTAAGATCTGTAAATATTCCGTTCTCTATGTCGGTTTTTCAAATTTAAAATTCATGACGGCCAAATCAACGACATCTTCATTAGAACTTTCAATAGATAGCTGATAAAATTTTCCTCTTGATATGTTGCATTATTCTGAAAAAAAAAAATATGATTGGCTTTATATCAAATGCGGACAACTGTCATTTTTTAAAATTTTGAGAAAAAGCCAATTTTTGTAACATAATTTCGATTCAGACCAATTCTAATTATTGTTTTTCTTAATTCGACTGAAACATTCTTAAATAAAAACATCAGAAACAGTTTGAGTTGGACCTAGAAAACAAAACTCGAATTTTTCTTCACTTTCTGAAAAAGACTGATGTCCGACTTCGATATGACGCCACTAAAAAAAATTTACTTCTTTCTATGGCCTCACGTGCTTTACTTTTGTAAAGAAGGTATTTTCTACTCGTTTTTTTCTAAGTTGATAATCTATTCTGAACCAGTATGCCTTTTCAAAGACCCTTGTCCTTTCATGTTTTCCATTAACGCTTCTGTACCATCTTTGCGTTTATTAATCATAAATTTTCTAACGTGGTTTTTCTCAGATTCGGTTTACATCTTCTCTTAATATGAGTCAATAAACTGTACAAAGAAACTTTGACTGTGAACACTCTGTATAACATGCCACTCAAGGTAAGTTATCAACAGCTTTTTACTATATGTAATCTTTGACGAAGACTTACAGTCCAAGCGTTTTAGTTATAAAAATAAAAATGCGTTTCACATTTCATGTTATTTTCTTCCTTTATACCTTCCTATCCATCTTTCATTTCATTATTGTATATTAACTATATATTTTATGTATAACAAAATTTAACTAATGTATATCTATCATTTATGTTAAGTGACTGTTTTATATTTTTTCTCTTTTTTAATTCCAATCGTTTATAAAATTAACTCTAGATTAATTATATTAATAAATTTTAAATTTAATTAGATATTAAGTATTATTGATCATATGGTGCTAGAAACCTATAAACACAAAAAATTATAACTAAAAAGGTTATTGATTTATGAATTTTCAAGTAGAAACGTAAAATTTTCTTTTTCGAAGTTGAAGGAAGAAGGTGTGAAAGTGAACATACGTAGTTGAAGGTGATATCCACCGAAAAAATGGATCCCAACCCAACTACAAATGTTGTGGTAAGGGACGAAAGGATGGACTTAATCGACACTGCTTGTGGTGATGCTTGGGCATTGGTAACGGGTAAAAAAAGAAATTTTCCTAATGAATCTAGGGATCCGAGAAAATACAAAAAAACCGAAACAGAAAATGCAACGCCAATATCTGTAAGTAATTCTTATGATGTACTTAATACCATTACCGAAAATGAACAATCCGCAGTAAATGATCAAACAAACGAAAAACCACCACCAATACACATAAACGACGTTCAAAATTATCAGGCATTAGTCCTATTCCTTGAAAACAACGCAGCTCCAAATTCTTTTTTTCTGAAAACAACTATCAAAGGTGTAACAGTTTACCCGAAAACACCTGACGTATACCGTAAACTAGTGAGTAGTCTTAGAAATGGAGGTGCTGAATTCCACACATATCAGCTACCTGAGGACAAAAATAGAAGAATTGTTATTAAAAATTTGCACCACACCACCCCAATCTCTGAAATCAAAAATGATTTAGAAAAACATGGTTACATTGCAACAAACATCACAAATGTATACTCTCGATTCAAAAAACCTTTGCCCATGTTTTTCATAGACATAACAAAGGCTACTTTCAATGAAAAAATTTATGAAATTGAATCAATTTATTATACAAAAATTGTTGTAGAGGAGCCTCGAAAAAAAAGAATTATACCTCAGTGTATAAGATGCCAACAATATGGTCATACAAAATCATATTGCAACCATTCTCCACGATGTGTTAAATGTGGCCAAGGCCACGAAAGTGTATCCTGCTTAAAGACCAGGGAGACAAAGGCAACCTGCGCAAACTGCCTTGGAGACCACCCGGCCAACTACCGAGGATGCCAAGTCCTGAAGGATCTGAGGGCGCATAGGAGAACAGCAAGAACCAACCATCCTCCTAGATCCCCACCTCTCCCTCCACCACCAAGTTTCGAAGAATTTCCGACTCTTCAGCAGCCCTTGCGAAAAGAGCAGCCAATACAAAAAAATGCTTCGCAGAAAGCTACGCCAGCTCAGCTGCAGGAACCATCAAGAAACCAGATGACAAGAAGAGAAAATGCTACTACATCTGCTCACATCAAACCATCATGTTCAGGTATGAGGCGGGAAACTACTCAGCAGCCACCTTCAGCTGAAAATAATGCCCCACCTCAATTGCTCCAATTACTCAATGGTTTAAACTCCCTCATACAGCCCCTGTTTAGTATCCTCCAACAGCTTGCACAGGTGACTCAAGCCATGTATCCACAAAATGGCCGCTAATCAGCTGACTGCAGGCTCTTTGTCCATCCTTCTGTGGAGACATGGCCACAGCTGACATACCTCAGAACATGAGCAGGAGACTAAAAAGGCGTTGGATGAGGGATCTCCTTCCTTAGACAACCTAAGTAATTGGAACAAGTTAGGGAAGAGGTACTGCTGAGTACTTTCCTTCCCCATGCCTGTCATGTCATTATTTCCTGTATCGTCATCACATTTGCTGATTGTCAACAATATTTTGACAGGCACAAATATATTTGTTATAGATAAAAAAAAAAAAAAATAGATAAAATCGCATTTGTAATTTCAAGGCAAGTGGGTTTGGGAATTGATTGGACAAACGTAAAATGTATTCCTATGTCATAATTGTATATCTTTGCAATAATGTCTGTCTGGCATCATTATCTAACCTCATTACTATCTCGGATTGTTTATTGAACTAATCATTCCTTTTCTAGCTAAGTTAGTGGGTATGACCACATCTTCCGTACGCTAAACCTATAATAAGCCTAGAAGTTAAAAAGAAGTTTAATTATATTGATAATAAGAAAGAAGAAACAGGATCAACCGCATTGAGATTAGGGCTGAGTTCAGAGGATCCTTAGAAAGTAGTACATTGAAATGGAAATTGATATTAAAATAATCAACTGACGCAAGACCAAGAATATGGTAGGTATAAGCTGTTTGAAATAACAGAGAATTTGAAAGGTTAAATCAAAGGTGTAGTCTATAGCTTTGAAGGAATCAGAGATTATAATTCATAGAGCAATTGCTTCAGATGTGGCTACCGTTTGTTCGCTGATCCGTAACATAATGCGCTTTCCCGCCAACTTTCTTGGAAATCATCAGTTGTATATTTAATTGTACCCCAATATGATGTTTTTACCTTGTCACTTTTCTAGAATATAATCCGCCTCAGGAGCAAACATTCCTTGGAACGGAAATAAATCTACTTGTTCCACTGCTATTTCTTTTGACGTATTTTCTTCTTGCAAGATATTATTGTCATAAACAGCCTGTTTTTTGCATAATTCCCGAGAGAGAGAGAGAAACACTTTATTTTCATATAAAATATAACAGCTTGCTGCCCAACTATATTGGGTTGCTGGACATACAGTATACTGTTAATCTTTAGGACAATCGATAGAGCTTATACCTAGATATAGATAAGTGGTTAATAAGTATGAGTATAGTAAATATGTACATATATCTTTTTTCCCTTGTTCATGCACTTTTGGTTTATTATTTTCAATAATGAACCATTGTAATCATAAACCCCCTCTTAAAATTTGATGTTTCAGGATACGCAGAATTCGAAAAAGAAATAGAAATTTTATTGTCCGTCCGCCGTTCGCGCATTTCCTCCGAAACTACTAGACCGATTTTTTTTTCAAACTTGGATTTAAAATCAGAGGCCACCCGAGGATGATCCTCCTTCATCGACATTACTGTCCGCCTTTACTTTCATGATGGCGACCGAAAAACCTCCGTTGCTAAAGACTGTAGCACCTGAATGTGCCGATTTCAAAGAAATTTGGCTTAATTCTTCTTCTTGATGCCACTTAATTTATCTATATAACATACTTCAACGTAAAGAAGCCGGAATAAAAGTTACGATGGATGGTAAAATTAGATTCCCATTAACCCAAAAGTATACATTTTTTTGTTGATATTGTGATAAGATGTTTCAAAGGTACTTAAATTTCCAAAAAAATTAAGAAAGTTTCATCGAAATCAGAGCACCACTAGTAAAGATAAGGCGATTTTAAAATATTTTTGATTTATTATTTTCAATATGAATCGAAAAAAAAAATCCAACCCCCTCTGAAAATTTGAGGTTTTACGTTTCAGGATACGTAGAACTCGAAAAACGAATACATGTTTGTTTTCATTTTCTCTCTCTTTATCTCCACAAAATGCTACATGTATTAATTAATTAAAGTTTAAAACAATATTCAATATTAACAATAACATAAACAAAAGTTTATATACAATTTAATACAATGAAACGTTTCAATAAATAAATACATAAATTAAAATTAAAATTCTCACCATGCACCCATCAAATCAATCAAACCCACTCATCAAATGCCTACCCATGCACGCGGTGGTGAATGATTTCCAGTGAGTCGAGGAAAAAATTAAATAATCGTTCATTCATCATAAAAAAATTCATTTGTATTCATTACAGTATAATCTTTTATGAAAAAACAACAACACAGATTTCTTAAACCAGCCGGCATTTTCACATAGGAATAGATATACAAGAAGTAAATCTTATGAAAGATTAATAATATAGTTAACTGCAAACAATAAACGATTCTTCTCGAAGCCCTACCAATTTATTTTCCCATATTTTCCCGAAAAGAATTGGAAGAAGGGTTCGAGGAATGCAAAATTAAATTTGCTAATAAATTAAAAAGCAAACACTTTATTTTTTAAAATATTGTATATGCTCATTTGAGATTTTACGAAAAGTTCTAATTATTTAGAAAAACATATTTGAAATCAGAGGATGTTGTTCAGAGATATAGGGTTTTAAATGTGTGATATATGCTGTGCAAAACCGATCTTTCTTGTTCTGGTTTATTAACTAAAGCAACCAAGGTTGTTTTCTATATTTTTGGGTGATAAATAGTCAGGACGCAGTAGTTTTTAACGTTAATTTAACGCACTAATAATAGTGCCAACTTTTCAACCCAAACATGTTGTTCATCTTCACCAGTATCCCACTGACTATTCTGAATTTCGCACTACGATTCGTCAATACAGACATTCGCCATTCCATACATTCCGGTTCTGTTTCAAAAAATGTTTAACTTCCAAATTCCCCCATCTATACATAGTTATCAAAAATAACAGCAAATTAAAAAGTCTATACATCAAACTCAAAGATCCTGTTCCACTACTACAACAATCTAATATAATATACCATATCACATTCTCTAGCCAAACTACAATTCTTCTTGTATAGGAGAAACAAAAAATTATCTCAAAAAAGGAATATGCGAACACAAATACAGCATCGCCATATGCAACCCGCTCGCTTCGAAACTAGACGAATATGCCATAACCCTTAACCACACATTTGATTTTGACAACCCAACACAAAAAATCTGTTGCCCGCATCACACAGCTATTTTCTCTACTTTTAACAAAATTAAGCCTTGGCAAAAAGTTGTTGATGTGCAATATTAGAGTATTGCAATTTTTACAGTGATCTACATTAAGCCGGTTTAGTTTATCAAATAAATCGTACTCGAAGCTTTTCTTTGATCAATTTTCAGGAAAATAAATCTAATCTTTTTCGGTTTCTTCATGAACATATGTAAAGATATAAAAACTTTTTTGAAATAGGTAGGAAAGTCGTGTGAGTGGACACACCAGATTTTTTTTTCAGAGGGATCGGGGGGGGGGAGGGAGAAAATGGTCAAATCACCTTCTTGGGCAAGAACCAATACTTTATTATTTTTTACTTTCGATTAATACTAATACTGGAATAATAACTGTATTTTCCAGATTTCACGAGCATCAATCACTGTCCATAAACGGCGTACAAGATTAAAACAGTCAATTGCTTAGACACTGATTATTTTGATTTGGTTTATTAATTAATGCATTTAATTCATCACTGTGTGTTCTTTTATCTCACCATCAACTCAAAAGTCTTCTTATAACCTGGATGTTTTCAATTTGTGATCTAGTTCTTCCTAAAATCCTAAATCCTCACCGCATTTCCCATCCCCTCCGACGAGATGATGGCTCCTGGGCAGCATCTGACGAAGATAAGGCTGAGGAGTTCGCCATTCACCTATCCAATACATTTATTTCACATCCGGAATCCCATCCTGCCCACACCGTAACAGTAGAAGAACTCCTTACATCACCAATCCCACTTTCCTTGCCCCCAAAAGCTATTCATCCTTCCGAAGTGAAATTTCAATTAAAAAAACTAATCCCCCGTAAAGCTCCTGGACATGATCTCCTTACCCCTCAAATCCTTCGACAACTTCCATCCAAAGCAGTCATATTCCTTACATATATCTACAATTGTATCCTACGCACCACCCACTTTCCTCTGCTATGGAAACACTCCACTATTATCCTTTTCCCAAAACCAGGCAAACCTCCCAATATCTCAACATCCTATAGACCAATTAGCCTACTCCCAATCCTTTCAAAAATTTTTGAAAAGATCCTTTTGAAACGAATCCTACCCATTATAGAAGCCCAAAATATTCCTTCCCATCAGTTTGGTTTTCGCTCCCAACATTCTACTGTTCAACAAGGACTCCGAGTTGTTGATCATATTTCCTCAGCCCTAGAAAACAAGGAATACTGTTCGGGTGCATTTCTGGACATTGCACAGGCATTTGACCGGGTATGGCACTCCGGACTGCTCTTCAAGCTTAAAATCCATTTACCTCAGTCCTTGTACCTAGTCCTCCGATCCTACCTCTCTGACCGCTCCTTCCGAGTTCGCTGTGGAACAGAATTTTCCAATATCTACTCCGTTAAAGCCGGTGTTCCCCAAGGCAGCGTCTTGGGTCCCGTGCTTTACATCCTCTTTACTGCTGACATCCCTGTTCATCCCGATACTTTTCTTGCAACATTCGCTGACGACACCGCAATCTTATCATCCAACTCTGATCCCAACATAGCATCCTTAAATCTCCAAAACCACCTCACCTTGATTGAGCACTGGTGTAATAACTGGCGCATTAAAGTTAATGAATCTAAATGCCAACATATTACCTTTACACTCCGACGCAGTTCCTGTCCACCAGTACACTTTAATTCCATCCAGCTTCCTTACTCAGACACAGTCCGGTATCTTGGCTTTCATTTAGACCGAAGACTAACGTGGAACCCACATACTAGACTCAAAAGACAAGAACTCAACCGACGATACGGCCAGCTATACAGACTACTAAACAGAAAATCCAAACTTTCTATTGAAAACAAATTACTTATCTACAAGACAATACTGAAACCTATATGGACATACGGACTTGAACTGTGGGGGACAGCAAAAGCTTCTAACATCAAACGTATTCAATCCTTTCAATCTAAAGTCCTTCGAACAATAGTTGATGCTCCGTTCTATGTAAATAACAAAATCCTACACCATGACCTTAATATCCCATTTGTCCTAGACCTTATTCCAGAAAAATTCTCCAAATTTCACCAGAACCTTACCTATCATCCAAATCCCCTTGCACAATCTCTATCCAGCACCACCCATCCTTACAATCCTCCTCGAAGGTTGAAGCGGCAGTGGCCCAGAGACCTTTTGTAAATAAGCATCTATTGGAGTTTTGGCAATGGCCAGATCCTCCACTCAAGCCCGAGTGTGTATGATTAGGTTAGTTCTTTTGTTTATATACATTTATTTTATTTTATTGTATTTATTTTTATTTTATTTTATTGTATTTATTATTATTAAGTTTCTGTATTATTTATTTTTTTTTTTATTGTAAATAGAGTGTGAGTGTGCTTTCTCTGATCACTATTATAAATGTCCTTGATGTGACAGAATGTAATATTTCTTTTTATTTTATTTATTAAAACACTTTATTCAGAAATATTACAATTTGTCACAGTTAAGGACACTTATAATAGAGTTCAGAGAATATTTCTAAATAAACAAATATAAAAAAAAAAATGAAGTGAAGAATAGTTGGGGTGCTCAGTCAAAAAAGGAAGGCAAAAAAAAAATAAATTATAATATTTATTTTTTACATATGCCGACGTTTCGACCTGAGTGTCAAGGGGAGAATCATTCTCCCCTTGACACTTAAGGAGAAAGCCCTAATGATGGCCTGAACTTCAGGTCGAAACGTCGGCATATGTAAAAAATAAATATTATAATTTATTTTTTGCCTTCCTTTTTTGACTGAGCACCCCAACTATTCTTCTCTTCATTATCCACGACAGTCAACCAATTACCAATTATAAAAAAATGATCTAGTTCTTCCTACGTTCTTTTCAGTCATTGAATATAAGACAATCGGTTTGTATTGAGCCACTTATGAAGCTTCTTCCTTTAGCAATCCTTCATTATTCACCCTACAGATTTCTGGAATTCTTACTTTCCTATTCATATTTCTGAATCTTCCTCTATATCTTTTCTTTATACACAAGTTGCTTTTTGTTTCTTCCATCATCTGCTAATATATGATAAAGACAATTATTAATAATAATAAGTGCCCTATACACTCTTATATATCCAAACAAAATTAATTTTTACGTATATGTTAATCATGATGATAGGAGGCAGTATTATGGACGGGGGGAGACGGGTCCAAGAGACATAGTCAAAGGATATTAGACCGTAATCAGCCCTATATCAAAGGCAAGCCGTCCTCCTAGCATGTAGCAATCCAACACATGTTGCTACACTGTTGACATGTACACTGTCCAACGTGTTTGGTAACTACTTCTGTAACATTAATTAGCTTTACTATTGTAACATGATCCATGCCACTGAAATTATTTTTTTAATAATAACGCTGCAAATAATTGTACTATGAGTATTTGAAATTATTACTTCCAAATAGTCATAAAACAAAATAACATTAATATTTCTTAACACTTCAGACAAATAAATAAAAGATGTTTGATAACATTAAACTACATAACATTTCATTTCTGTTAAAAAATATATTGAAGGAAGTTAGTTGACTGTTCTACATAACATGGGCGATATATATAGTGAGTACGCAGTCATTTTTAACGTTTTAATTAGTACCAGCGTTTCAACCCAAACATGTAAGTCATCATCAGGGCTGAAAAAATGTTTAATACAATCTGAGATATAATATTGTAAGACAGATAATGGTTAGTAATGAAAAAATTGTGATTGATGATACATGAAATAGTCAAATAGAATATAATTAGTTAAGATCATAATTTAAAAAAAAATAGAATTTAATAATTCAATAAAATCACATCTGACAAGGCTCAATAAATCACGTCCAATAAATGGACTTTTATACTCATGACATATATTCACTGTCTACCAACCACATATCTCAACCATTATATTCCTAACAATGGATAATTTGATGGAAATTAAGAAATCTGGTGCACGCATCACACAAAATTCACTTACCGATCTACTTCGAAAAGCGATGTTCTTTTGATATGTGATAAGTTATACAAACTAAAAATAATGTATGTAATCAATTCATTAAAAAAAAATATATATTTATTCTTACTAACCGTGTTTCGAGCATTGAAGGTATTCAAGTACTTACGCTTCGGTAGGTAAGTAAAAGGGTCGGTGGAGAATTTTTTAGACGTGCTTTTAAGATAGCAAAAGATATGTAAACAAAGTAAGAGGAAATTTTACATTTTTATTTGTAGAATGCAAATAATTGGATAATTACCATATTCAAGATATATACAAGATTTGCATTGTTTCTTATAGTTAAAAAATTGTATAAAAAATTAAGTGGGTGAGGGGATAAAACATAGTCACGAGTTCGCGTCACGGTGCCGAGGGAGTCTTTTAAATCTCCACCCTCACCCCCTAGCCCGGGAAATTCCCGTAAAGCGTTAAAGGCGAGGGAGGAGAGGACCAAAAAAAAATTAAAAAAAAGTTAAAAAACTGCGACTGTTGTCTTGTAATGAAATAAAAATAAATAAGAGATGACAGTAATACAAACAAAAAATAGTTTGAGTGAAGGTATATAATAGTTACACAAATATTGTTTGTCAGACAGACAACTGTAATGAATTGAAATGGTCAATAGTACATATTATGTAACATTTTAAGAATAAAAATATTTATCGTAAAAAAACTATTATATTAAGGATTACAAAGTACTGACAATATAAGTATAAACATATTTTTGTCTGCTCATAGTAATTTTTAGACAATTATATTGAGAATAAGCGTTATATGTATATATATATATATATATAAAATCGTCAGAGCCGTTTTCGCGCTACAGTTTAAAGAAAAACATGTTTTTCATTTATTGCGCGCAAGCTATTGAGTATGGAGCACCGAATTTCTGGCATAGGCATCAATAGACAAAACCCTACAAAATAAAAAAAGAAGCCATAAAATCGGTTGTTCCCGAAAAAAATCTTGGCACAAACAGACCAATGGCTAAAAATGTGTATTTCAGACTCAGCGGGCTCTGAAACGTATCGATCCGTCGAAAAGCGCATATCGGAAATTTGACCCGATCGCAATACTTTCCTTACCTAGTATAAGTAGGAAAGTGATATGAGATAAGTGTCATATTCAGACCATTATTTACTGATGGAACAATACTCCGAATTACCTTAACCTTGTTCTACCTGTGGTATTTGAAGGTGGGTTGTATTGATTGAGAAATGACATCTCTTCCTGCCCATTTACAGGTCTTGTTATAGTATTTGGAGTTGAGGTTGGAGTTGGCCAAGTTATGCCCGACTACTTTAAAGAAGCTCAGCTGTGGCAGAGAGTCTCCAGGGCTGAATGGTGTCACAGCTTCTATAACATAATACGTAATTATTTGCCAAAGCTTGATTCGAACCAGGAGCTGTGAAATACCTAACTGAGAGATAGTTTTTTTTAATAATCAAATATTTTTTAATAATTGTTACATCCCATTGTTTAAAATCCCAACTGTCATCGAAATAAAATAATTTAATAATGCTGTTTAAAGTAATTACTTTGTCACTGATTTATTAAACAACAATAAAAAAACTATGGCAAATAAATCAGTATAGCTTTCTCATCATATTATAGGGTACATAAAAATACCCATATTCTGATGCGATTTGTTAAGATCATAATTTTAAGAAAATAGAATATAAAAATTCAATAAAATCACATCTCACAAGGCTCAATAAATCACGTCCAATAAATGAACTTTTATATTCATGACTCTATCAACTTTTATATTCACTGTCTACCAACCACATATCTCAACCATTATATTCCTAACAATGGATAGTTTGATGGAAATTAAAAAATCTGGTGCACGCATCACAGTAATTTCATTGATATTGGATTAACTAGCGGATTAAATGATATGCTTGTCCTATGGATTTGATACAAACAGACGAAAAATTTTGATTCGAGCACAAAACATTTTTTCAACCTTCCGCATGAATAAAAGCCTCTATTCCATCAAATAAATAAGAGGTAGAGTTTAAAATGAAATATTAATTGTTAGTTTTATAGTGCTTCGGTATTATTGGAATATTTTTTTTTTTATTATCACTAAATATTTCCTTAGAACTATTATTCGAAAAGTTTTGTTTCAAATAAGTTCCACCTTAAATGTTAATATGAAACTTGTTGAAAACGTTGCATTAAGTCTCAGTCCCTAACAACAACAACTTTTAATTATTCAATGTGGTTTTCATTATTCAGATGGAATGTCTATAAGATAAATATTATTTTTTTCGATCAGCTTTATAAAAAAATAGTACATATACTAAGAGAGCTACCATCATTTAAGGATATACAATTTAACGTAAAAGAAATAAATCGCCACCTTATTCTGGTGTGGCTCTGAATCCTCTCTAGAAGAAGAAGAATGAAGAAAAAGGGAGAAATAGGCGACGTAGAACGGGAAGAGAGGCAGGAGCAATTACTGTTTTGATTTACGCGGTAGTTGGCTGGGAGTTTGGGCTTCTCTTCCAAGGGCTCAGATAAGGTGGTGATAGCGAGCTTAAGTTTCTATGCTTTGTCTTCTCCCGACTGCCATCAAACAGCAACTTCGAGATCTCTCCAGGTCAAAAGAACTGGTTAATGAGATTGTCCGTAAAACAACGTTGGCCATTATAAATTAAATATTAAATATGCCCCTATTAATCTTATCAATGGCTCTTATATGTCACAAAATACTATATTTTAAGAAAGGACACAGGTTATGAACAATTAATTAAATATAATATATAAGCCTACTCTTTAGTGACACAATTATTACTATTAATTTACCAAACATAGTGGAGGATTTCTTAACATTAGTGGTCTGTAATTGTAGTCAGTAGCGGATCCAGATTTTAATTCTGTGGGGAGGGTTTTATTTATTTTTAAATAATATTAATTACTCTGGAAGAAAATAATTAGTAAGCTAATACACAATTATTTTTATTATTGATAATCTTTATGACAAATAGCGTTATTATCGTTTGTGCTACTCTGATTAGAAGACCTGCTCCATATCTCAAACCACTAAAATTTCACAAATTATAATATCTAAATATATACCACAATTGTGAATAAAATGATAATGGCCGTCGGTAAACATCCGTTGTCTCATTTTATCAGAACACACCGGTGCACGATCACCAATTCACAATGACAAAATCAACTTTCAAAATATGAGAAATGTAATATATCATCCTTTTTATAGATAGTTGGTGACCTAAAAAGTGGCCTAGTAAAATTTTAAAGTTCGTTTCAACTCTCGCAGTAGAGTACAGAAGTGGGAGGTTTGTGTGAACGGGGATTCAGTACAATCATTTGACAAATAGTTCCAGCATTTCTTTATTTGTAATCTAAATCAATGCCAATGTGCTATATTACTTAAGGGCTGCTTTTGATAATTCAGTTAATTTTCTGTCTTTTTCACTGGATTAATTTAGGTTTGACCAGTTTAATGTTGGCTACAATTGAATTAAAAAATTGGCTTTTTCTTTTTTTTGAAAAATATAAATAAACCTTATATAGTCCATGAAATACCCTTCCCGGTATCCCGCCGCTACACTTTGTTTTCATTTTTTAGCATTTTATATATTCTTTCAAAAAATAATTATCAAATTTTGTGTAGCTTTACGCTAAGCACAGTTTTTTTGTGATTATTTCAGAAAACGTAATCTTAACTTTAGAATCAAATTTCTGTAATCTTATGAAAACATTATGAAATATATAATAAAATGTATACAGAGTTGAAAGACAATATAGCCCTGTTGACATAAAAAATAATTGAACTTTTGAAAAATGATGTATATATATATATATGTGTGTTAGAAGAAATGTTTCATGAACATATTTTCTAGACCTGGTAATATCTACCAAACTTCTAGGGGTTTCCAAGGAACAGGTAGGCGGAATAATGTATTTTGTTTTCTTCGAAGAACTAATGAGTGGAAAGTAAAATATATAATATAATGTAAAATAATATAGTTGGGGTGTCCAGAAGGAGCAAGTGAAGTCAAAATAATTTTGATGGAGCACATTTTAAGGAGTTATGGATTTTTGAAGAGTGCAAATATTTTCAGACTGCCTAGACAAGGAAAGAAAAAAAAAAAGGAAATAAAACAGAAATTTAAATTACAGTTAGGAAGCGAATTTAAGGAACTTTAGCCAGAGAGTAAAGTGCCTAGTGATGATTATAAGATTGAGAAAATTGATTAAATAAATTTGAATACTTCCATACTGGCATTCTTTTTATTATTATTACTGTTATTTTTTTTATTAATTCTTGGAAGTCTAATCCTCAATAATTCTATCAACACCAAATTCTTCACACTCCTCCTCCATCAAACACACAGATCTCACAAGATTACTTACATCTTTCCTCTTCGAATTCAGATCTCTTGTTACTCCTTTGATATCCCTTCTCACCAATCTTGTACATTTTATCCCTCCACCCCCCAAAAATCCTTTAATGACTTCCAATGAACCTATATCCATTCTCCTTTGGAATGCGAATGGTATTAGAAATAATACAGGCGAGCTATCTGCTTTATTACTTGACAGGAACATTGACGTGGCACTAATTACTGAAATTCGACTAACCACTATACAGCTCTTCGAAATACCACAATAGTTGACATATTGTACTGACCATCCTGACGGTAGAGCACATGCCGGTACTGCCGTCATTGTACACCAATCCCTTTCCCATCACCTACTCCCATTACCTACACAAGACTTCATACAATCCACCACTATCGTAATCAAATCTCCTTTCCGGTCACCCTTTCATCAGCGTGTTGCCATCCTAACCGATCAATATCCAATGCCCAATTCAGTTCTCTCCTCGTCTCCATAGGACATCACTTCATCTTGGGAGCAGACTTCAATGCCAAACACCAGCAACGGGGTTCAAGAACCACTAATTCTTGTGGCCGAACATTGCTTTCTACACTAAATCACCAACATTCTTTCCCCCAACTCTCTGATCTACTATTCCACAGATCCTAACCGTAATTTTGATATCCTCAATTTATTCATCCACAGCAGCTCAAGTTCCCTCCATTCTTCCATTACACATCTAAATGAACTTCTCTAAGAACAAAGTCAATTAATTCTTAATACTTCCCTAGAAACCGTACTACTTACATGCCCGACTAATGTACATATTTTTTAAACTCTATTATTATTATATGGGGACTTCAGTCCCCGAATAAAATTATTTTTCATTTCATTTTATTTCATTTCATTATATCCCTAAAAACTCCAAACGACCTCGACAATGGTGTCAATTCCTGTACTACTTCAATTCAACAATCCGCCTGGACTGCCTCCTCCCCAAGAAATCCTAAGTAAAAAAATTTACCTCCAATAACTCTTAAATCTAATCCATATGAAACGACGTGCCAGATCTGTATATATATATATATACAAAAAACATTCTACTATTATCCTATTCCCAAAACGAGGCAAACCTCCTAACAGCTTGACATCCGCTGTAGAGCAGAATTTTCCGATATCTATCCCGTTAAAGCCGGCGTTTGCTGCCTTGGAGAATACCGGCTTTAACGGGATAGGTATCGGAAAATTCTGTTCCACAGTGAACTTGAAAAGAGCGGTTAGAGAGGTAGGATCGGAGGATTAAGTACAAGGACTGAGGTAAATGGATTTTAAGCTTGCCTAGCAGCCCGGGGTCATACCCTGTCAAATGTCTGTGCTATGTCCAGAAATGCACCCGAACAGTATTCTTTGTTTTCAAAGGCTAAGGAAATATGATTAACAACTCGGAGTCCTTGTCGAACAGCAGAATGTTGGTAGCGAAAACCAAATTGATGGGAAGGAAGATTTTGGAATTCTATAAGAGGCCATATCTCTAGGATGGCAAGCTGTTAGGCTTAGGACCCGAGATTTACACCGTCTTTACCGCTAACATCTCTGTTCATATCGATACCTTCCTTGCAACATTTGCTGATGACACCGCAATCTTATCATCCAATTCTGATCCCAAAATACCCTCCTCAAATTTGCAAAGGCACCTCTTCTTGATTGAGCACTGGTGTAATAGCTGGCGTATTAAAGTAAATGAATCCAAATTCATCCTCTGAACTCCTGTCCATCAGTAAAATTTAATTCCATCCAGGTTCCTTTCATAGACACAGACCGGTATCTTCGATTTCTTTTAGACCGAAGACTAACATGGAACCCACATACTACACTCGAAAGACAAAACTCAACCGACGATACAGACTACTGAACAAAAAATATAAACTTTCAATTGAAAACAAGTTACTTGTCTACAAGACAATCTTAAAACTTATGTGGACATACGTACTTGAACTGTGGCGCACAGCAAAATTTTCTAACATTGGATTCAATCCGTTAAATCCGAAGTCCTTCGAAAAATATTTGATGATCCATTTTATGTAACCAACAAAAATTTACACCGTGCCCTTAATATCCCATTTGTTTTAGACCTTATCCCAGAAAATTTTTTCACATTTCAGCAGAACCTTACCTATCATCCAAATCCCCTTGCTCAATCCCCATCCAGCACCACCCATCCCTACAATCCTCCTCGAAGGTTGAAGCGGCAGTGGCCTAGAGACATTTTTTGAATAAGTATACATTGAAGTTTTGGCATCGGCCAGATTTTCCACTCAAGCCATGTATGTGTGATCATAGCGCCACAGGTCAGCCTCTATGATCACATGGTCAGCCTGGTCCGTAATACCATTAATGCGGCTGAGTTAGAGGAGCTGGGATCTTCTGGAGTCCTACCTTTCCTTCCAAGAGTGGGGAGAAATGCTTGGCTCGGAGATCTTGAGTGAATGAATTTTTATTTATTTTTCTTTTTTTTAGATATTGTATAGAAGCATTTGTGTATGTGGGTAGTTATTTTTAGTAATTCAGTTTCTTGTAGTTTTGTTGAGTTTATATAAATTTACTTTTAGTATTATTGTTTTTCTTTATTCTTTATTTTTATTTGTTTTTGATAGAGTGTGAAGGTGCTCAACACTATTATAAATATCCTTATTTGTGACAGATTGTAATATCTTTCAAAAAATATTTTTAAAGAAAAAAAATCTTAGAAATTATGATTTTAAATTCTCATTTCTTAAAAGTTATATTTTAGCCACAAATTTAAGTTATGTCGACTTAATTATGGCTATAAAAGATTTATTTGGTACGAATACGTGATTTCCAATTGTACACTATACAATGAATTTTATGCTCCTAGATCTGCTATCGGCCACGCTGTGCGGTCTGGTCGGTCTGCATCCTAAAGTATTTTTGCTGTATCCTACAATCTGCGTGATCCTTTCTACTTTTCCCTCAGTCATCTTATTACTAAAGAGACATATAGTGAGAGATTAATCCACTAATCTCTGCCAATGCTGTTCTCTCAATCCCCCCTCTACAAATCCATCTCGCCCTCGTCTCTGCCAATATAATCTTCAGATATTTAGATTGTTCATTCTACTTATAAATATTAGACTATATAATGTTTTTAAATTTTTTAATAATAGGGCATCTGTAAGTCTTCGCTGTTGTAATTTCATAAATTCATAGTTTGCAATTTTTCACACATTTTATAGAAATAATGGATGTCAGGTCAAAGGCTGTGCTGTTGAAATATTCCCCTGCGAAGTTACTTACTGTTTATATATCATAATGAATTTTGTATTAGTGCCCTTGATTTATTGCCTGAGAATTTAACAAGGGTGTTATATTCGCAATTAACCGACTGTATATTAACTCCATTTTGATAATCTGTATAAAATAATTGTATAAAGATAACCTAAGCTTTAACCAACTAAGCTTTAACCAACTAATTGTTCACCAGCTGTATATAGATTTTAAAAAGGATTACGATTCTATTGACCGCCAGAAACTGTATAATATTCTAATCGAGCAGGGGATTCCAAAAAAAATAGTAAATCTAGTCAGGATGTGCTTGACGGAGACACTCAATAAAGATAGAATCTGTAATAATTTGTCCGAAAAATTTGAGGTTCGTTCGGGTTTAAAATAGGGGGATTCTCATTCGCCTGTCCTGTTCAATTTGGCATTAGAACATGCCATTAGGGAAGTAATGCGTACCGAGAAAGAGAGAGGTTGGATCTGGGCGGGACAACATCCGTGCTGGGCTATGCTGATGATCTGATACTGTTAAGCGAAGACGTTGAAACTGTAAAACTAAATACGACAACGTTAATGAAAGCCGGTAAAGAACTAGGACTCGAAATAAACGTGGATAAAACAAAATATATGGTTAGCTGCAAAAATGGCGATACTACTGGTGATATCGATATAAATGGTAATATGTTTGAACAGGTAGAGAAATTCAGGTATCTAGGTTCTACGGTAACTAGAAAAAACGAAATTGAAGAAGAGATTAAGGCTAGACTGAAGGCGGGAAATGCTTGTTATTTTTCTGTGACAAAAGTACTTAGTTCGCGCCTCTTGTCCCGGAACTTAAAAATTAGAATCTATAAAACAATTATCTTGCCTACATTTCTTTATGGATGAGAAACTTGGCCGCTTACATTAAGGGATGAGCAGTGTCTTAAGGTTTTTGAAAATAAAGTATTGGGTAGAATATTCGGACCGAAGAAGGATGAGTTAACCGGAGAGTTCAGACGGTTACACAATGCCGAATTGCGTGAGCTGTATCCGGGTAATATAATTGAGGTAATTTCATCGCGGCGAATCAAATGGGCTTGTAAAGTTGTTGGGCTTAGTAACGAGAGAATTCCTAAAAGGTTAATATGTGCGGTGCCGAATGGTAAGCGTCCGAGGGGTAGACCAAAGCGAAGGTGGGAAGATTGCATTAAAGCCGATCTGAAGGGACTGAGTTTGGACGGCGAACGGTGGAGGGAGGTATGTAATAAGCGATTGGTGGTGTCGGCATCGAACCTTCGGGTTCGCTAAGCATTTTATTATTATTTATTTATTTATTATAAAGATAACCTACAGCCCTTTGTAAGTTTTGTGGATTCTATTTGACAATCGTCTTGCAAAGAGAATTACATTTGACATTGAACAATACCAATGATAGGATAGCATCATTCTCAATCATAGGATAGCATGTTGAATTAAATTCGTTTAGAATTCTTAAGATTTAAAATGACAGGAGGACGATTAAGGTATTTCAAATATAAATATTTATCAACTAATCCGTAAATAATAAATAAAATGCTGTGTCATATGGTTATGCAAATGTTATACCACTATTATAATATGTATTTATATATGCATACATGTTATCTTAAACTTGATTCCTTTATACACACGTACACGTACCAGTCTTAGTTACTCATAATAAATTAGAATCTACTGCAATCTAGTGGATGTTAAAAGTTAGATGTGGACTGTTGCATTTGAATAAGTATAGGTTTTATAATGACAATAAATAAAGTCGAAGAATATATTTTTCATTTTGCTGATATGTGCTCCATTCTTACTAAAGTTATAATGAAATATTTTCATTAAAATCATAGCAAAAATAAAGCCAGATGTGGAGTTCAAAAATTAATTGAATAGTGAGGATTGGAATAGACTTGTTAGCTATTATAGACTAGCCTGGCAATACAGGTATGAATTAATAAAATAATTCAATTATTAGCCAACATTCTAAATTTTGATAAAGTGTAATTATTTAAATTTGTTTTATAACACGCCCGCAGGGGATTTTTTTTTTTCATCTCAAATGTTAGTGTAATTTTCAAGAAGATATATTTGTTTTATTTTCTTCTGATTTATGTAGACTCTCCTCAGACGATTATAAAAAAAACCATGAGGCAACTTTTTAGCTCAGAATATATGTAAACTTTCTATAAATAAAGGTATTATTATTATTTCATAATTTAAAACCTTCTCAGACATATTGGGAACATTCACCTACTCGGATTCGATGATTCAATAATTGAATGGTGGGGTTAGGCTCTGTTTAGGAAATAGAAAAAAAAAAAATCTGACAATACTGCCTGTCCAGGGGGCGGGTTGGCCGAATAGGAGTTCGCGTCCCGGTGCCGGAGGGGTTTTTAGATTCTCCACCCTCACCCCCCGGCCCGGGAAAATCCCGTATAGCCTAAAAGGCGAGGTAGGGAAGAACAAAAAAAAAAAAATAAATAAAAAATTCCTGCACACAAATACCAACATATCACCTTTACACTCCAAAGCAATTTTCGTCCACCAGTACTCTTTAATTTCATCTAGCTTCCTTGCTCAGACACAGTCCGGTATCTTGGCTTTCGTTTAGACCGAAGAATACTATGGAACCCACATATTAGACTCAAAGGACAAGAAATCAACCGACGTTATGGCATACGATACTACGAACCACAAAATATAAACTTTCAATTGAAAACACATTAGTCACTTACAAGAGAATACTGAAACCTATATGGACTTATGGACTAGAACTGTGGGGGGACAGCAACATTTTCTAACATCAAACGTATTCAATGCTCTCAGTCTTTCGAAAAATAGTTTGTGCTCGGTTCTATGTAATCAACAAAAATCTACACCATGATCTTAATATCCCATTTGTCCTAGACCTTATCTCTAAAAAAATCCAAATTCCACCAAAACCTTACATATCATCCGAATCCACTTGCACAATCCATATTTAGCTCTACCCTTTCCTACAACCCTCCTCGAATATTGAAGATGCAGTAGCCCAAAGAACAGTTGTAAGCATATATTGGAGTTCTAGGAATGGCCAGATTCCTCACTCAAACCATGAATGTCTGGTCATAGTGTCTCTGCTCCGCCTCTCCTAGTCCTTAAAACTAGTAATACGGCTGAATGAGAAGTGCTGATATCTCCTAGAGTCCTGACTTTCCTTCCACGATTAGGGAGAAAGGCTTGGCTCGGAGATCTTGATTGGATGAATTTAGTAATATTATATAACAGCATTTATGTATTTAAATAGTGATGTTAATTTGTTTAGTTTCTTTTAGTTTATGTTCATTACCTTTTAATAGTATTATTTTGCTATTTATTAATATGTATTTATTGAAATTAGTGTGAACCATTGTACTTGGATGTGACAGATTGTAAAACATCTAAAAATAGAATTTTCACTAAAAAAAAAAAAATATATTATAAGAAATGCTTGATTGAATCTTTAATTGTAATAGTAATAATTGAGATTATATTTGACTTAAATTTAGACTCTGCAGAATATTTTGCATACATAATGAAGCGCTATTATTGCTTATTCAATGTGGAAAGATAATTTAAGTTCTGAAGTTGATGTGCGTACTCCTAAAAAAGAGTACTTCTTGACAGTCTGGAGCTTGGAAACAGGGTGAGCTTTATTACCCCTTCTTATATTATATTCTCAAATTTGAGCAATCACACTCTATAAGAATACTAAAAAAAACTGGGCTTTAGTGACTTACAGCTAGATATTTAAATAGTTTATGGGAATAACAAACAAATTCATGTGATTTTTTTATTTCGTCCTCCCCTTCCTCGCCGTTAAGGCTATACAGGGTTTTTCCGGACCAAGGAGTGTGGGCGGGGATTTAAAAGACTCCCTCGGCTCCGGGACGCGAACAAGTGAATATTTTATATCATTAGATTGATATATCAGGTTGCCGGGCAACGGTGGTACTGTGCACACGCGTTAGCCCATTCGGCCACCCCGCCCACAAATTCATGTGGTTCACCGTGAGGGCACATCTCTTGCGGGGTTTCCTTAACTGTTCTGAGAAAACTTCCTTTTGAGTTTTACACTACCGATCATCTCCGCTTGACCTCATAACACTAATAAATTAACATAAAATTTTATTATGATATACTTACCGTTTATTACTATGTATAATTTTTTTAACCACAATATACTATAATAATATGAGTAATTTTTGTTATTCACGAGGAATCTTGTCTCATTAATTTTTTTTCTATACCATTTAATTTTGTTTTACTCGAATCATAAATTATAGTGGAGCAAAAGTGGTTTCTTCCTTTAAACGGAAAAAGAATAGCCAGAGAGTGACATAGCCCGCATTCAATACAGGCTTTCTGGAGGCCTATATCTGTTAGAGACTGAGAGGAAAGTCCGATTTGATTTTCCGCTCGTGCACTTACACAGAAGAGACCCAGGGCCTTTGGTGGGCCCTGTTGCCAGCAGGAGCCGATGTCTTTTTTCCTTCTATCAATGTTCTCAAAGGAAAAAAAAAGTTTATCTAAGAATATTTGTATTTATTTATTAATTTTTTTTTCTCGAAAGTTTTAAAATTTTTACCTAAAAGTAAGGAAAATTATTGAGTAAATAAATTAAGTGAATTAAAAATACTTAATTACCGGGAATAAAAGAAATAAGATGCAGAATTCATAACATTTTTATGATTAAAAAGATATTAGCCTAGAAATTTTTTTCATATTTTCTGAAACAATTTTAAAAAAGTACTTACATCAAAGCTGTTGATTGTTTATTAAAATAATATAAGAAATGTGCTACAAAATGAAACAAAAAAAATGTAGCGGTGGGATACTTAGAAGAGTATTTTACAGTTCGTGTAAGCACTGATTATAAATTTAAAATACATCTAGCTTTTTAAAATAAAATTTAACTAAAATTAAATTAGTTTAACCTAAATTAATCCACTAAAAACGAATATTGTTAAATACATTAGCAACAGCAGTCTTGGACAATAACGCACATAGGCATATATTTGAACTATAGAGTAATGCTGGAGTCGTTAGTAAACTGGTGAGACTGAATGTCTCCTGACCCAGACTTAACTATTCCGCACCCTGCAGTAAGAGTTTAAACGAACTTTAAAATTTCACTAGGCCATTATTCAGGTCACCGACTATTTCTACATAATTACATTTGTAATATTTTGAACGTTGTATCTGTCTTTCTAAAATGGCGAATCGGCCCTACTGTGGGGTGGTGGCTCAATGTGATCTATTCACTGAATATATGGGAGGTCAGCCTTGCAAAACCTTTGTATTGGAAGACATAGGTTTCAATGAAAATGTGTTTTTTGACATAAACAAGATACAGAATATATAATAGATTATGTGTTAGAACTCATAGAAAACATCTGTTCTTCGATGTTCGTTCCTTATTATATATATTTATATTATTATTATACACCTATTCATATTATTTATTTTTCTGGTTGGCGCTACAGGCTATGAAGATCATTAGCCGCGAGATGGGTTCTCTTTACAGAAGTACATTGCTTGTGGGAGCACAGATAGCCTGAAGGAGGTCACCCAACCTCACGTTGCTACGAACCATGGTCTCCATAGTCGACCCATTTGGGGCCAATCTGGCAGTGTCCTCTAAATCGACTCACTCGGGTTTCAGGACAGTTACAGATCGGTCTATATCTATGAATTATGACTGCTCAGAGTCAGCAGGAGTACGGGGACCTATATTTACTGAGTATGCGGTTTTCAGAAAGCCTCGACTGAGCGTTGTTAAATTTTTGGGTAAGATGACTAAGTGGATGAAGGAAGATATATATAAAGATGAACTTAAGTGTCAGGCGGATCAGCACCTGAACCACTCTTGGTCTGCAATGTAAGGGATCAATCTTAACACTCCACAAGAATGGTAACCACAACCGGAGGGATCAATCTCCAGCATTTGTGTGAAGATGAAATATTAACAGAGGAACTAATCTCCTGATTTAGTATATAGGAATACAGGTGGACGGATCAGCATCCAGAATTGCAATGAGAAAGAGGATAGGAAAAAGATTATAGGCATTTCATAATAGAAAAGGGTAGTGTGATGTAGAAATATGAAGGGTATATAAATCACATACTGATAGGTAAGTGACTAATAATCCTAAAACAAAAAGAGCTAGGAGATCATTCTTTCATGCGAAAGATGGATGACGTAGTCGTACCCGATTATTCTGGTATTATTTTTTTTTCAGTTGATTTATATACCTTCATCTTTATTTAGTAAAATAAACATATTTTTAAAATACATGTTTTACAATTAAAGAAATATACATTTAAAAAAAGTTAAATATACAAAAAATGAAAATCATCTTCTGTTGTGAGCGTCTTAAGGAGGCGCAGTCTCGTAGTGGGAGCGTGAACTACGTGCAGGGCCACTATAGTACTCCATGAAGAGCTGCTACACTCCGAAACAGACCGTCCATGGACCAAAATCTTTGATAGGCTTCTAACATCTACGTTTGGTAGACCACGATTCCCGATTTAAGTACACGGGGTAGGGTCATCAGTCCTACGCCCGGTAGGTGTGAGCTGCCTCCAGTAGCCTTGGGAGACGAATCTCGGGCAGTGTGGCTCAACGTTGCTGTTTTATATACATATATATATATATATATATATATATATATATATATATATATATATATATACATAGATAGAGAAATAGAGAGACAGAGAGATAGAAAGATCTGGGACGAATCACTTAAGAATAACAGTGTTACAGAAAAAAAGAATGACATTTGACCAGAAAAAAATCTGGTGGGCGCAACACACAACTTTCACTTATTGCTCTACATAGATTACACATTAGTTTCTTTCTTAATGGATCTACAGCTTAAAGCTTACAGCTAATAAATTTCGTAAAGGAAGTAAGGAATAACTATAATAAAATGTTATTTTTCCTTTTGAGAATTTTTTTTACGAAACCATCTCCAGTTATGCCCGACATGATATAAAAGATTGTGTGAATCTGATTTTTAAAAGCTATTATTTTTATCCGAATAAACGAAACTTATAAAGAATTATTTTTTAGATTGGGTATTAAACATGATATAAATGAGAGCTGGAAAAAAAAACTAAATAAATTTAAAAATTAGTATCAAATAAATTAAATTAATTTCTAAAACCCAATTAATTAAAAATAATATCTTCAATGTTTGAGGGTTTTTGTTTCCATTTTATTTAATTTCACGGTTTAATTATGAAAACGATAGAAGTACCAAGAATTTCAATATAATTTAGGGGAACAAAAGGCTTTATAAATGATTTTATGTACTTTTTTCCTTTAAAATGATTTGAAATTACTTGGAAAACTAACCATTTAATTTCTCAAATGTTTTTGTATCAAATGAATGTATGAAAAATAAATATATTAATATTATTGATCGCCGGAAACCACAAAAATACAGAAAAAAGGTGTTTTATAAAAATTACAGTTTGCTAAAAAAAATTATATTACTTATAAATTGGGTAATGGATTAACAAATCACGTTTCTAAAACAAAATCATAAATGAATAAAAAAGCTCTATAATTTATTTTGAATATTCAGTTATCTTGAATCTTCATCATTTTCCTCAGATATTTAGTAGATTGAATTTAATGTATATCGTATAAATTAAAATATAAGATGAGATATATGCGAAAATGTGATCTACTATAATGAAAAATTATTGTATTGAGAGTGATAAATATTTTAATAGATATCAGGTAGAACAAACAACATATATACTTATATGTATAACAAAAAATATGCTTGTAATGAATCTACTTCAAGCATTTCAAAAAGGGAATCCTTTGTGCTTCAAATCCATGTATGTGGGAAAAGTCTCAACTGAAAATAAAAAAATTATTATTTGTTCACTTTGATAACATTGCTACACAAAAATTTTTTTTTGCGTGTATGTTCGATAGAAAATGGTTGTCTTGAATAATTTTAGTGTGGGAAACTGGATTTTTCTGTCAGAATCCTTATATTAGCTGCCGTTCTGCATATACATATACTCAGTATCGAATACAAAAAATAAGTTCCACGATAATTTTTAAATGTGCTTTATTAAGTATGAAATAATTTTACTACGCACAAAACATTAAATTACAACTTCTCTCGGCAAGAAGAGTGCTGTTGTACAGTTTAATTATAACGTTTCTTCTTTGCTTGACGATTGTACTGATGTTCTGGCAAATTCCTCACAACGTTTAACAGTAGTCTGCGAGCATTTAAGTATCTCATCAACCTTGGTATCATCATTTCATCGAGAATATATCTTGGTGAAATCGCTCATTACGTTCGTCATTTACAGATAGACAATTATGGGGATAGAAGTCCAAATGAGTATGAAGAAAGTGAATCTCGAATGACATGTTACAACCAAAATCTCTGTACCTTTAGAAGGAGGGTTTGGACTAAGGCAGCATAATTCTCCTCTCGTTTGTTAACCAAGCATGAAAAATCGCGTCAAGCGTAACTTATTTTTTATTTATTTATTCCTCCCTTCCTTGCTTTTCGGCTACACGGGATTTTGCAGGGATGGCATATCACAACTTGTATGACATTCCTGCTATTAAACGGCAAGTACTTTAACGATTTCGTTTTATTTTTCAAATTCAAATTCTATTTCGAACATTTTCTTCTCACTATATCAGTTATGCGGCCTTCCATTAGCAGGTCCTCTTCTTCCCAGATTAAAGTGTGAGGGCTCTAGAGCAGTTTTCCTCCTATATGTAAAAATCATGAATTTTGAAGTATTTTGAAAATTCATGAATGGGCCTTCCGTGTCTTAGTAATGTTTTTCTAAATTATATAAAGCATAATACACAATTTATTCGGATTAGCCTAAACGTTTATAAAAAATGCTTGTTCAAACATCTTCAGTCACAAATCCCTCTTATTTAAAAACATGGATGAAGCTTTTTTGAACTCGGGGACAAAGGAGAAGCATTCAAGGAGATTTCGAGGATTATAAGAGGAGAGTAAATTAAAGAATTTAGGTTATTCCTTTTTTATTAATATCGGAGAGAGGGAGAAAATCGTATAACCGTAACTCGAGATAAGAGGATTAAGCGGGGGCTGGAGAATAAACCCAAACCTTCGTGCGCCCTTAGGGATCCTTGATAGCCCAAAACAATAAAATAACGCTTCCTTCCAAAACCAACGGAAACCACAGACTCAAAATAATATTGGAACTGAATCTTGATTAACTGTTCATTATTATGCATGGCTCCTAATATATAATTTATAATCGAACGAGGTAACTTGCAATATTTTGCATTGTTTTATGTAGCTAATGAGAGTGAACCGAAACAGTTTCAGATGAACTACTACGAGTATTATTAACTTTCTCTGGTAAACTCTTTTTATTGTACAATTAATGAACATTGCCAATATATATATTCGCCTTTATACAAACTATTACCTATAAGACATCAATTAAAAAGGAAGAGAATGTATTGCGATCGTTAAAAATTCTGTTTTGTGGATGAATAAGACAAAAATATTTAAGTTGTAATAGATAGTATTTAGGTTATTTTTTCACTGATAGTAGAAATACTTTTTTAGCGTTCACTCGGTATTAAATAACTTAATCGATTTTGAGTTCAAAAATAAACATAAGACATTAATATCAATGATTTTGATTTTGAAGACAAACTTTCCTTTTCGATCACAATTACTGTTTATAATTATACAGTTCACTTTGAAGTTGCTTTCATATAGTGGTTTAATTTTCTGTAAGATATGATATCTTTGCTGTTGTTCATAATTATATTACTCTGATGCGAATCCTGTCGGCCAATATTTTTTAATTCTATACCTCTTTTCTTCACAGACACAGTTCGGTACTTGGGCTTTCTTCTAGTCAAGAGAGTGATACGGAATCCTCATATAAGACTCAAAAGACAAAAACTTAACCGACGCTTTGGTCATTCATCATAATAATCCTTCAGCAAAACCCAATTCCAGCTCTAAGCGCCCATATAATTCACCGTGAAAGTTAAAACGGCAATGGCTCTGAGACATTTTGTAAATAATCTATTGGATTGGAGTTCTGGCAGTGGGCCAGATTCTCCACTGAAGTCCTAAGCGTATGTGGCTTTAGCGCTCTCACTTAATTTCAACTGGCTTTCAAATAGTGATGCAACTGGGAGAGCTTTGAGCTACTTTTCACATGAGTGCTGCAAAGCATGGTTTAGAATTCCCCAGGCTGAATGTAAATATGGTATATAGGAATGAATGAATGACAAGTATTTTTTTCTTATTATTATTATCCTTTTAATGTAATTTTTTATTATTCTTTAATTGTATATTTTTTTTACTTCTTCTTCTTCCATTAGCTCCTGATTCCTGGTCTCTTCTAATAACTTCAGCCAATCTGCACGCTCCAGCAGTACTCCAGTTCCTGACCCCCAGAATTGTCCGGGCATGTTCTGCTAACCCATCCATCCACCTAAGACGTGTCTTCCTCTACGCCTGGTACTATGAATGGCCTCACTCATTATTTTTATAGGGATTTTATGCTCTGACATTCATGCTACATGGCCAGCCCACCTCAATCTTCCCATCCTTACATGCGTCACAGTGTCAGGTTCATCAAGGAAGTTATATATTTCTTGATTACCCCTCCTTAGCTATGTTTGACCTACTCTTCAATATAACCTATGACTCCGAGCCATAAAGCAGGACCGGCCTAGCCCACAGTAACATCGATTAGCAATGACATTTCTCGTTTCAATTTCTTTTGTGATGTCATTTCCCGCGAATATCAAGGATCGCATGTAGACGAAATCATTCACTTTTTCAAACTTATCGGAGCCACATCGCAAATTATCTGCCAAGATACCAAACTCGGAGGTCATATACTTATCACACCACATTTGTTTTATGTCGTAGGTATGCATAGGGAGAGGATCAAGTTCTCCATCAAACTTCAAAGCATATCGTTCCAATTCATCGGTGGTCCTTAAGTTTGCTTGTGTTAATTTTTTGGCCTCTTTTGTTTTTTAAGTTAGAGATTCTTGATCTTATTTTTGCTATGCCGAGACAATGATCGGAATCAACAATTTGATCCTCTTTATGTTCTTACATTAAGGTCTGACTTATGCCTCTCACTTATCTAAAGATGGTCTATCTGATTAACAGTGAGTCCATTAGGGGATCGCAGTATACTCTTCAACTTTTAATCAACGATTTGACAAATATTGTCCGTAATCCATAAATATTAATATTTTTATTATTTCTCTCGGTCTCTGTTTTTTAATTTTTTTTATTTGGTGTTGAGAAGGCTTATTTTGCCTCCTTTGAAATTCAAGCCTACTAGTATTCCATAAATATGATTTTATCATCGTACAAACCTGCAATGCGAAGGTTCCATTAATTATCATATTGCATTTCGTTTTAAAAAAACTGAGCCTTTTTCAGTGTTGATTGTGCAATAAAACTCAAATTAATCACCATACTTATAACAACTGCTCGGGAAAGGAAAAAAACCATGATTCTTACAGCTCAATCCAGTTTCATGAAATATTCAACTGTGTTTTCTCATTTTATTTTTTCTTCAGAACAAGCTAGCGAGACTGCTCACGAGATTCAGTGTAAGATTGCCCTCGAACGCGGTGTAATGACCAATTACCAGGCATATCCTCATCCGGGGACATAGTAAGATCAGATAATGTCAGCCAATAAGAACACAAGATGAGCCATTTGAATAAAAATTGAATAAAGTGCATTGTGCATGCGTGCTTTAGAGCTATACAGGCGGTGTCTCCAGCCTCTTTCTAGAACTATAATAGACTTAAAACACGCTAAGCGGCTGCTTGTACAATAACACCTTGCCCCGAAATTAGCAACTTGGCGTGTGGAAAAAAAGTTAATTTATGCCGAGAACTCGTTTTTTTTTTTTACATCTTACAAGCCATTGTATGTTATACACTATTAGACTATAACCTGTCTCAATTAGTCAGTTGATTTTATTATTCCATTTAAAAAATAATATTTAGACGTTACTGGAAAATCGGAACATTAAACCTTAGGTTTTTTCTAACAACAGTAAATAACTAAAGAATAAAGTCCTGCTAATATAGTATTCATTACGAATTGAAGATTGTTAGGGAAGACTGGGTACGGTTGTTCCAGGGTAGGGTTGTGAGAGTCGTCATATTAGTGAAACTATAAGGTATCGCCGGTAGATTCATTAGCAAGATAGGGATGTTGTGCCTGTCTGGACGATTTTAACAGTATTGCTAACGCATAGTGTGACATTAACGCTGGTAGAGGTCTCCATTAATTTTTAACAGACAAAAGTAAATACGTCAGTTATAAATTAGGATATACTTTGTACGTAGATAATTTTGTATTGTTGAGGTTTTTTTTTTTTTTTAAATGAGTGCGTTGTGTACGATCTTGACATATTTTTTGGATAAGGTTGTGACACAAGAAATTTTCTTTTTCTTTTAAATAACTAGAAAACGGAAGACCGAAAGTTTATTCTTACACATACGAGTATGCATTATTAGTTGTAAGTGATTGAATTATTCTATGTTATAGAGTACAAAAAAAGTAATTTTAAACTTTTTTTTTAAATTCTATCACTGCCGACCCAAACCACTTTCAAAATTGTCCTTGAAGGGAGGAGTGGAGGTTGTGATATTCCCCGTTTATTTTTTAAATTGCTGCTATTGTACTAAATATTTTAGTATTTATACGTAGTCCAGTGTAAACATTACTATAAAAAACAACTTTCTTCTATCTGATTGTCATATCAACAAAATTGAGGACAAATAAATGAAAATTGTCAAACCGCATTTAGTCTCCGCTCCACATAGGCTATAGTAGATTAGAGTTAGCACATTGGAAATAAATCAGCCAGAAATCAAACCTAGAAGGAAAGAAATGATTTTTTATACAGAATAAATTCTACTCGGAACAAGAATTCTCAATAGAACTTGTAATTTATATCGATATTAAACTGAAAATAAAAAATCTGGTGTGTCCACTCACATGACTTTCCTACCTATTTCAGAAAAGTTTAACATTTGACAAAAAGTTTAACATCAAACACAAAGTTGAACATCTTTTACATTTGCTCATGAAAAAACAAAAAAAAAATTGAATTAGATTTATTTTCCTGAAAAATTATTCAAAGGAAAGATTTGAGTACGATTTAATTGATAAAGTAAACTGACTTAAGGTTGTTAAAAATAAAAATTTCAATACTCACTAATATTGCTGATCAAAAACTTTTTGCCATAGCTTAATTTTGTCAAACAGTAATTTCTGTAAAAATTAGAGGAAATAGTGAAGCTTGTGTGATGCGGGCAAGAGATTTTCTTACTTTTACTTATTAATCTTTTTTCTCTCATTCAACGTTTTCTGACACCAGGGCCGTAATCTTACATTGGAAATTGAATAGCTGTAACTCCGTTTATAGTTATAGTTGTCCAAAATGAACGATTTGTATACAGTTTTATAGAGAATTTCATTACCTTTAAAAAAACAGCAGACTAAGGGACTCAGGGGGCTCTAATAACTATAGATACCAATAAAATCGGTTCAGTAGTTCCCGAGAAAATCTTGGCACAGACAGACAGACCAATGGCTAGAAATGTGTTTTTCGGACTCAGGGAGCTCTGAAACGTATAGATCCTTCGAAAACCGTATATCGGAAATTTGGCCCGATCGCAATGCTTTCCTTCCCTAGTATAGGTATGAATGTAATTAATTAAAACATGTGTAGAAAATAGAATAAGCTGTAGCATGGTCAATACTGATTCGATTCCGATGATTTTTTTTTTGTCTTGTTGGTAATTTAATTAACTTTCAAAAGTTGTATTATAAATTTTACCGTATAATATACACTTAGCGAGTTAGGCTCCAAGACATTTATATTTTGTTTACAACTTTTTTTTTCTGAATTTTCTCAGGAATTTAGTTCATATGCAAAAATTGAAATGACAATTATTAGAACATTATAGGAAAGTTTCATCAAAATCATTAGAGCCGTTTTCGCCCTACAGTCTACAGAAAAACATGTTTTTCATTCATTGCGCGCAAGCTATTGCGCATGGAACTTCAAATTTTTGTCACAGGTATCAGTAGTCAAAACCCTATAAAATAAAAAAAAATAAGCAACAAAATCGGTTTAGTAGTTCCCGAGAAAATCTTGGCACAGACAGACAGACAGATCAATGGCTAAAAATGTCTTTTTCGGAATCAGGGGCTCTGAAACGTACTGATCCGTCAAAAATCGCATATCAGAAATTTGACCCAATCGCAATACTTTCCTTACCTAGTATAGGTAGGAAAGTAAAAAAGCATTAAACTCATATCGACGGAGATTCTCTACTTTTGATCATAACTGGAAGGTTTCAATGAAGCTCCACTGTTCATTGTCATTCAAAATACAATTTTCCTTCTAATTTCAATACAATTTTTTGGTCTTACTATTTTTTTTTTTAATATTTAAGTCTTTAACCACTTGGGTCATTTTTGCCTCATTTTCACTGAGAACTTACTAATTTTTATGTTCCCTGAATGCACACTCCTTATATTTATCACAAAAATATCTCCACTACAGTTTGCTGATAATATGTTTTTCGTTTAGTTGACTAATTTCCACGTTTTGTCGAATTCACACTTCAAAAGACTAAACGTTTCTTAATCATACTAACAGGTCTTAAAAACGCTCCTCACACAACCCACACCCCTTAGATTGTTGTCTCACGTGGCAGAAGTTTTATGCCAAGTTCTATGCCATGTTTGGCCTGGCAAAGCACTTGGTCTGCCACGATAGACAATAAGCTAAGGGTTATGGAGGCATACGTCCGGAGAGTCTCTCCAAATATCTTGCTGACCTGAAGGGAAAAAATGGTACTGACTCGGCTAAGGATCGGAGATACTAGGCTTACCATCGATTATTTAAAGATTCACCTACTCAATGAAGCCTGCCTTGAGGTTCCCTGCCTGATTATATATATTGTTTAAAGGTATGACTGTGGTATACCTGTTAAAGGTATGTTTTTGATTTACTTATCTTTAGGTTATTTTATTTTTTATTGTACATAGTTCTTTTCATTATTATTTAGTTATTATTTTATTTTTGTTAATTTTATATTTTCTGTATATATGGTGTGAATGTGTTCATATATCACTGTAATTATTGTCCACGTGACAGATTATTATATTTCTATAAAAACACAAAAGTTATTAAATTATTTAATTAAAAAATAGTCATAGTGTCCTTTACCTCAGTTGCGCAAGAATGAATAAATTTTATTGCAACAAAAAAAAATATTGTTACACTACGTCACGTTTTTATTTATATCCATAACTATAATACCTCATACCTATACCCTACGGCCATACCTTTGATTAATGCAATGCGATATTCTCCATCTACATCCATATAAATGATAGTTTGCGATCATTACACCCCCAGCTCCGACTTTAGCTGACTAAACCGTACAACCGATTGGACTCGAAATTTCAGTCAATTTTCTTATAGGCCAGGAAAGAATTTCTGTGACGTATGGTCGTTATCTACAAAGTCGTTTATTTGCAATGGCTCCGAAAGTAGAAAAAAATTTCCTTATGTACAACACAGGTTTCTATAAATAATGTTTCTAGTCACTGAGTAAAAGAAAATAGCATACTTTTAAGTTTATTTGAGAAAAATATTTTTTTTTTTTTCATCTAAATCAGGTTAAGGCATAATTCAGTGTTCAATTGTATCACTATGTAAAATAATTAAAAATACTGCTTAAGCTGAACAACTGTTTCCCTTGAATATTTTAAAATACATTGATCGATATACTAGCCTTCCATGGACTCCCATAAACACCAATGGTTCTGCCGAACAAGCAATGCATGATAGTATGAGAGGGACAAACTCGTTGTTGCCAAACTGTTTGTCATTTCCAAACCAGCTGGGAAATGTTACGAGGATTTTGTTTTCCAAGCGACTATCCTCGCTCTAGCACAACCCAAAAATCCTATGCTCAGAATATTTTGAATTGCTAATGTATGATTGAAGGTTTGCATTTTCAGAGTAGAGGGATGCTTTTTCAATGGAAACCAACCATTGTGGACTCCATGATTATGTAATGGCTGACAAAGCGGCCAAAGAACTAGAAAAGCGAATTTCATTCTAAAGGGTTAGGGAAGGAATAAAGAAGGCAAAACAGGTTGTATTTCTAGAATTCCTAAAGATAAATGCAATTGGGAAGCCCCATTGCTAATTGAAGAAGAAAGGGTACTAGCTGACCTTGCTAGTAGACTAGATGGCTGCATAAAGAAAGATCTTTATGAATTAGAAATAGCAGTCTTTTCACTCAGAAATATAAGCAATTCATGATCAATCACCACAGAATAAATTTAAGCGTATGCTTTCTCTTGCAGGTTAAAAGAAATATAGTGCATGCCAAATAAGAATGCCATTGGGCTGATGAAGTTCTAGGACTGGAAGGGGAAGAAAAGAAACACAATTAAAAATACCGGAAATTAATACACAACAATTTATTATTTTCTAATAATTATAAATCAAATGTCATACTACATTCCTTGGCTACGAGCGGAAATTAAATAAAAGATTTTAGGTAAAATTGCTCTGTATATCAATATTTTTCTTTTTTTTTTTTTATTATAAAAATATAGACAAATTTAATGTGCACCTAGTCTGATTTAAAATCTTCCTGTTTTGTTGTTCAGAAAATTTCGCAAGCTTTCAAACTTAATAAACAGTTATACTTTTTCGGTTACTAAAAAATCTTTTTCCGCATCCCTCCTAACTTTTTTCTATCTTCTTTTTGGTGAAGTATGTTATACATGAACTTAAAGAGGTTCGAGTAGGAGCCTTTAGCTAAGTTTTATTCAAACCGTTACATCTCTTTAGGCACTACACTAAGCAGTGACACAGTTTTTCCGGGTACAATCTTAGAGATAAAAAGCGGATAGAAATGTTGAGTTCTGATAATCATACTCGGGTGTCCTCTGACATTCATCATAATCGGCCCAGTAATCGCGGATAAAAGTCGCAGACGACGCTCGAGGTGTTTTTTTTTTCATATCTCTAATTTTACAATAATTATAATAGTATTAATTATGACTTGTTATAATTGATGCATCTGATACCTTTTTCTGTAACTTTGTTACATTTTGAGGCCTAATTGTAATGACAAAATGCTTTATGTGTTTTTGTGAACAATAACTGTTTAAAGTTATCAATAAGAGGGCTCACCCATTTTTTGCGAATTACTGTCATATTACTAACATATTGCATAACTAGCTAGCTAACTTGTTATTATCTTATATTCTAACAGTTGAAGACGGGACTGAGCTGATTTGTATTTAACTGCAGATGGCGCTGGTGTTGAAGTATTAAGTAGTTGATTCGAAAGTTCTTTTAATATGTCCATAAATTTGATGTTTATTTATCTTATGTCTCGTATAATCGTTAGAAGTTCAAATATGCCATGCTGCTCATCTGTCTTGAATTTCTTCAAGGATGTTGAATGATTCGACATGGTCATCGACAGATCATGTGTATGCAACAGACTTGTATAATATAAATTAAATCAAAGTGAATCCACAAGGCTCTGCTAACAGGTGATTCATTTTCATTTCAAAACAAACTATTTCTTTTTTCAGGAGTCTAACATCAGTATTATTTCAAGCAAAAAGGCGGTCAATTAGGCCAAACAGAAACTAAGCAGTTGGTTAAATCAATTACCAAAACGTAAAACCGAAACCAAGATCTCTTTTCAGTTGATGACCGCGAGTCATTTGCGAAGGGAATGTGCTGATAAAGGTAATTGTGGACATCAAAGTAGCCTCTATATCGGACAAGCTGATCTGTAAACATTTGTTAGCGCGAGGACAAAGGCTATTGGCCTTCCAGTCCCTTTGGCGGCTCTTGATTGGCTCTAATCAGCCAATGGTCTGCTATCCTTTCAAAGGCACACGTCCCCTCCCCATCTCCTCTCACTTCGGTCTAATTAAACAACTGGTTTCAATGAGTACTTAGTCAAATTTTCAATGAATTTTGTATCATAAGATAAGTTTCAGCGGTTATGTGATACTGATTACGAGGCCCAGATGCAATGTCAGATCGGCAAAAGGTCTTATGTGGAAATTGACTTTTTTACAAAAGAGCACAAATACTGATCATTTCTTTATGATCTATTAGAATAATTTCATAGTCCATTTCGCTACATTATTTTTTATAGAAGAAAGGCTATTTACTGCAGCAGCAGACTACAAAATTTCATTTTTAACGCAGTTCGAATTTTTTTTCTCTTTAACTATTTATCCGCACCTGTCATGGTATTGACAATCAGCGGATGTGTTGTGATGATGAGGATTGGCATTACAGGCATGAGGAAGAATAGTACCCAGCATCACCTTTTCCTAGTACAGTTAGAAATCACATATGAAATTGTAACATACGACATTTTTCAATAACAGTATTATAGTGATTAGTGATTTTTTTCACCTATGTAAAAAAGCCTGTTATTTTTGATGTGAAAACTTCTTCAGGCGCGTTTTGTACTTGATTTCTAGAGAGTAAATTTTAGATTGGTCCGTCAGATTTTAAGGCGCGGACAAAGTCGGCTATAGTCGACTATTTTTTTTTTTTTTATATATGGTTTAAAATATTTAAGAAACTGAAAATCGGGCCTGCATATTGTATGCGAGGAAATCGTTCAGCATTTCACCCTCTCCCTAATAATTCAAAATTATATCTTAACGCTATGCCGTGCTGGAGAAGAGAAATTGAAAAAATATTTTCGAAAATCGAATGATCACTGGATTAGTTGAATATCTGGGTTGAAATATACAGATACTGAAAATCGAACCTGTATACTGTAAGAAAAGGAAATCTACATCATTTTGTCTTCTTTGTAATGAGATATTATTCAAAATTTTATCTTTACCCAACACCGTGTTAGAGAGTAGGAGAGGGAAAAATATATTATCCAAAACCAAATGATAATACATAGTAAAAATGTTAATATTATTACGAAATTGAAATTTTATTTTGACAACATTATTAACAATATATAAAAAATAAGAAGAGAACTAATATAAATGATAATAATATCAGATATTCTTATATATCAGATTTACACGTAAATATTGTTCAGTCGTTAGGCACATCATAAACTAGTGAATATAACTAATTTAAGTAAGCAAATTATAAATCATTAAGAGCATTTTTAGATTGACCTTGCTTATTAGGTTTAGAAATTACCTATTAAACGAAATTAAATTAATTAGCCCAAACTACAACACACCTTGAATACATGGATTAGTATAGCCATTACCCTCTTAATAATGAGCTATTATTTATAATTTATATTTCATATTATTAATCTCGCCTTGTTGCGAGTTTTTTCACTTCTATCGTGTGGTCTAAATCACACATCTTAATTTTTTTTTTTTGCTTTTTACTTGGTGAGTTACTTTTTCACAGGGACTGAAACTTTTATGAAAGTTTCAAAATATTTAAAAAGGAAGGAGATAGTCTTGGGTGGCGGTCATAAAAAGGCTAAAATAGTGGAAAAACTATTTCAAGCCAATGTTTTGACCCGACTTTGCAGTTCTTCTTCAGGAGAGTGCGTTTAGCAAGAAATATCAGTTAAAGCTGCAGTTTTAACTGAAACTTCTTGCTGAACGCACCCTCCTGTTGAAGAACTGCAAATTCGGGTCAAAACATTGGCTTGAAATAAAATAATTTTTCCACTATTTTAGTCTCTTTATGACCGCCAACCCGGATCATCTACTTTCTCTAGAATATAAACGGTCAACCGTTAAGTATTCAATTAAAAAGAGCCTGCATTGGCTAAAAAAATATCTATATTACAAGGTCTAAAATTTTTTATTTGAGAATAAAATCTCTGGGAGAAGCCTTTTCTGGAAATTCAGTAACCCCTCAACTTATACAGGTTTGATATCCAAGAGCTTTGTTCATCAGCGAATACTAAAATGCGAAAAAGTTCCGCATATGAAGATTGCATATTTGATGACTCGGGATTAAAAAAAAAAATCGAGTGTGAATGGCGGATTTTAAGTGGTATGGAATTCCAAAAGGTGGTGGAGCGAACAATAAAGGAGTTTTAAAATGATGCAGATTTATGGAAAGGGGTATAAAGGTCAGAAGGACGAGATCTTGTTGAGAAGGAGTGGATAGATGACTTGAATTGATTATAGATTATTATTATTGAATTGAATTGAATTGATGATTATAGATTATTTGGTAAAGGAATGTACTTAGGAAATATTGTCATCTGAAGGAGGGAAAGAGCCACCCTAACTCTGCGTAGTAGTGGGAAACACGAGAACGTAATATTATTTCTTTATTTCTTAAAATTCATTTATATTTAATTATGTACAATATTTACACTCGCCAATGGGACTCCGAGCCAGGCTTTGTTTTCCACATGTGGAAGGCAAATCAAGACTCCATAAGATCCCAGCGCTTTTCTACCAACCGCGTCACTAAAGTTAATATCAAGTAGAGATTGTGAAAGAGCACCTATCTATGGTTTAAACGTAATGAAATTCGTTTCTTCATTGTTTCCACATTATTAAGCTAATTGTGTTTCTGTTTCATTAAATAAACAAAAAGTCAATAATTTTAATTTATTTCTTATCATGATTTTTTTAATTATATGATCCACTTCCATAACTCTCTAATTGGAAATCTATCTATCTAACGGATATGGCCCTAGTTGAACCTTGCCCTCCTCCACTAATTGGAAATAATGAAATTACATACATCTTGTTAAATTAAGAATTCTGATGTTATTTATTTTTAAATTAGATTGTATAATTTTTATTAATCTACTGTATGTTGGTCTAGTTTGATATAATACATAATGATTATATAAGTGATAACTGTAATAATATATAAGATTGTAATTAATTGCTACTATTTTTTAAATCATTATTTCTTTTTTCATTCCAACCTCAGATTAGATTATTAACCAGCAAATGTCGGCAAAAATTAAATAATTACTGTATTTTAATTTAGTATTTATTTGACCGAACCCCGCAATTAACTCCTTCTCATATAATATTTTTTATATAAGTCCTTTTCTTCGAGTCCTATTCGTTTTGACGTGTGTAGCCTAATTACTCTGAGTACAAAATATTTGTTGGTTTATTTTTTGTAAAACACACTAAAAATGTATAGATGTATAAGGATTGCAAGAATATTTTAAGATAATTTATTTACACGAAATAATATTAGAATATTTTGAAATAATTTATTTACCCGAAATAATATTAGAATATGACGATATTTCGATCAAATGATGCCCATTTTTTTTTTATTTGTAGATTGTTAAACGGTCTTTTTCTTTTAGGAGGGAACGGGAATTCATTGTTGATAATTTCTAGTAGAAGTCTTTTAAAAAACTGATTTAAAAAAAAATTTACCTTAAGTAAAAACTACACTCATTATGATCCTGCAGTAGAATTTTTACAGACTTGTGACAAAACTTCTTTCTATGAATAATATTCAAGGCCTATGTGACATCTTCATTTATTTTTAAAAATATTGATTACATTTATATATTGTTTTTATTAAAAAAGAAATATTTTATCGCTAATCTTGTACTATGTCTATTTAATTAATGGTCAATGTCAGTTTCAAATTTGAATAAAAACAATAAATATGTATGAATTAATCACCTGCCTAAATTTCGATTTCTGAAATGCATCAATGATTTTCCTATAAATAATAAATAATTCTAATTATATAAATATTTTTATCTATTTTTCTAAATGTATTATACTGTAGTTTTATGTTATTACCTATCATTTAAGTGGAAACAAATCCTTTATTACTGGAATGATAATTGAGGAACTTTTGTTCAAGAACACCATTCACTTGGGAAATGATCTACCTGAAATGTGATATTTCTCCTGTTGGGGAATAATATTAAAATAGTTCCTGCCTTCCTCGAACTTAGAGGGTACTTTACTGAGATTCTTACGCCGAAGTTTTGGGCAAAGATATTTGTTGTGGGAATGGCCGAACGCTGATTTACTGGCTTTCAAGACAAAAGCCTTTTCAGAAGGCCAGGGGTTTATGGTTCAAGGGTCAGCTCTTGTATTCTCTAATTTGTGAGGAATATCGGGAAGAGGAGAGGCCACTAAATAACGTCTTATTCTGCCTGCCAATAACTGGCCACACCTTCACAATAGCCTTCGATATCAACTTCTTCAGATAATTTCGATGGGGAAATAATTAGCGGGAGAAAAGTTTATCACTTTTCCATCACTTATGAAAATATACTGGATATATACTACCTATTATATTCGAAGGCAGTGGATTTAATTTTGAAATTTATTGATTTAAATATATTTAAAACAGTATTAGAATTAATCTATGTCTTTAATAATAGAATTAAACTATGTATCCTACTGTAATATCTGAAGCAATAGCTTTTATTTATATATTTATTTGTAAATATTCATAGTTCTATATAGGAGAGATATTTGTTCTAAACTTCAAACATAGATAGTTGTAATTTGTTGAATTCACCTCCATTTATTATTATTATTTTTATTTATTGAATAATGATAAAATCTGCTACTCCCAAGCGCAATAAATATTAGTTCTAAACTTATCTATTCACACTATACACACATTTATTAAAATTCTTTGTCTATTTTAAAGTTGCATGTAAATAATATTTCCTTTTTTAAACGTATTTTTCTTAGTACACAGCTCTTTTTCATTCTAATTTTGGTTTAGAAGTATATTTTTTCTGTACACTAAGTTCACAACCACAAGGACATAATCTAAAGAAATAAAGGACACAAAGAGTGCATCTGCTTCCATATTATCCTTCCTCGGTGATCTGATTATAAAATCATCCTATGAAAGATAATAAACTAGATCGCCTAGCTCTTCATTAGTCCTCGATTTCATTTCAAGATTTTCTGTGGGCTTATGGTCGGATATAATTACAAATTGTGATCAAACAAACACAACAACACGCCCACGGCACGGCTTCAGGGTGCAAGTATCATTGAAAGATTTACTTGATTATAAACTCAAAAGGATTGTGTAAAGTAAATTTCAAACCGAAGTAGAAAACTGGGACGAGAACTTGATTTTTTGCTCAGAATGGGTGGTGAATTGAGATTTTTTTTTTTTGTTTTCTTTAGCTCATTAAAGAACATATACTTTGATACCAAACATGATTTTTTGAATTCTTCTGACCAAACGTTTTGACAGTTTCTAATGATCAGATTAAGTTGATTTCATTCGATTTGGCACCTTAAAATATATAGATATCGATATTTAACATATTTCTTAGGATTTTTGACTTTTAGAAATTAAATTTTGACTCTTTCTAATAAAGTGATTAAGTTTTCTATGACTTCATTCGATGCCCCTAATAAAAGTATAAATTTTAGTTTTGATGCCTGTAACATAACTGGTTAAGTTGATGTACTTTTCTCCTAATTTTCGCCTTTCAGCACCGCTCTGCGACGCACAGTTGTCTCAGAGTGGCAAAAACCATTGTTCTTTAAACCCTGTGCTAATGATGAATAAAAAAGTTTAGTGCAGTAACTGTAACTTGAGGTTTTGCTAATTTTCTGGTAAATCCAATCAATAAGGGGTATATCAAAAACGAGTTAGAAAAAAATCTTACCTGTATCTAAATAAATTTATACCTAATATAATGTATTCCTTTCCGGCATAGAAAACTGCAGGAAAAGAATATATAAAAAACTGAAAGAACATGGGAAGGAAATGATTGAATAGAAATTCAAACAATTTTCTGACTCATAATTGAAATTGAGGTACTGTTTTATATTTATTTAGTTGTAGGATGTTTTGCTTTTATTCTCTTACCATTATGTCCTCTTGATATTAATATATATATTTATAATTTATTCTTCCAATAGCCTTATACAAAAAATTTTTATTTTGAAAATTTATTACATAAAATATTACAGAAAAATATATTTCATTTATTATAGAACAAAATTAAAAAATATTAATAGTGGTTGGTCTTACCAAAACGGTATTATAATATATTAATTCAGAATGCCCGATATGCTACAATGAATTCCCTTTTTCAAATATCTTGCCTAAGTTGAACCTTTTCTAGTTTTTTTACCGTTTTTATATGCCTTTATGTTTTTGTATGCCGTTGTGACAAATTTTTGAATAATGGTTCATTAAAAAGATGTTGAAATGCTGAACGTTTCCTTCGCATACAGTATGAAGCTTCGATTTTTAGTTTCTAACATATTTTAATCCACATGTTTAACAAAACTCGTTATCAATTGTTTTCCAAAGCTATCTTATTACCATTTTCCCTCTCTAACGCGGCGTCGCGATAAGTACAATAAGTACAAGTTTGAATAATTGATCATCACAAAGAGCTTTGTAGCATTCAGATATGTCTAAAAAGAATAATCATGTTGCTTGACATGGGCATCCTTGATCAGAAGGAAACTCCTATTATTTAGTTATTTATTATTTAGTTAAAGGTTGTTTTGGCAGAAGAAAACTATTTTTTCGATCTCTAAGCCAGCGTAAGGGACTTAAGTTTGCTAAAAAAAAAAAAATTAGACGATAGGAGATTGGAACAAATACTAGTGGAGAAATGAGTCAAACATTTTAAATCTATGGTTCCAGAAGGAGATGTAAGAGTAGGTATGTAAGAGAAGGTCTGGAGCGGTATTTTAGGATGAATATTTACAACTGAAAATAAAATGTATTAATGGTTTTGGGGTGTGTTTCTAGACCTGGTATTGATTACCTCTTGTATATAAAAATCTGGATATAAAACGGTACCAAAGCATTCTTACAAGCCATGAAATAACATAGGCTTATGCAGATTAGGCACAACTTCATTTTTCAGCAAGATTTTTTTTTAGAGAAATATCACAAACTATCTCAATTAAGAACACATAAAACGGTGTTCAGAGAGCACATTCACAAACTATACACACTAAATAAAAATAAAATAATAACACTAAAAGTAAATGTGTATATATCTGAATATTTATAAACTGTATAAACATAAAAACATACATAGTTTTTATATAATATTCACAAAATTCGTTCACTCCGAACCAAGCCTTTCTCCAGCTCCAGGAAGAATGTTTAGATTCTAGGAGATCTAAGTGCCTCTCTGTCAGCCACATTATTTAAGAACTACTATTAAAGACCAGTGGAGGCTGAACAGAGGCGCTAGAACCGCAATATTACATGGCTTTGGTGGAGAATCTGGCCATTGCCAGAACTTCGGTGTATGCTTATTTACAAAAGGTTCAGGATTTGGATGATATGTAAGGTTCTGATGAAATTTAAAGAATTTTTCTGGAATAAAGTCTAGGACAAATGGGACATGGTGTAGGGTTTTGTTGTAAATAGAATGGAGCATCAACTATTGGTCGATGACTTTGGATTGAAAGGCTTGGATGCGTCTGATGTTAGAAAATTTTGCTGTCCCCTAAAGTTCAAGTCAAAATAGGTTTTAGGATTGTCTTTTAGATCAGTAAGTTGTAAATTGAAAGTTGGGGTATTCTATTTCGCAATCTATACAGCTAGTAGCCACATCATCGGTCGATGTTTTGTATTTTTGGGTTTCATGTTATTCTTCGGTTTAAGGCCAGAAAGATAGTGGAATGTGTTAGAGCAGGGAAGCTGGATGAAATTAAAGTGACAGAAATTGGGTTGGAGCGTAAAGGCAATATGTCTGCATTTTGATTTAATTTACATTAATGTACCATTTACTACACCAGTGCTCAATCAGAGGGAGGTCTCATCATGAAATGTTACAATGAACATTTCAGGATGAGGAAGTATATCAACGGTCAAGATGATGTATAAAGTAACATCTCGGGACCCGAGATGTTAGAAAATTCTGTTCCACTGCGAACTCGAAAGGAGCAGCAAGAGATGTAGGATCAAATCACTAAGTATAAGGACTAGGGAAATAGATTTTATGCTTTAAGATCAATCCGGTGTGTCATACCAGGTCAAAAGACTGTGCCATGTCCAGATGTGCACCCAAGCAGTATTGCTTGTTTTCTTGGTGCGATGAAATATGATCAATAATTTGAAACTTCTTGGACAGTAGAATGTTGTGGGTGAAAACCGTGTTGATGAAAAGGAAAATTTTGGAAATCTATTAGGAATAGAATTCGTTTCAAAAGGATCTTTTCAAATATTTTTGAAAGATGTTTTGGGAAAAGAATAATAGTGGAATGATTCCAGAATAGATAAAAGTGGTGGTGCACAGGATGCAACTGTAGAAAAATATGAGGAATATGGCTGCTATGGATGGAAGTCACGAAGGATTCGTGAATAGGAGGGGGGGGAGTAAGGAAACCATATCCAAGAGATTAACGATGTGTTAAGTTTTTTAAATGAAATTATTCGGAGCAAAATGTTCCAGTTAACGGATCCTCTAATAAATGATAGTGGAGAAGGTTTGGGGATGGGTTCTAGAGACACATTAAGAATTAGTGAACTACAGCCAAAAGAAAGTACTTTTAGGTGAATAATGGAACAATGGAGATGACCTGAGCAGCTTGGATAAAGAAATCAAGGCTATCACGATTACAGTTAGTGTTTTGTGTGAAAGCTATTATACTCGATTGGCACGGCGATTCTGAAATATAAAATTTAATCCGCGCCAGCTACCAGATACACTCGCCCCATTACTACTCAGATATTCCCAGAGAAATCAACTAGAGCAGACTGGAGAACCCCCTCAGTTAAATAAGATGTTTATGGCAGTATAAAAGGGTGAGTTTATTTTACACAAGTCATATAACCTACTTATCCAAAATATATTTCACTGCCAAAATAAGTCGACTGTTGCATATGCTGAACTCATTAGAGTTATTTGACTATACTTTAATTAAACTTGGATAGTTACGTAAACAGTAAGGATCTGTGTTCCAGTATTTAGGAGAGTTGGGGGTAATGAATGTGAAAACCTTGGAAATTCAGAGCAAAAAACAATGTTCGTCCACGAAAATTCGTAGTTCTTGAATCCCATTGTTGATGCTTGTCATTTAAATTTGCACCAGAAATGATATCCGAAGGAGTCGAGGAGAAAACTGTACTCGGTATTGGATATTGATCGGTTAGGAAAATTGATATATAATGACAACAGTAGGGTGGTCAGCACACGTCAAGTAATGAGATATTTTGAAGAACGGTTTAGTGATTAGTCGATTTTAAGTAATTAATAGTATGTTAAAGTCCTTGTCAAGTAATAAAGTAGATAGTTCCTCTGTATGATTTCTAACTCCATTCGCATTCCGAAGCAAAATGGATACATATTTATTGGAAATGGTGGCAACAGCATCTGAAGTCATTTTTAGGCTTGAATCCATTTCACCACCTTATCTGAATAATCTTTACAAATTCATCTTACTAACGTTACTTTAATGAGAACGAGTTTATTTGTGTTGTTTTTCAAAATTGTACTTAACAATTTTAAGGCTACCTACAAATTTCAATCCAAATTCTTAGTTTAGAAATACTTTATTTGATTCACTTAAAAATACCTTTTGCTTGATTTGAGTAAGTTGAATTAATTTTGTAATTGATTAGGGATTGGAATAATGTCTAATCCATGATAGCTAAAATCCACGTTGACAGTTCCTGCCACAGAAATCGGGAGTAATGGAATTTGATATTGGGGAGCAGTGTTGTGAAAGTGACGTGTTTCATTCTCTGATAATATGCTGAGATCTATTCCCTGATATTAGATTGCTAATGTGGTTTAATTTGATAGTTGATAGTTAACCACTTTCTGGAAGCTTATTGCATGATAGCTTTCATATTAGCATTGTGATGAATATTAACAATGAACATTTAACTTCATAATTATATGAATTGAAGCAAGTTAGCTAATTGATTAATTCACAAAATAAATAAATTACTTCCAATATTATACGCTTATATAGTTGTGAAAATAAAAAAAAATCGAGATAGCGAAATACTGAAAAATATTAGAGAAGTTATAGTTATGATATTCCAGTTATAGTTCCACCACCGCTATAAATTTCAGTTATAGTTATTTTATTCCACCCTCGCATAAGTTATGTATATATATATATATATATATATATATATATATATATATATATATATATATATATATATATATATATATATATATATATATATATATATATTAGGTAATGTATTTTTCACTAACGATTAAGGAGAAATTCATACATATTTCTTCAATTATTGATATTAACAGATACCTTCACCCCTTGTTCTGAACTATATATGTTCTATGAAGTCTCCTGAAATTCCACTATCTAACCACAATTTTCCTTATTACTGAGATAATTAGCATTAATTTTTTTTATCTAAAAAATCACATCTGGGGTTAATAATCTATTTAAAAAGTTAGCACTTTAAGAGAAAGGGAGAGGGGAATTAAATTTGGTAGTTTTAAAAAAGTGAATTACCAACTTATTTCCTCTTTAGGAAGGGGGAGCTGAGAGGAGCTTCCTACCCCAGGTACCGACATACAGTCCGAAATCCGATTAGTCACTTCCAACCTCTTTCATGAAAATGTATTTTGTCCTCCTCAAATTTTTTATTCGTTTATTTTTTTTCTTTGAGAGGAAAAAGAGAGAAAAAAAAATCCCTTTCTTAGTCTTGTCACCGAATTTCGTTGAGATGCTGAGGTCTTCCTTGAAATTTACTGCCGTTTGTCTCGTTAAAGGAAATTCTGTCATGACTAATTTGTGTTAAATTATCCACTACAAAGAAGATCTTGCAACGATATGAAATACTCTCATTTCAAAATACTCCATGATTCTTATCAATTGTATCTAAGATGTTTGCCGAATCAGCTTTAGGTCAATACTTAGACATTAAACCCTTAAAATTAAAATTAAAAGCTTTGTAATCACTATTTATTTATTTATGGCGCTACTGTCCTGTAAGAACTTGGGACTCTCTTATCTCCATCTTGGAATTCCCATCCTTTTCCGGCTGTCCTCTACCTGGTCTAGCCATCTGAGGCGTGGTCTTCTTCTTCCACGTTTTCCAGCAGGCCGATCCTCTAGCAAGCGTTTGGGAATCGCGTCTAGATGCATACGCGCCACATGGCCCAACCATCTGGTCTGGTTTCCCCTCACAATTGAGACCAAATCTTCTTTGTTAGTGCGAATTCTCCATTGTCCCTGTTCGCACAGCGGGCCATAGATCCTGCGGAGAACCATTCTCTCCCATACGAGTAGCCTTTTTTCCGATGCTTTGGAGATCGCCCAAGTCTCAGAGCCATAGGTGGCGACGGGTCTGATGACTTTCTCATACAACGTGATCTTTGTTCTGTGAGAAAGAGATCTGTAGTTATATATTTTTCGTAATGCAAAACAGCACGTATTCCCGGCAGTCACCCTTGCTTTTAATTTTTCTACCATTTCACTGTTTTCTCTGATTAGTGCTCCCAAATATTTAAAATTTTCGACCACTTTTAGGGTATGGTTACCAATTGTGACGCGTTCGACTGTTTCACTTGGCTTTTTTGACGTTTGCCTGTAAACAGTCTTCTGTTTATTCATTTGTAGCCCTACTTCCTTAGTTGCAGTTGTAATCACAAACTTGATGATATATACAAGCAGTTAAAGGTGTAGTAGCTTTCAAAATACTATAAATGTATTTTCTCCAAACTCCGACATCACATATTATATATATATATATTCCACAATCCGACTTGCAAAAGCTACCAACTTTCATAATGTCCTTTTCAATGCTCCCGATTCCAAATACAAATGGAAAATACTCCGTTGTGTATTTTGTTCTATTTTTATCTGAAAAACAACATGGCGAACAGTTTTGATAGGGGAAAAACTGTTCAAACAACCAATCTGAAAAATTAGTACTTCTAAAGACCACTGATTATATCTTACAATCTGTAAATTATACATATTCTAAATTATTCAACATTTACAGTGAAAACTGAATTCTAATTGACAACATGAAAAATCTCAAATACTATGGTTTGCTTACTGAAACAATGAGACGAAATACCTTAAATCATCACGATCTTGAGAAGTAAAACTTGAATGGGTTAAAGAACACAGCAGGATTGCTGGAAATGGAGCATTAATATATATATATATATATATATATATATATATATATATATATATATATATATATATTATATATATATATATAAATAGATAGATAGCTTGGTAAAAGCTACTCCGCAAAACAGTCTTCTGCTTATGATGTATGATCAAACCCCTCTATCCAAAATTAATAAATTCATTTTGGTTGAAATTATAAAAATTTAGAACATACAATGGCAACAAGCAACGAAAGGACGATCGCTCTATAAATTCGCTTCGGAAGGTACACAAACTAACTAACAAAATCAAGAGCACACACTACAAGTTAACTAAAACTGGTCAATGCAAACCTTACTTAAAATGTTTTCCCCTGACGAATATTGATACATGTCACTGAGACGGACAAACTCCTCAGAAATTTCATCACATTCAGTATGGCTTCCCCATTTTCGATAATAAACGGTACTCACCTCATAAGAACTATAATTCTAAAATGAGATAATTAGGAAGAAGACGTCTTCAAAAAATATCCAAAGAGATGCGGAAATTTATTATTGAAGTTGATCTTCAACTCCTCAAATAAGCCTGACTAATATTATTATTATAGTTATTCTTTATTTATTTATTATTTTAATCTATTTTTTTTCTGTATACTTATTTCTGTTTTTTCTTTTATTTTCTCTCTTGTGTTTAATTAAGAAAATATGAAGTTTACCATAATTTACAAGTCTATAAAATATATGCAATTTTTTCATTAAATATTGTATTATTTGATCAAACATTTATTATGCTTAATGCTTGGAATATGTAAAATTTAAGAAATAAATGGCCCTTGTACAGGGTTACTGTATGAGGGAAATAGGAAAAAAGAGTAAAGAAAACCTAGCTTGTTATATTTAGTTAGGCTATTTCGTTCTTAATCTGTTCCGGATAACCTTTTACATTCTTCAGTTCTAGTTCTAACTTTTCTTGTTTAATCCAATAGTTTTTCCAGAAAATCCTTGAGAGACAAGAGGTGCTGGGCATATATTTGTAAAATATCTTTTTTTTTCTCATTGATGTAAAATTTATTTATTGTATTATTATTTATTTACTTTAAGAACTTTACCAGCCCTTATTTATAAATATAATGTTTTGTTCTGGGCGTATGAGATTCTAACATATTTTGTACGAAACTATAATAAATGTTCATTTCTGGCTCACTAAACCAATCTGAATATAAAGAATATGTAAATAAATAACGAAAACTTGCTAGGAAGAATGGTGGAATGTAAACATTCACAATTTAAAACTCAATTATTACTTTTGAGGAAATAGATATTTACGTGTAATATTAAAATAAAAACTGTTATTTTACATATATTTCTTTAATGATTAAATTATGGAAATAAAATAATCCTCAATACTTTGTTTTCATTTAAAGCCTATATTTTAAGTCAAGCGAACCTAAATGTAATGTTAAAATTTCAAAAGTCTACAATTTTTTGTAATTTTTGTAAATGTGCATTTGGTGTCTTCAATTAATGAAGCGGAAAGATATCATAAAACGGGTTGGTTTTATTCAATGTACAGACAATACCTTTATTTTATTTATATAGATGTTCTTTAACCTATAAACACATTTATTATTAACATTAACCGAGATGTCTAGAAAAATTACTTTGAATGAATTCATAACTTTGATTATATTCAATATTTTGTTTTAATTTTATTCCTACGTTTTAAGTCAAGCAAGCCTTAATATAATGTTAAAATTTTAAAAGTCTGAACTTACCCCTGACAAAATTTAGTTGCAATACAGACAGACAACATTTTTTTTTAAGTGGATTTGGTGTCTTCAATGTATGAAACGGAAAGATATCATAAAACGTGTTGATTTTATTTAGTGTACAGACAGATTTTATTTATATAGATAAATAGAAAAAATATATTATCTGCTATAAAAAGTTGTTAAAATCTCACATAAATATGGGAAAAAAATATATCTTCAAGGGAAAAAGATTATGTTATGCATTATTATATTTAAAAACCATCAGGTCTAGTTTATTATACAAAAATTCTACGTTTCACAGAATCCTGCTTGCGTTACATCACCTTAGCACACTTAGCAACCTCTCGATTCGCATCCGATCTAATGCTTTATTGTACCATATTCCATCAGATAATTTAATAAGTTTGAAATAAATAATTCATTCACTTGTGAAATTTTTGAACGTGAAAGATTGCTATGAACTTCGGTTCTGATAATTTCTTTTTTTGTTTCGACAACGACGTTAACAACATTGTACCATATACTGTAAAGATATTTCTAAAGAAGGACGACATTGACTCTATTACATCTCTTTAGGTTGAAGCGATGTGTAAGAAGACCAAAAGAAGGGAGATCATTACCAAGCTGCCCGGAGCGAATCAGGTAGCAATCCCATCCGCCGATCGCTAGTCAACTCTGACCTCTTCCAGGCAAAGAGGATTTCAGACCCTTTAGACTGCTCGTTAGTGATGGCTCACTGGCTCCCGCCTCTCGCCTGGGTTACTGTATCTCTTATTCCACATACCTTCTATTTAATACTACTTTCAGCTCTTGTGTAAGAATGAAAATGAAGATTTTTTAGTATATTTGATTTTAATTTTAATGAACTTTAAATATTTTTAAAACGGAAGGAGATGGTCTGTGATGGCAGTCATCTAAAATTTGAAGATACTGCATTTTTCTAGGTTTTTTCCCATTACCCAAACAAGTCAGCTTCCCCAATACCTGCCCTTACCCTGGTTTTCCAGTTCTAAGTGAATCTCCTATAGCCCTGGAGCCATGGCCCAAAAATCGACCTGATCGCAGGCGAAGGTTTGATTGTAAATTACGAAATTTTATGTTATTCTGAGTAAAAAAAACATTGTCTGCCATTCCGGAGCCGCTGCTTTCGAAAATGGCGGCTGATTAAAAGAATATTAGGCCAATAATTTGAGGATCGAAACGAGAAATCCATTGCGAAAAATGCTAGAAAAGTTTCAATTTTTTTAAATTGTGTATATGGTGTTAGACATATAAAAAACAAAGTTGCTAACACAGGCCACCAAGGGAAAACTTTTTACGGCCAAAAAAGTCAGATTTTTTCGATATTTTTTGGGTTTTTCATCTATAACTCCTAAACGATGCATCAAAGCGAAAAATGTATTCTTTAATAAATTAAAGAGCGTCAAATTTTCAGTCGAACGAGTACATAAACTTTATAGTTTGGTTACCTGTTAAGGTATAAAACCACGGTCAACCAACGCTGATTTTTACCAAATTTGTCAAAAACTTACACAAATTACTATAAATGGCCCTGTAACTTGTAAATGAGTTCCCTAAGAGGAAAAACCCATAGAATCAAAGTTATAGAGCATCAAATTTTGCGTCCAATGAGTACCAACTAATTTAATGTAGTTGACTTACTCCGAACAAAATCGGTAATTTCCCGAAGGTTGGAAATTGAAAATGAAGGTAAACGTGATTTTCAATATTTTAACAGTATGGGTGTCTATTCTACTTACTTATTTTTGTTTAGAGGCTGTTACATGTTGTATAAGCCTCTTTTCCACCTCTCAGCAGTAAAGAATTTTAATAAGCGGTGTGTCGAAAGATACCGTATTTCATAAAGGAATAACGAATCCCGATTGAGATACATAATTGACCTTCAATGGAAATGTTAGTATTCAGCAGACGCAAGATTTGATGTTCTACAACTTTGATTCTATGGGTTTTTTTCTCTTAGGGGACTCATTTCCACGTTACAGGGCTATTTATAGTAATTTGTCTCAGTTTTTGACAAATTTGGTAAAAATCAGCGTTGGTTGACCGTGGTTTTATACCTTAATAGGTAACCAAACTATAACGTTTATGTACTCGTTCGACGCAAAATTTAACGTTCTTTAATTTATTATTAATACATTTTTCGCTTTGATGCATCGTTTAGAAGTTATAGATGAAAAACCAAAAAAATATCGAAAAAATCTGACTTTTTTGGCCGTGAAAAGTTTTCCCTTGGTGGCCTGCGTTAGCAATTTGGTTTTTTACATGTTTAACCCCATATATACAATTTAAAAAAATAGAAACTTTTCCCGCATTTTTCGCAATGGATTTCTCGTTTCGATCCTCAAATTATTGGCCTAATATTCTTTTAATCAGCCGCCATTTTCGAAAACAGCGGCTCCGGAATGGCAGACAAGGTTTTTTTAACTAAGAATAACATACAATTTCGTAATTTACAATCAAACCTTCGCCTGCGATCAGGTCGATTTTTGGGCCATGGCTCCAGGGCTATTACTGTTTATAATTTTAATAAGCTTATTCACATTGTTTATAATTTTTTTATCTGAATGTTATGTAACTTCCACAATTCTCTATCTTTTTGTATCTTGTCCGTTCTAGCCCTGAAGAATACCTCTAAAGTCGGGTCGAAATGTTGGCTTATAATAAAAACCACTATTTAACCTATTTATGACCGCCATCCCGGACCATCTCATTCCTTTATGATACAACTGTCAACTATTAAATATTCAATTTAAATATTTTTACTTTATTTTTTAATATTGAGTAGGGTATATTTAGTTTCCGATACTTTGGATAAAATAAAGGTGAAGGGAAACAAAACAGAGATCATTGGATATAGGCTTAAGTTAATATTAGCAAAGACATTTTTTTTTAACTTACATTAAATTCCAAAATGTAAATTAAATTCTTATACAGATAACTCGATGTGGAGACAAACTATTTCTTTTAACGAAAATAATAAAAAAGGAATGAGTACAATGACCCAAAAGAATATTTAATACCCTTTTTTTTTATTCGTTTATCCTAAACCTTTAATTTTCTGGCATACGAGGGCGTTGTTCAGGAGGTAAAACCAAACCTACCCTAATCAGCGTGGGACGGTCGAGATTCATTCCGTGAGTGTGTCTCGGAAATTATTTCGATCCACTCAGGACGGATTCGAACCTGAACCGCTAGACTGGAAAATGTTACGACAGGCAATGACTCAATGGGCTCGACCTTCAAAGCTTCAAATGCTTTATAATTTTGATCAAAGATTGAGATTAACGTTTAGATTTTACCATGGCTATATCTAAGAAGAAGGCGGTCAAGATGCGGCAGCTTTGTCTCTCCTCTTCCTCCCCCTTGCTAACATAAAAATGTTATCTATGTTACCCTACCAAGGTGAAGTCATAAGGAAGGTAATGTTGAAAGTTTTAAGGCTTGTTGATCCCGTCTGTGATTAAAACAAGTTGAGCTCAAAATGTTTATGGATACAGATGTGTTAATTGAAATCTACTAAATAAAATTGAAATATCTTACATGAGATTAAAATAAATATAGTCAGCCTATTGCAGAAAAAAAATTAGTTTGAAGCACTGCCCTAAACTTTGGAATAAGTCGCAAAACATCGAATATGTCATTACGTATCATAGAGGGCTGTAAACTGAGGCAAACGTCATTATATTGTGTTTCATATACATTGAAATACCCGTGGATTGAATGTCATGTGCAGTAGGTAAATGCTGTGTGAAAGTATAGAATAGTTATACCTATATCGTGCATATAATATATATAATGACAGAAATTTGAATCGTGGTATAAGGTGCGTCTCTGTTATCAGGGCAAGCTCTATACCTTTTTCTTGAATATATAGGTCTAGTTCTGTTCTGTTTTGTGTAAATGTTTGCGCCCTACAGAAGGATGGACAAAGAGTTCGCAGTCAGTTGTTCAGGGGCCATTGGAGGGATACATGACTTTGGTCATCTGAGCGAGTGGAGGAGGCTAAAAAGGGGCTCGATGAGAGAGTTTAGACGATTTCGTAATTGAAAAAAATGAGAGAAGATAAAGTTATCAGATGGAGGTTGCTGCTGGGAGACTCCCTGCCTCATTCCTGAACATGTCGCTTTATTATTGGGGATGAACTAACAATGTTCGCTTCCATATGCTGTGTTGGGAGTCCTTGCAGAGGAGCATGCATCTGCTTCGTATTAGCCTGTGTTGCTCGCTGTGTATGCGATGCCGATGTAGAGCTGGAAATTCTACGGTGGAATGGATGCGAAGATAGTTGAGGACGATTACAACGGTTCTTAAGGATTGTTGTGTCCTCATGTCCTTGGGAACTAGGCATCCACGGTAATTAGCTTGATGATTACCACTACAATTCGCGCATTTTGCAGGTGTTTCCTAAAGGATTCATAAATACTAATGAAGACATCATTATTACATAATTCATTATACTTAACCACTAAACATGGCATTCAAAGCACAGAGTTAACGATACATACCAAACATCACATAATAACTGTAGCTTCGGCATATCGTCCTCCAAGGTTTATTAAGACCTTCGATATTTTTAATTATTTTTGAAGCCTTGGGTGTTGATTTACAGTGGGCGGTGACTTTAACGCCAAGCGCCAATTTTGGGGTGACGCTGGTGATGTGGGTCGTCTTAAAGTGAAGTCGCTCGCTTTCCACTCCAAATCGGATTGATTTCCTCTGGTTGACGATAATTTTTTTGGACAAATCTCCTATAGGAAATTTTGTTTTTTCACCAATTAAACGAAAAATACTACACTAAAATCAATTATTTTTATCTCCGACGAATCGGTCACTACGAGGAACAACTTGTCCGTATCACCAAATCTATCTCGCCTCTTTTTGTCTTAAGGCAAATGCTACTCTGAGTACTGAGTACCAAATATTTTACTCAAATTCTGACCTTTTTGAGTATCAAAGAATTTAATCAGTATTTTAGTTGATGTAAAACGATTGACTGAAGTAATGATTGAATTCCGAACTGTGATTCAATTTGAGTAATATACTTGGTATTCGGTACTCAGAGTAGCATTTGTCCATTTCTGGACGGCCCCCACTCAATAACCAAACTCCGTGGGTCCCCACAAAACAAATTTGTATAACTATTCAATTTACACATAAGTTATAGGAAGTTAATTTGACTCCATTATATCTTCAAAGCTTATCTTACAATAAAATAATAGCAATTTATAATTATAAATATAATGTTCCGTTTAATCTTAATTTTGTTTTTATTTGACAAAAATTTAACTTTTCATTTTTTCCTGTTCTACCTCTTTGAATTTGTTTTTCTTTTTTTCTAATCAAAAAACAATTATCTATTTTAAATAGTAAATTCAGACAAAAAATTAATATTATTATTTTAATGTAAAAATTAACCCAGTGAATAAACGTATTCAACCGGAATCGGCCGATTCACCATTTCACTCGGTTGCTCATTCAGACTATTCACCAATTTACCGATTTAGTTCGAATATTTCGATTCTCGATTTAGTTGTATCGGTCCTGTCGGCGATTCCGCTATTAACGGTTTTGTTTTAGAAAATCTCCCAATAGTGATCCATTTTTTGTTGGGATGAATTTTTTTACTTTCCAAATTTGTTTTTTCACGAGCATCGAACTTTACAATTTATAACCTCCGCTTATTTAAATTATTGTTTTATATATATATATATATATATATATACACATTTTTTCTCAATTCTTTGTCAATAAAAAGTCTTTTTTTAATTTAAATGATAAAAAGGAGATAAAAAGAATCAATTCTTATGAATGACATAATCTTAAGATTCATCACAATGATCGAATTGTTGATAATAGATTCAGTTAAAAAAAAATCGAATTTCCCATATCTATTACTGCGGTGTATTGCAGAGGCTGTAGTTAAAATATATTTAAACAGTTCATATAAATAAATTGAAAAGAGTAAAATAATTGCAAGCATATGTACAGGATCAAACTAGCACACAACACAGGGAACACAGGGTCAAACTACATGGACGATCTTATAGAACAGGGTTCAATGAACATCAACAAACAAAGTACAGACTGTGGCACAACCCATCCTTTCCTGCAAAACCCTAATGCATTTTTGCTGCAATACCTATAAACTGATATCCGACACAGAGAATGGGTCGCATAAGCCAACACGAAAACAATTTCAAGAAATATGAAACGGTAGTGCATCCTTAAGGCGTGGTCATCCTCTATGCTACGAAAACTTCAGCCATGAGAATAAACTTGGAAAATGGAGTAAAAAATAAGGACAGGAGAGACATAGTCACTCTGAGACACTAGCGGATCCAGGATTTAATTTTGGGGGGTCTTCAGCCCGAAAGCTTTTTTTTCGTATATATAACGATAATTAGTTTGGAAAAACAGAAGGTTACTAACTACCTATATGAAATGGTGTTTAAGTGATTCTTGAAGTCCTATTAAATGTAATTAAACGAGAAATAATACTTTAAGACCTAATTTTTTAATATGTTTCACTATAAAACATGGTTACATTTTACCATTTGGGGGAGAGGGCTTTCTGGCTGAAGCCCCCCACGTAAATCCGCCTGTGGTCTGAGACAGTGAGACTTGCAAGGCATTTCTCAAGAAAAATATATCAAACCTAGAGAGTATTGGATAAAAGATGATGGTCCAGAGAGGAAAGCGGCAGAGGGTACTAGTGAGGAGTACATAGACAGATTGAGATACCGGCGACACCCCGCATGAAGAAACAACAGATTGGACATACTACCCATTCAGGTACTAACTGTGTAATATTGGGTTTGAATAGTGGTAATTTAATAGTTCTTCAATTAGTCATATTCAAACTATTATTCTCCTACTATGATTCTTCAATAATGGTTGTACACATATGTTCATTTTTGGTTAAAAATTATATCTTTTATAACATAAAAGATTATGTTTTGTTTAAATTTTAACAATATATGCGTGCATGCCACCATTTAGATATAGGTACAAATAATAAATTGGTACACATTACACCTCTATATAAGAAGTTCATTACAAATTAAAATTCAATCTGGGATATTGCAGTTGGGGGTCTATGGTATCTAACCTTAAAATACATAATTCATGTATGAGAAGGAGTTAGCCGAGGGTGCGGTCAAATAAATAAAAAAATTAAAATATATAAATTATTTTAATTTTTGCCGACGTTTCGACCCACTTTGCAGGTCGTCTTCAGGGCTACAAAAGATACAAAACATGTTGAAAATAAAAAATAAATATAAGTATATATAAAATACGAAAAAGTTGTCAGATACAGAAATAAAAGATGGTATCAGGGATATAGTGGGTGACAATAGTCTAATAAGCTATAGTGGGTGACTAATAAGCTAAGCTAATAAGCTAGTCTAATAAGCTAGTCTAATAAGCTATAGAGATATAGTGGGTGACAATACATAATTCATGTATTTTTAAGTAGATTGGTTCTCTTCTGGAACCGATAGAAATACAAATATAAAGATTAAATACAGCAAATATAGGTAAGTGAGTTTTCTGGAACCTCCTACCCGCTTTAGAAACGCGGTGTGCAGGAGCATTGCACGTTCTGGTATGCCCATATTGTTGACACCTGATGCATTAAGGTATCACAAGTTTTTTTCTTGGCTCTTCTACTATACTTTTTTGTGTAATATATGGTGCTAATGTCGAAAATATTATGATTGTATATTAATTTCGAGATGTCAATGATGGACATCGGTGGAGGGTTCTTAAACAGGGATAGTGCGTTCCTGAAGCTTATTAGACTTCGTATCCACATGTTTGCAACTCTTGTTTATCCCCGAAACGGGAATCGTATGATAAAGGTTTTTAATGACGATTCATTTATTGTTATCTTCACGGAGTTGGTAAATTTGAAATTCAGCTCTTGCATTTCAAAGACTGCTTACCAATTTTTGATAACTTTCGGAAGAATTAGGGTACACTGTCCCGTCTTTTATAACTGTTTTTAGAGAAAAAGTTTTGGCCTGAATTATATTTCAGGAGCGATATCAGAACTTTTGGACACCGTGAATATGATAAAGATGTGGTTTATCGTTATCATTAGGTGATATATTATTTAATGATTGTTCTTTTCTTAAATTATTTAGTGACTCAAACGGATTACTTATCGATGTATTTATTTGATATTCAGTAACTGTCCTTGCATACTTTCTGCGATATTTGGCAATGGCTTGGAAATTTATTTTTCTTTCAGTGACTAATGACCACTAACTCAGAACTATTTTCTTCGCCATTGGTGGACTCGCTACAGTCCATAATATTAGAAAAATAATATACGAAAAATGCTTCCGTCTTGATAGTTTTTGTGTTACTTGTTTGCGAAATATTTTCTCTAATGCTGCATTGAGATTGGTTTTTAACTTTCTGTCTTTTGTTCTGAAAGAACTTTATTACAGATAAAGGATTGGAAATATCCGAAATAAAATTACCTTTGAGCATTTCCAATTACTCATCTTTTACCATCCAGTGTAATTTTATCTGTTACTTTTTATATTCCATTCCGTTATGTTGAAATGATGTTGATTGTGTCCTCAAAAAAAGGATTCTCAGGGAAAAAAGATATAATAAAGAAATATTTTCAAAGTTAGAGCAATTATAGAGGAAGCTCCGTTTTCATAGGGACAGGAAGAACAGTTTAATCTAATAATGTCCTGTGGTTCGGTTCTCTGGCAGTGTTGTCATAGTATTTTTTTATTTTCGATTTTACTTACCACTGCTCCCAGGTCGTGAAGTTTAATAAAACGGAAGTAAAATAAAAAAGTAAAAAAAAAAAAAAAAGAGAAAAGAGAAAAATTCTTTTGTTTTCTAATTACTAAGCAATTAACAGAAACAAATCGCAATAGAGGGGGTGGAAAGATCTAAAAAGAGGGTTTATTACCTCTGCCTTGGAACCCTTTACCTGATAAAAAAAAAAAAGATTTGAAATGAGTTCATCCACAACCTCTGGGCAATGTATTTTGAATGTAGTGAATCAATTAATTGCCCAGATTAAAACTATAAATTTGTAGGCCGTTCCCGTTGTTTCAGCCTGATATTATACATATACATTTTTTACGTCAAGTTCTTTTCTTTTCTATTAGTCGTGCGTACTTTAAGATATCATTTAAAGAATGCCCTTATTTAATTTATTTTTACGAATATATTTACTGCTTTATTTATTTATAATAATATTATTTAAAAAAAAAAGTCTGTCAAGTAAGGTCAGTATAGCATCCTCACCGTTTCATTAGCTGAAATATATATATATATATATATATATATATATATTTTTTTTTTTTTTTCTAACACCACAAAATTTTTCTTTTTTTCCTACCCCCCAGGAATTTCTTGATTACAAAATACAATATATATATATATATATATATATATATATATATATATATATATATATATATATATATATATATATATATATAAATGTATATATACATAAATTTACAATTTTCTTTTATTGCCCAAGGGCATTTTAAGGTAAGAGGGCTATGCACGCTGTATGCGTTCTTTGCATCTTTGGCCAGAGGCCTAGAGGCCACAAAATGTTTGTTTAATCAAATTACATATATAGTAATATAAGGTATACAATTGTTCGTATGAGAATAAAATCTACGGGAAAAGCCAATTCGGAAATACAGTTACACTTTAACATTCGCAGGTTTGATATCCACGAATTTCGTTTATCAGCTAATATTAAAATGCGAAAGAGTGCTATTTGAAGATTCCTTATTGATCATTCTTAAAAAAAAAAAATAATAAAAAAAAAAATAAAATACCAATGCATACTGAACAGGTATTTCACTATTGATTGTGCAAAAGGTCGTATGTAACAACTCGTTATACTTTATTGGTATAATTTCATATTTGATTGTCCTCTGCTATTTTCCATCGCAGCTGACTGCTTATTTGCAGTTGCAGGCTACAAAATGTCACCTTTTGCACAAATAGAATATAAGTTGAAAATTTTACATACAATCTTTTGCACTAATAGTAGTGATATATATATATATATATATACATAATATGTACGTTTTCAGTTCGTAAAATAAATGAAACTAAAAAATCCATAGGATAAATTCAACTTGTTGTTTGTTCGGAGTTAACGAGACCAATACTTTACTTCAGTGAGAACAAAACTAATTAAGCTTGAATATAAAAATTTGGGTGAAGTTCACACAACTTCGATATTTAAGGAGGAAATCGAGACCAAGACAAACTGATTGAACTTCAATAGAATAAATAAATAAGCCGTTTTTTTTTTTGTTTACAAAGTAAAAATTAGTTTAAATTTACTGAAAATTACACGAAATCTAAGTAAGGCAGTAAGTGTCGTGCAAGTAATGTTTGGAATTGACAAAACAATACACTATCAATTAATTTTTTTATAAAACCCAAAATTTTATAACCCCATAAAAATATTGTAATAACCTAACTCCCACGCCATATGATCAGCTCCTTCAACATTTCACAGCCATTATATTGTTAACAATTATTTATATTAATTTTAATTATTAAATGGAATTCAATGAAATAGATGCTAAGTAATTTCTATACTGTTTTCTGAATTTCCTATGATGGTGTGTCGTCTTTGATGTGCGTTTGATTCTTAGAAGTTCAAAGCAGTCTCTTTCAATTCTACAACAGTGCAGTTTTTGACATTTCCTTAATTTTCAAAGCGGTCGGTATGGCAAAAGTTTAACCCGAATTTCGACTAGATCGTGTCCTAAGCGTCTTACTAGAAGTAGCTAATTTTAAAATTATTAAAACAGGATTAAAAACTTAATTATGGTATACAATGGAAATATACGAGAATATTTCAAAATTAAGTCAATTAGAAATTGAAAAACAGAACAGGTGAGTAATCAAAGCTTTCCTAATACTAGGTAACCTTCTTATTCTCAAATTACTTTACCTACTTCGAAACGAAAAAGACGATTCTGCATCAAACAACTTCTTACTTACAAATATATTACATATACAAATATTACAATTATAAATTCTTACTTACATTTACTTATTTCCGATGTTTCAACGAGGGATTTTTTTTCAGGTCAAAGCAGAGCTCCACTCATCCATATCCTTTCTCTGTCTCACCACTTCATTTCGGACTCTGTCCAGCCTCGTTAACTGTAGACACCTTCTCCAAAAATCCATTTCTACAGTCCGAATTTTGGCATACAAACCAGCTTTTATCTACCATGTCTCACATCCGTAGGTTAATATGGACTCGACAATAGCTTTGAAGATACGCCGTTTATTCGCGTTTGAAATAGTGTCGTCCCAGAGAACTGGATGCAACATTTTAGTCGCTTTTCTCTCCTTGTTTCGGACATCCACTTCGGATTTTCCAACATCGTCCAGATAGGACCCGAGGTATTTAAATGCCTTTAATCATCTGCACAGCTGTTCGCCAATGCATAGATCCTCTTTCTCATCTCCCAAAGCCATATTCTCTGTCTTTTGGAAGTTTATCCTGAGATCCGCCTCTTCATAAACTTTCTTTAATTGGACAACCACCATCTCCAGGAAAACTTTCTTCCGGGCCATCACTACCTGATCGTCTGCGAAAAACAGAGTAAGGAGCTCGTCGTCATCAAAGTAAACTCCGTACTTCGTCTCATCCATTGCTTCACTACCTCATCCAAGTATATCTCGAAAAGGCTTGGAGACATATAACAACTCTGCTTCAGCTCTTTTGTTCCAGAAAATGGTTCCAAGAGGCTGTTCCTAATCTTCACTCTGTACAGATAGTTTCCATACAAGTGTTGAATTGTTTGAACCGTGGATTCATTAATACCTTTTTTTTTTGTGTGTGTGTGTGTGTGTCTCCTCCACTTCCTCGCCGTTAAGGCTATATGGGGTTTTCCCGGGCCAGGGGGTGTGGGCGGATATTTAAAAGACGCCTTGGCACCGGGACGCGAACTTGTGACTATTTTTATAACATTTGCCATTTATCAGGTTGCCGGTCAACGGTGGTGCTGTGCACAACCCGTTAGCCCATTCGGTCACCCCACCCTCGATTCATTAATACCCGCTCTTCTCATTGCTGGTCATATTCTTTCTCTAGGAACACTATCATATGCCTGCTCAAGATCAATGAATGCTAAATGAAGCTACCTATTCTTCGCCCAGCATTTCTCAATGAGCTGCGGGAGTTACTAATAAATAATAAATAATTATATATATATATAACATGTTTTGTTTCAGGTTTTCGATAGTATAATTACATATGAATACATATATTTTTAAATAAAATCCTTTTTTAATAATTTATAAATTGTAATTTGTAATATTTCAATTTTAATTTTAATATGAGATGTGCTTTTAATAACCAGCATTTTTGTGTTCTTCAGTACTGATGAGCCTCAATTGTTGGAATCTCTATTGGTTAAATTGTCAATGGAATTTGATATGCTATTAAATTCTTATTGCGATGTTGTAATAATAATATATGTATTAATAATTTTGCATATATTTTCGTTGGTATATACTATATGATACTCGTGAATTATTAGAACGAACAGCCTCCCTAGTCTGAAAAGCTTCTAACTATTATCAACTTTTATTTAAACTCCGTGAATAAATAATGGAATGATTGGATTTTTCATAATATCAAGTCATAAGTTGTTGAAGTTGTGCCATCGGCTGGGTACAGTATCAGTTAAAACAGCAATTTTAAGAGAGTCAAGTGTCGCTAACGATCTCCTGATGGCCTAAGCCCGACCTACAAACTTCAATATTGGAAAGACGGTTTCGGCCCTTGCCACATTAGATGGAAAAATTGGAAGAGCCATTGTTTCTCAGCCAGTAATGAATTAAGCTATCGATGGGATTTCGATAATAGCCGCATCTTGTTTAAATGTATTAAATTAACTGAACACATTTTTTCTTAGTAAGGAGCATAAATATCATTCAAGTTTACTCTAATCTATTTTCCCTATTTATTAAACTTCATGGAAAATTACCAGTCTTATAAGAAATAAATAAAAGAAAGTTTTATTCTTTGTCACTCAGCTCCTTAAGAATAGTAATGATAAACAATTAATTGACATTTGTCAGGCAAAAAAAGATAAATAAGAAACAATTAAATCACATAGTTGTCGAACCTTAAACTTAAATTGAATGAAAGGCAGAAGTTAATATATCTCTGTAAAATGAGGCTGACAACAATAAATTACAAAAATATTTTTTCTTAAATATATTCGGGAGATTGATTGCTGAAAAGATGGAAAAATAAATGGTGTTTGAATGACATTAATGATGAAGATTTGCGTATAGAAGTATTTAGGGTATTCCAAAACAAGGTAGCGCTTATGAAAAAGGTCTTTTTAATGAAAAAGGCTGTGAGAAGAAATAAACAGATTTGTGCTGGGTTCTCGTGTTGAACGGATGGACAGAGGAGCACGGAGTAAATAAATCAAGAATGTAAGAGTGATTTTGGTTCACAAATGTTCTGAAAAGGCAAACACCTAGGATATATTGCTGTTGAAAAAACAGGATAGATCAACTTCAATGCAGCATACCAACTGAAGACGCGGGGGCACCTGGGGACTCCAACGACGAATCAGTTCATTATTCTCTTTAATATGATCTCAATCCAACCAGAAAGTCCACCATATACAACGCAGCCATAATAAAAGTGAGGAAAGATGAGTGAGGAAACTAGGAACTGACGGATTTTTAGGGGCAAAGAATATCAGGAACTGTTTTAGAGTAGCAATTGTTTTCCGGATAATTTCGGAGTGTTTGTTCCAGGACTAAAATATTAAACAAAAATTACTCCAAGTTTTCTTATGGAAATATGGATACGAATAGGTAGTCCATTGAGGTAGCGTAGAGGGTTAGAAGAAATGGAATTAATATGATGCTTGGAACTAGTGGAAATGGGTTTGATCTTCTCAACATACAACTTTAAATCATTGCTCGCTTTTAGCCGTCGGATTGCCTTAATCATCACCGTTGGATTAAAGAAAAGATGGAATTGAAGGTGGTAAGCATATAAGTGGTATTGTAAATGATGGATGGAATCAGGAAGATGATTGATGTAGATGGAGTAATAAGTTGGAGAGATCGAAGATCCTTGAGGAACACCACAAGTTTGTAAGATGTCAATGGAAAGAGTTTTACTGGGGATTATAATTGTTTGGGATCTGTGATACAAGAAAGAATGGAATCACTTCAGAACTCTACTTGCTATGAAAAGGTTTTGGAGTTTGGAAAGAAGGATTTTGTGACTAACAGAATCAAGCCTCCTAAATATCAATAAGATTTTAGATTGAAATTTTTTGTTTGTCTAGAGAGAACGAAGGCCTTGAGTAATTTTCAACAAAGCAAATTGGGTGAAGAACTGGGATCGGAAACAAGACTGGAAGGGATTGAAAAGAGAATTTTGCTCAAGGTAGGTATTTAATTGGGAATGGACTAGTCTATCTACTGGTATAGACAAATTGGAGTTAATGGAGATGGATCTGAAATCGGAAACTTTAGAATGAAACGGAACTTTGCTCAATAAATAAACTATAACCTTTTTCCAGGCTGATGGGGAACTGGAATTTTGTAGGGCCAAGTGTTAATACGCAGTAGGAAAGGAAAGATCACTGGGTGACGTAGTTTAATTAATTTCACTGGAAGTAGATCTGAAACATATGTTCTAGATTTGAGGACAGATGTGAGTAGGTTCTCTAGTTAGATATATCAAAAATGGAAATTTATAGGCTTAAAGGGAGTTTTTGAAAGCAGTATAAGGAGGAGACCAGTATCGAGAAAAGGTCATCAGAGTAGGAAATCAGTTGATCAAGAAAAACAAGATAGGAGGTACAGGTTTTTCACGATACTACGGAGAAATATTTTACATCTTTATGTTTGGACAAATGACCTCTTCCTCCTGGGATGCCCATCTCTCCCAAGGTCGATAGCGCAAGAATCCACCTCCCCTCCTCCCAAGATATTTGATTGCTCACGTTTCTTAAAAACGGAGCAAAATTAGAAAAATTGTTGTTCATATTCAATTACACTTGCTGCAGTACGTCCCTTAGTCCGAAAACTCATAACCCCATCGAAATTTTTCCCCCTTAAAAATCAGAAACCCATAAAAATATGCCCCCCACACTCAAAAATTTTGATGACGCAATGAAACACCTTTCTAAGCACCCCTGTCAACCCACTTCCTTCCCAAAGCGAAAACATGTGCCCTCGCCGCCTCAATTAAATTGATTTATCTCTTCTAAAAACAGGTGCAGATGAAAGTAAAATAAAAAAATTAATTTTTAGTTATTTATCTTGCTCTTTGGTTTCAAAGTTTTCTTCAATTTCCAAAAAAAAATAAAAAAAAAAAAATGGAATCATAAATGCAATTTAAGTCCTTCACATGCTGTTCGATAATCATCCAAAAAATATCCCTAAAAAAATTAATAAATTTGCAATATATATCCTCTCAAAAATTTATAATAACGTTTATAGTTTTATGGCCCAATATACTTGAAATTTTTCTCGATGAATCTATAAGTGCTTTCATATTTTTAATAGTTTGCTAAATTCAGTTCTTCTACTATTTCAGTACTTCTACAGGAGAGATCCCACGAACAAAATGGCGCCCATGGGTATGGTGTTGGGAGCTCCAATCTTAAGTAATTGACTTATTTTATATTAAATTCTGTTCAATTCTATAAAAAAACATTTTTATCTTTTATAGATTTACCTTATTAAATTGCTATTTTAACCTGTAATAATTATTTGATATGAAACTGAATCAATTGTTGGATGAAAAAAACAATTAGGATGTAACTCAGCTGAAGCGGATGCTACTCCGGATCCCGCTTTCTTTCAGCTCGACAACTAACTACATGCTCTTTTTAAATTATTACTTTATAATGCTTCATGCCAGTAGAGACTCGATGGAACTAACGTAAGTTGCCGTACGCTTGAGAATTATTTAGATCTTATAACTTATCCAAATAATCGATTACATTGCGAATTCCCATTACAGTGAGAGCATTAACTAAATATTTAAAGAACCTCAAACAAAATTAGGAGTCAGTTTCTAACACTCAAATATTAATGCTCTAGTAGTTGCAGATAATCACATCTTAAATATTATTTTTACTTGTACAAAACTATCCATTTCCAATAGCTCTGCTACTCCACTTACTAATTTTCCGATAACATTGACATAAAAGAACTTTAGCTGGGATAAAGAAGTCAGATTCTTTTGTAAAAAAAAGGAGGTATGCGAAAATAATTGGAAGAAAATGAATAACATCAAAGAAAATACTTTAACGTAAAGAATATGAATTTCATCTCTTTATTCTTATATATCTGGCTGCGATAAGTACAAACATTTTATTATCAGCACAGAAATTTATGTATTGTAGTAACTAACTTACAAAACTGACAATAATTAATAGTTACATTAATTTTATTCTAATACAGCTATGAGATCAATTATTAATTAAAACTTCTTCAAATTTAAATCATTAATCTTAGCCTATTCCTTTTTAATTTTCCTTTATTACTCAAATTCAATAAAGTATATAATTTAAAATCTGTTAGTTCAGCGTTTTTTTAAACTTTATTTAATGAATAATAATACAATCAGCCACTGTTGGAGGGCTATAAGTATTAAGGCTAAAAGTTCTCATTCATACAATATATACAAATAATAGAGAAATAACTATAAATATAAAAAGTAAATAAATAATACTGATAAAAAAAGTAAATGAAAAAGAAAAAAATAAACAAATAAAATAAAAACTTTTATACACATTCATACATATATACAATACATACATTCGCCCAGGAATCTCCGAGTCTGGCTTTTTCCCTCACATGTGGAAGGTAAAGCAAGACTCCAGGAGATCCCAGTGCCACTTTTCCAGCCAGACAACTAGTATTAGATTTATTTCAGAGTTAGGATAATAAAATTATAAATTCATTTCACAAGAACTTTTCATTTCGAACTACAGAATAAGGTATCAGCTAGCATTGTGAAACGATGAAGAGTACCTGGATTTAAACCTAAAAGGTTTGAACCAACTTTGGGATTCTCTATATAAGGGATCCATCCCTCCACAGACATACTCTAAATCTGCAAAGCGGTCCCTCCCCGCTCAATGTTAAAATCAAGGCCACTGGCCAAAGTGTAACAAATGCCTTCAGCACAATCATCCAGTCCTACCTTAAAATACCCCAAAGTGGGAAAAGGTATAAACCAATCCCTATCGCTTATAAATACATAATTGTATATATATACAGTAGTTGATTAAAATTTCTTAGAGACTGTAAGGAAAAAAACAAAACATACATACTCTCTGTCTACTAAAGACAACACACGACGACTGGGGATACGAGTTATCTTAATTAAAATTGTGGTATTTCCAATTTATACTATTGAATAATAATCTGAAATCGGATCCGTGAACAGTTTGCTACCAAGAAAGATATATGGTTTATAATGCGTCTGCTGACCTAGAAATGTCATAATCCATGAATCTAAGCTCTATCTTTGAATATGAGAGTTTAAATTCACAGAATTTCACCAAAACGTTATTCATCATCATAATTCCCAAATAATAACTCAATGGAATGACACCTGGAGAAAGAATAGCTCTAAACTAATTTAAATAAAACAGAACAGTTATAAATGGTGCAAGGGAATATAAAATCAAGAGCATAAGAAGTAATCCTAACTAACTACTCTGGCAAGTGGACCCTATTGTGGTCCTGTTTGTCTACCTCTGACGTCTACCTTGAGGTTGCCGCCGCGTACTTATCGAGTGGGAGTGTCGAGATGCATTTCCCGAGGCAAAAAACTGGGGCGAGCTAACGCTACGATTGCACATGGGGGGGGGGGAGGCAAAAGTTAAAATTTGGAAGTTTTACTGACAAACTAATATCGTTTCCCCGTCATGTCCCATAATTTTAAACTTAATTGTCGCATTAATAATGCCCTGAGATAATAGGAAAAATAAAAATTATTTTTTTACATTTGGAGTTGGTTTGTCGCTATTTTTTGTTCAAACCTAAAGGTATGTGCTGAGCTGAATTAGGTACTTGGTAGGTCTTTTCAGTTGTCGGATGTTTCAGTTGTCTAGGTGAATCCTAAGACAACTGAAACATCGGTTTTAATAAATAAACATAGTCGTTATGACGTTACAAACAATTACAATCAATTTTGGACCATTTTTCAAATCGCCTGAAATCGCTAGAAAAACCGCATAGACCCTGTTGTTAACAAAGCTTTTAACTTTTAAAAATAGTTTTCAGACCTTGCCCCAACCGGCCACGACGGAAGTTATTAAGGGTTTAACACGCGGAAACATTGAATTTAGAGTGACTATCATTACTTTTAAGTATTTAATTTTTTTTTTCGATCGTATTCGAGTTACTACCGACCTAGTTTTTTACTAAATAAATTCAAATTGTTTATAGTGACCAAATCGTAAACACATCACAAATTTAATAGTTAAGAAAAAAAAATATTACATACATGTAACTTTATATATATTGTATTTTATGAGGAGTTGGTCGGGGGGTGCGGTCAAATAAATGCTAAATTTTTAAAAAATAGTATTTTTAATTATTTCACCTACGTTTCGAGCCACCTTGCAGGTCTTCATGGAGGTTCGAAACGTAGGCGAAACATTTAAAAATGCTATTTTTTAATAATTTAGTATTTATTTGATCGCACCCCCCGACCAACTCCTTCTCATATTACATCACGGTCAACCATGTCTATATCGTAATTGGTATTTTAGTATAATATTTCGTTATGAAATTGGCAATAAATCATACAATATTTTAAGAATATAATATTTACAATACTATCTACAACAAGTACATTTATACAAGCTATTGGTATATACCGCGAACATTTTTTTAATATTTATTTTACGTGAAATACTTATACTTGCAATAATTATATTGCATGAAATAATTATTTTGCGCAAAACAGTTATTATAATAAATAATATAAAATAACTGATGCAAATAACAATTGATAATTTAGAACGATAATGTTAAACAATATTTTGTTGATAGAATGTTTATTTTAAATTAAAATCAAATCGAATTAAAATGAAAATAGAACTGTTTATCGCGTTTCGAAATATTGCTAACATTTGAATACATACAAGTTTTAATTTTGAAAGTCAAAGAAAAAAATCAGTTAGTATATCAGTAGATAGATTGAATTTATGTCGTCCATATTGTTCTATTTAGTCAATATTTAGTAATCGGAAAGAAATATTTTAAGATCTGTTAATCGGTTCCGATTTCATCATACACAGTCTAGGAACTGAATAAATGTACAATATCATCGAATGCGAAAATTTTGTGTTCCAATAGAGAATCTAATTCACTCACTCAATCAGTTTCTAAAAGTGATTTGAAAATTATTTTTATGAAATTCCGTATATATATATATATATATATATATATATATATATATATATATATTCTTTTATTTGATATATTATTATTTTTAACTAGAAAGTTATTGTGGTAAAGCAGAAATATTATATCAGTACTCACATAACTTTCAAACAAAATAAAAAATACAAGATTAAATACGTTCAAAACCGGACTCTCTGGGACGTTGCTAACATACTCGGCCATCTCGTCCTCTCTATGTTTATTTAATAAGTGTCTGATTAATTTACTGTCCAGCTGATTAAGTGTTAGTTTCATTTTAAAAATAACTGCATATTTATGATTATGATTTTCTTCAGTAATCTGTTCTTAAGACTGGATTTCTAGCAATACTGATTTAATTTGTATTGATTAATTTCGGATTTTAAATTAATGATTCGGTCGAACTGAGAATGTTTTAAGGGGAGAATAGTTTCAGTGTTATTCAAAAGTTTATAATATTTTTTTTGTATGTTATAAAGAAAAATTATATTAATAACAACTATAAAAAAATAACAAAGTGTAATTCGGAGGACGAATATTGTTGTTAAAGAAGAAGCGAGGCTCATCGACGTTTAGCCATTCAGTCACGCACTCTTTAATGTCTCTATCGGGAGGGTTGGTTTACAAGCGATTATGAGAACGAAAGCTAAATAAAAAAAAATAAAAAATCGGTGTGCCTTCGTGATGTAAAGCATTAAGTCGAACAAGGAAGAATGGTTTAACTAGACGCCAATCCCAGGGTCTGTTTTGGAGAGCTCAGAACGATTTTGATAATTAGCCCATTTCAGATATTATTACAATAATTAAATTATGTTAAGTAGCGAATGGAAAGGAAGTAATCTTTAGTTTCAGCAATGTTAAATAAATGGAAAACAATTTTCTTTTAACATTTCTGATTCAAATCGTTAACTGTTTTTATATTTAACAGTAAGTAAAAACCGGTAAAAATACTCTGAAGCAACCCCAATAAAACAATTGGGTTTCAAAATATTCACTCTGTTTATATATTTTCAAAATATGTAAGCTAAGTATATACATTTATTTATTCCAAAGGTTTTGAATCAACATACCTACAGATGGTATTGATATTTCGCAAGTTTAAGAATCCAATTTCGAATCGTATTTCGCATAGAGCCACATTACATTTTTGTTACCTGAGGCTCTGTTGCAATTTTAATTTTAACCATTGTCTCAACTAATCGTAAGACAGAGCAGAGTTCTATCCTAGAATTAATTTTACTGTTAACCTTTTGAGGAGCAAGCAGTCACGTTCTTTTTCATAATTATTATTCTTAACTGTCAGTTTTGAATCTTTCATAATTTATAAGTAAAGTATTTATCCCTATAATAAAAATATGTCCTGTTCTTCACATATTTCAGATGCAGGTATTCTAAAGAGATATTAATTATTAGAAGACTTCATTCGAATGAGACTTTACTGAAGACAGATTAAGTAAATAAATGATATATACCCTCTTTTCTCTGGTATATTAATTAATTGTTATTTTTTATTGAAGTGGTATCCATACCATGAATTATATAAATACACTAAGGAAATAATACCACTGAAAATAGTGATTTTTCCTTACTGATTTTACGATGAAGAACAGAATTTTAACTTAACTAATTTTGGCTATTTGACTTCACCATTTATTAATTTCCCAGTAACAACATTTCGTTCGTTTATAATCATTATTAGGTTGATTATGATTGTGTGGAGTTAATACATTTTATTGATATTTTTTATTCAACCTTTGAGGAGGATTGTAGGTATGGCTGGAGATGGGTTATGAAATTGGATGATATGTAAGATTTTGGTGGAAGGTCTAGGACAAATAGGATATTAAGGTGATGATGTAGGGTTTGGTTGGTTACATAGAAGGGAGCATCAACTATTGTTCGAAGGACTTAGGACTGAAAGGATTGAATGCGCTTGATGTTAGAAAATTTCGCTGTCCCCCACAGTTCCAGTCCGTAGGTCCAAATAGGTTTCAGTATTGTCTTCTAGATCATTAGTTTGTTGTCAATTGAAAGTTGAGATTTTCTGTTAAGTAGTCTATATAGCTAGGCATATAGCTATATAACTATATAGCTATAACCATATATATCGAATACATATATATATATATATATATCCATATATCGAAATTAACTCTAGTAAACTGTTCTTTCTCTTAAAATATTCAGAAAAATAAAGATAAAGATATATTCAAACTAACGTTTTTTAAATTAAGTATAGAATACAATTTTTCAGCTTCCTTAAATTAATTTTCTTGGAAATCATGAATCACATTAAATTTTATATATATATAGTTTATAATTTAAAAGTCTGTTATAATTTATAATATATATAAGTAAAATTTAACAGTCTGTCCTACAGCCTAATAATTATTTTATTTTATTGATGGTGTTTTGTTGTTATATTACAATTTAACAATAAAACAGAATGTTCTGTAACAATTTCATTCTTCGATTATTAATTTTCTTTGAAATACCAGATTTTTGGGGATAAAGAATTCATTAGAGAATTGTTAATTCTATGTTAAACTATCAATAGTTTAAAACATTAAAATTTAGGCGAATGCGTAAAAAAGAACAGTTGCAAACAAGAATGGAATGAGGACCGACCAAACGAGATGGTACTTCTTTTGACCCTCTGATTAGGCCCTATCCCTTCATTCAAATGTTATCTTTCTTTTAACCTTAAATACATTTGACTAATAAATAAGTAGTAACAGAAGTAAGTTACACTAGGCAGTTTTAGTTACGATCAATTAGAAAAATATGGACGAACATGTTTTTATTAAAAAACATTCATACCGGGATGATAGAAAAAAACCCTGTCACGTCAGCAAGAAAAAAAAAACGCTGAAAATTATTACACATTCATATATTATTTTCAAACAATTATACACCAAAAGAATAATCAGCTCTATTCATTTAAATCACTTCACTATTTGGTTCGACGATTACTAAGTTCTATAAAACATTATCTGTAATTCCCTTCTTCCCTTTTTCCAATACATATCAACATTTGTCATAACTCTATCGGGTGTACATAAAATCGAATAAAAACACATAATTTATTTTTTTTCTGACTAATTAAAAAATATATCCATATTGACTTCCGCTATATCCAGCTCCTGACTCCAAGAACATTCCTTGAATCTCCTACCACTGCACTTAACGTTGTAATGAGCCTTCCAAATATGACCATGGAATAATGTTTGAATTGCAACGAAATTTTTGGATATTATTATTATTATTTTCATTCGTATTTTGTATCTTTGGTACGATTTCTTTTTAAAATTATGAACTGCTATTCTAAACGATAAATTGCGTCAAAAATTAATTACTTATTTGTATGCCCACAATATTATTTTGAGCAGTACTAAAATAAATTTAAAAAAATATATTTTGTTGGACCAGACGATTTTATCGCAGCCGACTGTAGGTCTAAAATTTATTTGTTTATTGAGACTAGAATGCTTAAAAAATATTGAAACATATTCCAGCTGCGTCCACCTGAATTTAATTAAACTTATTAGTTTATTAATGAACGAGCGTCCATTAAAAATGAAAACAATAATGGTCCTAAAATAAACACTCAATTAGGGATGAATCTCAACTTACTTGGTCCTAAAATAAACAAATATATAATTTTAAGTATATACTTAAAATTATATATTTGTTTATTTTAGGACCAAGTAAGTTGAGATTCATCTCTAATTGAGTTAAAAAATTTAAAAATAATTCCGAATTTTACCGTACTAATAATATTTTTACACAATCAGAAAAAATGCAAAATCAACTTAATTAATATAGACTTAAAACTCATCAAACAAGAATGTTTTTCTGAAATTATAATATCTTCAGACCAGTTGGGGGGTTATAAAAAAAATCGCGAAGTATCCTTGATTTAATGAAAAACTTAGTTTACCGTAGTTTAACTGCTTAAAAGACCCCTTCAAATGTTTACAAAAACAAAACAAGATTAACTTGCGTTTAATATAAATTTAATCTAGTTTACTATGAAGTTATTTGTAGTAACCTAAATTAAACATTTTTTCAGTTGCTGTTTTTTATTAAAAATAAAACGTGGTTGGCTTAAGAATTGCAAAATTAAATTAAATTTGTAAGTTTTAATATCATCTATCACATATTGTATACTATATGAAATTAATGTCCACATCACTATCACGAAATTCCCCATTGATTGATATCGAATATAATTCTGTTATCAATGACTTTTTAGAATCATCAAAAGAAAATAGCTTTTAATAATAGTTTGAACGATCGAAACTAATAAAAACTAGTTAAACTTCAAAAATGTATCGTCTACAATGAGAAATATCAATTTTGTGGTTTGAAGATTTTTTTTCCTTAGAGTGGAAATACAATAAATATAATCTCAAAACTATTTCTGTAACCACTGAGTTAATAAATGAAATGTATAAGATCATTTTTATAAAGATTTTAAATTTTCTTATTATTATACTGAACAATACTTGGGAAAAACCTTATTTAAAAACCTTTCCTTAGAGTTGAAATACAATAAATATAATCTCAAAACTATTTCTGTAACCACTGAGTTTATAAATGAAATGTATAAGATCATTTTTATAAAGATTTTAAATTTTCTTAATATTATACTGAACAATACTTGGGAAAAACCTTATTGTTTTTGAGATATTCTCAAAAAACTAAAAATGCATCAATTTTTGTCCTTCTTCCTCTCTCCCTTTCAAAACCCTTCTGTCTTGATTCTTTGGTACTTTTTACCAATATATATTTATTTATTTATACATGTTTTGGGCTCTTCAACCACTTGGGTCATTTTCGCTCTATATTACAGTTTGATGAATTACTACACACATTTTACCAGTAATTATGGGGAGCGTAATAAACAATTTCTGACATGTTTTATCTTTATAACTTCACAGCCACGTGGCCAGCCCAAATCACTCTACAACGCTTCATTCTCAGAACATCTTGATCATTAAAAATCGAGTAAATTTGGGCTCTTCTCCGCCTTCTCCAATTCCTGTCGATTCGTACTCCAAATATCCTTAAAAGAATTTTCCTTAGAAAGAATATGCCTCTCTCAATTCTTTAAGTTTTATTATTTTCAAATTTATTAATAGCATATATTTTTTTACACCACCTGTGCACATTTGTATAATTTTTGCCCTTAAAATTTATCCAGACAAAATAAGGCATTTATTTTTGTTAGACAAAGAGTTATAAGAAGACTATACTAAAGACTATACTTTTCTTTCTATAAAATAAGAAATAAATTATTTTATTTTGTACATTTTTTAAAAAACTAATCGTTAAATAAATAACATTAAACTTTGATTAAACAATTCAATTACCAACTTTACATAATATGTTTTTTTTTTTCTTTAAATTTTAATTAAATCATCAATATAGGCAAAATTTACTTATCCCTTATTCACCCAAAATAAAAAAAAAATATTCTTTTATTTAGTTTCTATTCTATTTGCCTGGTTTTATTTGAAGAAAAAGCTGTATAATATTTCTTGATCTGTACCTTATTCATATTTTCACTTTTTGTGATATCTTAACATACTTATTTAATTTTGAATAATAGTTCATTGCTAAGGATCAAGTTTTTGATTTTTTTGGTCGATTACAATGGTTCATTGTTGAAAATAATAAACCAAAAGTAAAACAATGATCAACAAAGTAGATGTAGGATGAATTACGTTAAAATAATAAATGAAGATCCTGGAGTTCCATTTCATGCTGTACAGAAATTCAATTCTCTGTACACAATGTTAGTAGAATAGTAGTAATGAACAAATTTATTTCATATTTGTTAACAAACAAGCAAAATATTTTGTTAAGCAGATTATTCTACGGTACAGATCCCTTTTTATCGCATTCTTAACATCTGTCTTAAATTTCTCAAATGAATTCATTTTATCGTAACCTACAAATTTTTTATGTACGAGAATCTCAGAAGTAAAACTTTGTTATTAATTTAATTAGTTACTGAAGACTCATCAATGCCTATTTGCTTCCCAATTGAATTGTAAGTTCACCAAATCTATAAAAATATTGGGCCGTTTGGCTAGTATAACCTCGTTCTGTTGACATGTTAGGGATAGAGGGCATGCCAAACGGCACACTATTTCTGTAATCTATCTATACCTTTTATTTTGTGATCAAATTATCAAATTATCTAAATATTCAAGTTGATGTTAATGATCTCCGAATCGCGACACGTTTTCCAGAATTTTTTTTAATTGAAAAGTTTCAGGTAATGATAAGATTTGGACCCTTCACACAATTTTAGATGAATGGTAATAATTTGATAAAATGAGATTTGTACAGTGGACTAGATTCTTTTCAATTTAATTTTAAAATTCCAACTCTAGCTTATATGATATTATGGATCACAAACCAAAATGAATCCCTAGTTACTTTTAAGATATAACAAGTAAGAGTCCTATGTATGTCTCCTATTTAAAAAAAAAAAAATTGATAACCATAAGATATGTTTTCCGAACTATACTAGGTAAGGAAAGTGTTGCGATCGGGTCAAATTTCCGATATGCGGTTTTCGACGGATCTATACGTTTCAGAGCCCTCTGGGTACGAAAAACACATTTTTAGCTATTGGTCTGCCTGTCTGTTTGTCAGTATATATTATACGGTAAAATGTATAATACAACTTTTGAAAGGTAATGGAATTCTCTACAAAACTATATAAAAATCGTTCAGTTTGGACAACTATTAACGAAGTTACAGCTATTCAATTTCCAATGTAAGATTATGGATTCAAATCCCTGGTATCAGAAAGGGGTGAATGAGAAAAAAAAGATGGATATGTGAAAGTAAGAAAATCTGTTTCCCGCATCACACCAGCTTCACTAATTCCTCTACTTTCAACAGACATTATTGTTTGACAAAATTAAGCCATGGCAAAAAGTTTTGATCAATAATATTAGATGGTATTGCAATTTTTACACTGATCTACCTTAAGCCGGCTTACATTGCTTTAGTTTATAAAATAATTCGTGCTCAAATATTATCTTTGATCAATTTTCAGGAAAATAAATCTAGTTCAATTTTTTTGGTTTCTTGATGGACATATGTAAAGATATAAAAAGTTTTCTGAAATAGGTAGGAAAGTGGTGTGAGTGGACACACCAGATGTTTTGACTTGGAAATGGGCAAAAGTGCCTGAACGTTGTCGGATGTTTTATGAATGAAAATGTATTTAATCAATTTCAGCAAATGATTTTGAAACAGTTCCTTATGGAAATAATGAAATTCATTTCTAATTGTCAAGGCTCTTTGAGGAAAATATTGATAATTCATTTTCCAAATTAATCTAAACCGTAAGAAAGAATAAAAATTCCTTTCTTGTTATTCATTTAGGGAAATGATTAGGATAGTTTAATGTACTTATTTCTTTGATGACTAGGTAAACCACCCAAATTTTATGATAACGAATGTGATTTGTTTAAAAAAGCACCTTAGCTGTTTGGAAAATCTAGGGCATTTGTGATGGGGGAAAATTCCTTTGCTGTTGTGCTGATAGGCCAAAATGTTCGATAAGCTGCAGTCCTCGGATTCCTACTACATTGTTGCTAGGTCGGTGGCACAATGCTATCTATGATCGAGTGCTGCCAGCCGGATATGCATTCGATATAGCCGACTTTGGTTTATTAATATTTCTCTATGCTATCATCTGTATGTAACTTTCGTGCTAGAAATAAACAGGGCTTCATTTACGGAATAGTAATTAGTAAACTGAATAATAGGACTCCTGTGAAATTTTTTTTTTTTTTTTTTTTTTTTTTTTTTATTGAGTATTATAACAATCTGTCTGTTGGACATTGGTTATAGTGAGGTAGGATGACATTCACACCATATGTACAAAAAAATAAAATAAATAGAACAAAATAATAATCAAAAGTATATACAATATACAATAAAATAAAATAACCTAAAAAATAAGAAAATTAAAACTAAGGAAAAAAAAAAAAAAAAACACATGCATACCTATATACAATCAGGCGAGGGAACTCCAGGAGAACCCTGCGTTACTCTCCCAACCGCGTCACTGGTACTAAAGCCAGCGGAGATTGGTCGAGAGCACTTTAGCCACATACACACATGTCTTGAGTGAAGAATCAGGCCATTGCCAGAACTCCAATTTATATAATCTACAAAAGGTCGCGAGGCCACTGCCGTTTCAACCTTCTTGGAGGATTATAGGGATGGGAGATGCTTGATAGGGATTGTGCAAGAGGATTTGGGTGGTAAGTAAGGTTCTGGTGAAATTTGGAGAATTTTTCTGGGATAAGGTCTAGGACAAATGGGATGTTAAGGTCATGATGTAGGGTTTTGTTGGATACATAGAAAGGAGCATCGACTATTGTTCGAAGGACTTTAGACTGGAAGGATTGGATGCGCTTGATGTTAGAAAATTTTGCTGATCCTCACAGTTCTAGTCCGTAAGTCCAAATAGGTTTCAGTATTGTCTTGTAGATCAGTGGCTTGTTTTCAATGGAAAGTTTAGATTTTCTGCTTAGTAGTCGGTATAGTTGGCCGTATCGTCGGTTGAGTTCTTGTCTTTTGAGTCTAGTATGCGGGTTCCAAGTTAGTCTTCGGTCTGTGAAATTGAAGTTTTTCTGTGTTCTATGATCTATCTTCTGTGTATAGAGTATATACTATCCACCGGTATTCAATTTCAATAGAAATTTATATATATACATATATATATATATATATATATATATATATATATATATATATATATATATATATATATATATATATATATATATATATATTTTTTTTTTTTTTTTTTTTTTTTTTTTTTTTTTTTTTTTTTTCTCTGCTGTAGTAACCCTACAGAAGAGGCGTATATTTTTTAGAAGTGTGCATACACCATGCAAAAGCATATTATATGCATTACAGTGTTATTTAGTATATAACTATAAATATAACTTATTACAATATGTGTTGGCTAAAGATATTTAAAAAGAATGGTACTTAATTTGTATTACAAGGAGAATATTTATAGATGTTTAAATAAAATAAATAACAATAAACGATTAAATAAAGTAAATAACAGTATCAGATGAATGAACAGTACCAGAATATACTAAGACAAAATACTCTAAAACAGAGGCAGAATCAAATACAAAAATTATGCGGAGAATAAACAAATGTTACAAATTTACAATTGAGTATCAACAAAATAAAGAATAAAAGACATAAGTCTAACTTTAGAAGTATATTAAATAAAAGAGCTATGCTGGAATGTCTTATAATTTTATGCTATTAATGAATTCCTTCAACTCCTTCTTGTATTTTTTGTATAGTATGGGTTCGGGAAGAGGCCATGTGTCTCCTTGCGTCAAAGAAGATTTCAGGAAGTTGGCTCTTTTGTGTTCGTATAACTGGCAGTCGTTTAAAATGTGTATGAAAGTTTGTGGAGTCAGTCCGTCACAATTGCATGCGTCTGTCGCTTTTAAGTGGAATCTGTTTAGATATTGGTTAGTCGGGCCGTGTTCAGTAAGGAATTGGGTTAGTTTATAATGGGTGCTTTTTGTTGTGTTGCAGTTTTGTAGGTATATATATATATACTCGGATAGTAGACTACATTTCTTTTCAAACTATTCCGGTCTCAGAACATGTAATACAGTCGGCTATGTCGAATGTATATCCGGCTGGCAGCACTCCTATGATCATAGATAGCATTGTGCCGCTAGACCACATTCCGATTCCTGATTTAATTACAAGGGATTAAGGTCATCAGTCCTATGCTCGGTCGGTGCAAATTGCCTCCAGTAGCCTGACGGGGCTCACAAACCCGGAGGGGTCTTGGGCAGCGTGGCTTTCCCTGGTCACCCTGGTCACCCATCCAAGTGCTAACCACGCTCGGCGTTGCTTAGCTTGGTTACCTATTGTAAGTGCCTTAGGCTGCACGACTACCCCAGCTCCCATATACATATATATTATATTTGTGTAATGAATATATTCTGAGCACAATATATCTGTATCAATCAGAAAATAAATCTTAATTTTTTTCATAAAATTCATTTTATTTCCTTGTATTTATTCTCTAGCTAATAATAAATAATCATGATGAAGATACAAATTTGATATTTTTAACAACAAAAATTTAATGTTATTTAGTTTTCGTCTCTGTCTATCTACAACTTTAAATTTAATACTTTAATAATGTAAGCATTTCATTTTGGATACAGGTTGATTATTAGGACACACAGGGTCTTAAACCATGCTTGTCCAATGAAAACTGGGTTACGATCCATTTCATACAGAAGTTTGTGAGACTAATAAAAATGTGTAAAACACACAGATATATCGCTACAGATTCATCCTTGCATTCAAAACAAGCAGTGCAAGAAGGTACCAACCAGCTTTTTCTATTGACTGATAACAGCTTTACATCATACCAGTTTATAATGTGTTCAGGAAACAGCCCTTAATATCTGGTAAAAGTAATAATTTAAAATTCAAAAATTATTTTATGATATGCTGCCATCAGTTGAGGTTTTAGTCATTGAAACTCTGGTCAAGATCACAGGAAAAATTACATCTATGGTTGATATACTTTGATATACTATTATTGCTTCTGCAGACTAAAACTATTAATACCCATTTAAAGTTACTGGTCTAAGCTATTCAGGGCCAGATTTTTAGAGCGCTAAAATAAATTATAATCTCTTGAGTTAATTTGAGATATGGACAAACGTGTGAAAAACAGGCTGGATTTGGTTAATTAGTAATTTCAACCAATAATAATGCACCAACCCAAAGACGAAACAATATTTCAAGAAAACATTTTCACTGCTTCTCCGTATGCAACACTTTTATTTGGACATTCTTATTATGCAATGCTAATATTATTTAGTTCACTGAAGATTTTAACTAATCATATATTTTAACTAAAATTTTTACTTCTTAACCTTTAGTCCCGTTATCTATTTACTTACAGTTATCAAATGTAACCTCCACTAGCGTGTTAATAACTGATATCCTATTATTATTTTATCTTATTCTTATTTTAGCTTTACTTTATCAATACTTATTCAATTTACCACCTATTTATTCGTTAAAATTTATTTTCTTTATATGTTAACCTACATTTATCAAATGTAATCTTTATTAGTTTGTTATACCGCTAACGTTATATTAGTCGCAATCTGTTACCTTTAACTTACATGCTATATTCTCCTTTATTTTCTATTTTTATTCATACTTATTTTCCATTTTTGTTTGTATTTTCTACATATAATACTTGATATTTTAACTACATTGTCACCCACTATATCTCTGATATCATCTTTTAGTTCTGGAACAGACAACTTATTCTTATTTTATATCTTCTTATATTCATTTATTTTCACCATGTTTTGTATCTTTTGTAGCCCTGATAAAGACGTTCAAAGTGGGTCGAAATGTCGGCAAAAATTAAATAATTCTACTTATTTAATTTAGTATTAATTTGACCGCACCCCCCGATCAACTCCTTCTCATATTATATCAACGGTCAACCATCTCTACATCATTATAAAATTTATTTTAAATTATCAATATTTAAAATTGTGGGTAAATGGATGACTGTCGTGAATAATGACGAGAAGAATAGTTGGTGTGATCAGTCAAATAAGAAGGCAAAAATAAATGATAATGTTTATTTTGACATTCGCCGACGTCTCGACCTGAAGTTCAGGGCTAAGAAAAGAACCAGATAACAAGGTATGAGTATCATAAATAGTGTAGGTAAAACAAATTAATTTCAATTATTCTCCATTATTACTCAACAGTTATTATCTTTGTTTTATTGCCTCTCCAGAACTTCTATTAAACTATTTAAATTTATTATAAATTTATTTATAATGAAAATATTTTATTGCCTCTTTCTATTAAACTTTCGTTTAATTATCCATAATATTTATGAGTAATATATCTATCGTCCTTATTTACTCTTCTGGTACTTCAGTTCAAACTTCGTCAGATAACCGTTGGAGATGACGCCACTATACATCTCTTCTCTCCCCTCCTCCCTGTCTTCCATTCTCATTGCTCCGATTTACGCCTTTGGAGTCAGGTTTTTTTTTTTTTCTCTTTCTTCTCTCTCTTACTTCTTTCTATCTTTTCAGTTTCTTTCCTCGTTCCTTTCATTTGTTTTCTCTGTTTTAGCTTTTTATTATAATATAAGTTGTCTGTACAACTTGATAGACTTTACAACATCTCAATTTTCTATCTAACTATTCTATTCACAATATCTTAATTTTACTATTTATTTCCATTTCTTATATAGCTTCATATTTTTTTGTTTTACATTTTATTCTAAGATTCCCATTTTAATACTTATGTCATCTTTTGTGATTATGTTTACTTCATCATGCCGCACTTTGTACGGGTAATTATTATTCATCTCTTAGTTCTTACTATTGTCATTATTCTAACAACTGCATTTTACTTTCTTTTTTTTTTCCTACCCTACTTATGTTTCTCATACCTTGTTATCTGGTTCTTTTCTAAGCCCTGATGAAGGCCTGAACTTCAGGTCGAAACGTCGGCAAATGTCAAAATAAATATTATCATTGCCTTCTTATTTGACTGACCAACCTAACTATTCTTCTCTTCGTTATCAATATTTAAGTTTCAATTGTATAAAAGTATCGGAAAAAATAAGAAAGAAAATGAAGTAGATTAATAAAAATCTACTAATGAAGCAGAAAATTACTTAAATAATATACGTTTAGTATGATTTCGTACGGTTGTAAGATAAAGAATTTATTGTATTCCAATAACATTTTAATTGTAATACCAATTTAAGTAATATTTATCATATTAATTTAAATAACAATATGCCAGTATCAAAAAAGTATATAAAGTAATATTTTTTTTACTTTCCTACCTATACTAGGTAAGGAAAGTATTGCAATCGGGTCAAATTTCCGACATGCGGTTTTCGACAGATCTATATGTCTCACAGCCCCTTGAGTACGAAAAACACATTTTTAGCCATTGGTCTGTCGTTCAGTCTGTCTGTCTGTGCCAAGATTTTCTCGGGAACTACTGAACCGATTTTGCTGCTTCTTTTTTTATTTTGTAGGATTTTGACTACTGATGCCTGCGACAGAAATTCGTTGCTCCGTGCTCAATAGCTTGAGCGCAATAAATGAAAAACATGGTTTTGTATAGACTGTAGCGCGAAAACGGCTATACGGTTTTCGACGGATCTATACGTTTCACTGCCCCCTGAGTCCGAAAAACACATTTTTAGCTATTGGTCTGTCTGTCTGTATTAACGAAATTACAGCTATTCAATTTCCAATGAAAGATTACGAGTTCATTTGCTGATGTCAGAAAGGGGCGAATGAGAGAAGAAAGATGCCTAAGTGAAAGTAAGAAAATCTGTTGCCTGCATCACACAATCCTCACTATTCCCTCTACTTTTAACAGAAATCATTGTTTGACAATACTAAGCTATGGAAAAAAGTTTTTGATCAGCAATATTAGTGAGTATTGAAATGTTTACACTAATCTACCTTAAGCCGGTTTCATTGTTTTAGTTTATCAAATAAATCGTACTCAAATCTTTTGTTTGATATTTTTTCAGAAAAATAGATTTAGTTCAATTCTTTTCTGTTTCTTCATAAACATATGTAAAGATATAAAAACTTTTCTGATAAAGGTAGGAAAGTCTTGTGAGTGGACACACCAGATATTTTTAATTTAGTTTTATGATATAAAACAAGTTAAGTAACAATTGCTTAGTAATCTCCATCTGCAGCCCAAAGGAAGGAGAAGGAATTTATCAGACTAATGGGAAATCGAAATATCGACCGCTGGTTGGAATTCGTTGATGGGACCTTGGTACACTTTGTGTAGGGTTGACCACTGAGGAACTTGGGGCAACTTGCCCCAGGGCCGGCTCCACAACTCTCCCATGCCCTTATTTGCCAAAGCAAGTTCCCAACAGTTCTCTTAAGACCATGTCTGACAGTGTACCCGACTGGTCACCGCAGTGTCAAATTCAATTTATTGTATATCAAGCAACGCTGAAAGATTTGGAAGAGTCTTTTTTTAAAAAAATAAAATAAACCTTGCGTTGATTACTTCTTAAATTAATAGTTTGGACGAAAATATTACTTTCTAAAGAGTATTTCAACTCATTTATGTTATTTTTAATTCACCTACTTCTAGTTGCCTTAACTAGAATAAATAAGTTCATCATAGATTCCTGGTGTCGGGACACCAACAAACAATGCCTTACCAATAAATCTTAGAAATCGCAAGCTCATAAGCGAAGTGATTTGAACATCACCAGGTTATCAAGAACTTACCAAGCATTCACGAATTCCATGTTCATAAGAAGTTGATTACGTTAAAAACGAAACTTTCGCATACTACTCCAAAATGGAGCGCATGCACTCCTTTCGAGCCGCCCCTATAGTGGGACACAATAAAGTGAAAACTTGTCTGATCAAATACTCGCTTTCCAGTAAAATGTTTCCCAAACTATTTTAAATATCTTTTTCCTGCATTTTGGAAACTGACTTTGTTCCTGTCATGATTTGATCATTATTAAAAAAGTTACTACAGTAAATTTGATTACTTTTACTTAACTAATACCTGTTTTTCGAAGTAACTAAAACGTTATAGTTAGATAAATAGAAAGTAAACTTTATTCTGGGACGAGTTCCCTTATAAATAACAGATATGAACAAAAAAAAAATAAAAACTACATTTGGCCAAACATTACAGTAGTCAATATTAAAGAATATATTTAGTATCTTCAGTAAAATTATATTAAAAATAACACCATTTTGAAATTAAAAAAAACATTATTTAAATGAAGAGAAAACAAAATAAAATAAGCATGGGTTGTTTTTTAAAATTAAAACTCAATCAATTTTAACAACCATTCACCTCAGTCAAAATCTGTTTCGCAATATTTATTTAATTGTATAGCGTCATTTTGGGATGTGAGAAGGAATTGGTAGAGATGATATTTGGGACAAGGAAGGATGATAATGAGGGCAAGGAAGAGGCATGGCGGATATCAGATGGCAAGGAATTCCAGAAGGCAGTGGATCGGGCAATAAAGGAATATTCAAATGTATTAGTTCTATGGGAAGGGATATAAAGGTCAGAAACACGGAATCTTGTTTTCTGGGAGTGGACCACGGGTATAAACTGTAGGAGACTGTAGATGTAGGAAGGGTATCGGGTGTTGATCGTTTGGAATATGAAAGATCCAAGGAAATATTGTCTGCGGAAAGAAGGGAAGAGCCACTTTGACTCGGCATATAGGTGGTTAGGCACATGAGACCGCCTCGTTGTACCGAACACAAATCTTAAGCAGGTATTCATGAGTCGCTTAAATCTATCCTCGAGTACCATCGGGGTGCCCCCGTACACCACACAGCCTTAGACAAAGTGGAGGAAAATAAGAGAGGAATCAAGGAGCTTGCGGATGGGTTGTGGGAGTAGGTGGCGGGAACGAGTGGGCGGGGTAGCCCGAATGGGCTAACGCGTGTACATAGCACCACCGTTGCCCGGCAACCTGATATATGATTAATGATGTAAAAATAGTCACGAGTTCGCGTCACGGTGCCAAGGCTTCTTTTAATTCCCGCCCACACCCTCTGGCCCGGGAAAACCCCGTATAGCCTTAACGGCGAGGAAGGGGATGACCAAAAAAAAAAAAAAAAAGTGGCGGGAGCGATGAAATAGCTTAAGGGTACCTATTGACTTACGGGAGATGAGGGCGATATGGGGTTTCCAGGAGAGGTTTTCGTCCATGGTTTTTCCTAGGTTTTTAACGGAGGGACTGAATGTGATAGGATGATCGTTGATGACTAAAGGAGGAAGGAAGGAAATTGATTTAAAAATAGAACTGGAACCTATAATAACGGCTTGAGTTTTCATCACGTTTCGATTTAAATTATTCAGACTTGCCCAGGCACTGATCCTATCTAGGTCTGCCTGAATATTGGCGAACGCGACTAGTAGCTCTAGTACATGTTAAAAGTAATGGTTCTCACAGAACAAAAATTACGGAGTTTTTTCGTCTTCTGGAAATTTTGAGTTTTTTCTCGAACACTTTTGCAGTGTGGCTGTTGATATATTACTCCGGGAAGAAAAAATAAATCATGAAAATGTTGCAATGTTGCTGTTGTTAAAAAGATCTTGAAGATTAAATTTATTTTGGACTTATTAATAGAAGATATTACGTCATTCCTGGATCGAGCAATTTATTATTTTTAATTCCATTAAACAAATAAAGATGTTATTTATTTTTTTCACATGTTTAGTGTTGCCTAAATGCAAGACCAAGATTCGGCTTGGTCTTGCGCACTCAGTCTTGGTCTTGGTATTGCGGAAGAGTCCCGCAATAGATTCATTTAAATGTTTCATAGACATTAACAAATTAATAAAATTAACTTGCGAATACATTAAAATCATTGTCAAGAAATATTGTGAAAGACTCCCACTTTAGAATGGGAGAGTTGTAGAATAAAGACAATCTATAGAATGTTACCAAATATTTAAATAAAAATATCCACTCAAAACAAAATTGTCCACACCCATGATTATCCTACCGATTATCAACTATTGTTTTTCAATTTAAAATATGTTCATTAAAAATAACACAATTGAATGAGACTAATATTCCAGATAACCGTTCAGAGAAATAATTAGAGTGCGATTTCTTTGATGAACTAAAGCAATGGAAACGGGCAAGCCAATACACTGTAGCGTTAATAAAACTGGTCCAATTCAGATTATTTTTTATAGTTTTGTCAGAAATTTAATAACCTTTTAAAAAAAAAATTAGCACTACATACTATAGATATATTACTATCATTTTTCTGAATGGGGAAATCTAACCTGAAAATAAAGCCTGAATGAATAATTGGAATAGTTACAAGCAAGAGTATATTGCGCCTAACAATTCTTATCATATGGCTACTAAAATTGTCTAATACTAATAACTATTTTGCCTTCATTTTTATTTACAAAAGCGATTTTTATTATAATTATTTTTAACAATTATTTTGTCTTGCTCTGCAATACCGATTTTGGCCATGTTATTTAATTAAAATAAAATATGTTATATAACTGATTTCTATGCAATATTATGGAATTGAACTGGGTAAATAAATAAGGTATAGGGCATTTAATAAGTGGATATATATATAAGTATATACTAGAAAATTAAAAATTATTCTGGGACGAAGTACCCTCAAAATAACAATGATGAACAAATAAAAAAAATACATATCCAAAAACTAATTTAATAAAAATTTTAACAATATATAAATTGATTTTATATTAATGTATATCATTTATATACATTTATATATATTATATATATATATATATATATATATATATATATATATATATATATATATATATATATATATATATATATATATATATTTGTGTGTGTGCGTGTGTGTGTTTATAATTTGTATATCATCAATATGTTTCAGCGTATTAAAAGGGTTTACATTAGGGCCATATAATCCGCAAAGGGTAAAGTTGCCCCATTCACTGCAGTACAACTTTCTTTGAGACACGTTGGTTGGCTGACCGCTGTGGGCTGCTTACCAAGCTTTTCCTAAAGCTTAATTTCATGGTCCGCTTCCGATTTTGTAAGCCTTCTTCTACCCCTACTTACTTTGAAAAAAGTTATGTTTTGTTATACTTGCCTCTTTCCCCTTTAAAACGGAACCTTATTAAAAAAAAAAAAGAAAAAAAACTCGGAAAATAACTGACCAGTCATATTTTTAGGACCACAAACGCACAGCAAGCTGTTCCTTATATGATAAATGACCCAGCACCCTTTTGCTGAGAAGCGCTGTTATATTTCCTTGATTTGGAAAAAAAATTTTTGCTTTGAACTTTACGAATACGAAACGGAAAAAAAAAAATGTTCTTTAAATGTAGGCTTCAAAGAAATTAGCCCCAGTGGACACTTGCTCACATTAGTTCAATATCGTCGGTATTTTGAGAAAAATTGAATTACTTTCTGGTTTATTTACTTTCTAAAGTTTTCAATATCATTTTAGTAACTATAAATTACGGATCCAACTGAATGAACCCATTCATTTAATCGATGAATCCACTGAAGACAATTTTTGTGACATTCTGAGCACAGTTCTTCAAGTATACCACTGCTTGTTAGACAAAAATCGTTTGATTTCGGATTCTTAAAAAAAAAAAAAAAAAAAAAGGGCATCCTAATAGCACATATACCTAATGTAAATGTTCTTATTTTTTTATTATTTTTTTTACTAGCTTTCGTTTTCCATTTCCGATTCTCTAACACGACGGCACATTAGGATTTAATTAAAAATTAATGGCAAATAAACACAACAGTTAAAGATTTTTTTCTACAAGTAAATTGTGAAGTTTGCACTTTTTTTTCTTTCTAATTTATTGCCTACTTGACTATTTAAAGAAAAAATAGTTGAAAATGATTAATAATAATATAGACTAGGGATATAAACAACTATTTACTTTTATGAAATTATTTACTTAATAACGAGACCTAGGTAAACTTACAAAAATTAAGGAAAGGTATTACGAAAATAATAAATTGTTGAGGAAAATGGGAAAAGAACTGATAAATATACACAACGTTAAAGTTTTTTTTTTTCCTAAAGTAAATTGTGAAGTTTCCTTAATTTTATTTTTAATTTGTTGCCCACTTGACTATTTAAAACAAATAGTTGAGGATGGTTTAAAATTATAAACAAAGGATATGAAAAATTATTTAACTATTTACATATAATGAAAATCAGAAATTTATAATGGTTGTGATGCCTAGGTAACCTAATCTATCCAGCAGTATGGTTGGTCTCCCCACTACTTTTAAGTCAGTCCTCCCTCCACTTCTCGTGAATGAACCTTTGATTTCCGGATGTTCGGAAATCCGCAGCGCACCACCATCAGTACTTCATTCACTACCTTACACGACAATTCGGAACGTCATTAGTGCAATTCCGATTGACCGTGTAGGGTCCCCTATATGTTCAAAAAACATCGTATCATTTGTTTTTTTATACTGTTTTTTCCTGTTTGCCCCTCTAACACACTGATTAAAAGTTTTGACACACTTCATAAAATTCGAGGGTTTCAAATTCTCCGTAAATAACAGTAAGAGAGCTATACCTAAAAGTTTCAACCGTTGAAAATAGAGTTTTCTAGTAGTTTCTAGAATAGACTTCTAAAACTTCTCGGTTTTAAGTGTCAAGGGAAAACGAGAAAAACCGGAGTTGGAAAGTTTAACTTAAAAATGGAGACTGGAGTAAGCTTGTGTTTAAAGCACCTCCCGAATTATTCTTACGAAAAATATGATTTTAATTGTTAAAGAAATAAAAAACTTGAAATGGAAAGCATACATATGATGTTTCACACCTATTTCCAGCAGCTCCATTCCAAATAATATTAACAAATGTTTTGCAAGACGCAAAATAAAACACATTTATCACCGTACTTTGATTAAAAATTAATTTTCTACAAACGTTAATAAACTTTTTACAAATGAATAATCTTAATACCTTAATTATAAAAACAAAATTACGACAGCGAGAGTAAAGAATAAGGCACAACATGGAGGATAAAACCTCCTTCATATTAAATATGATCTTATTTTATATTGCCTTTAATATATCCTAGTAAAAGTGATCAATTATCGTTAAATTCGTTGGAATCTGTAAATTATAAGTTTATTGTTTTCCATTTTTAAAATTTGATCCATGTTTCGGTTAATTATTTTCAATAATGAAGCATTGCGATCGAACAAAAAAAGTCAAAAACTTAACTCCCTTTTTGAGGTTTTGCGTTTCAGAATACGTATAATTTGAAAAATTAATAAATTGTCCGTCCTTGAATTTGGATTTAAAATTAGAGATCACCAGAGGATGATCATCCTTCATCGACATTTCCATCCACCTTTTCCTTTAAATATAGCGACCGAAAAACCTGCATTACTGTAGACTGTAGCGCCTAAACGAATGTACCAATTTCAATGAAATTTCGCTAAAGCATTCTTCTTGATGCCCTTTAAATTTATCTATGAATGAACGCCCAAACCTTTATCCACACAAACTGTAGTAACCTAATTCTGAAAATCTACGGCACCAAATAGCGTTTTTTCTAAAAAAAAACTAAAATTAATTTTTGATAGATAATTATTAATATTTAAAGTAGATACGCACCATATGATCATTTAGATAAATTAAAAGACTGGTGGCCCATGGAAAATTCGACTAAACCACGATAAATCGAAGCACATTGCATTTACACTTCGAAGAAATTCATGCCCTCCAATTTGTTGTTTGGTACACTACTTTGGTCTTATTTTTGACAAAAGGAAACTAAATGCCTGCTAAACAAAAAAAGAAATTCCGTTGAGAAACAGAAGAAAAAAGATACTGAACTGTTTCGTTATTTATATTTTAATTATATTATTTGACTCTTATCATTTTTATAATTTTTTTTATATGGTATCAATCATTTCGCCTGGAAATTGGGCGTTCAATTCATTTTACATGTCATGCTATCAATGTTCATTATAGTTAAGATGTTAACTGTCATCACCATTATTATAATAACCTTCACTGTTTCTTATGCAATTTATTATAGTTACCAATGTCGAAAATTTAAATGAATGGTTTTCTCTAAAATAAAAACTAACCGTTATTTTAAGTTGACCATGTTTGTGGCGGCTTATTGGTTATTATAACCTTCGTTGGTAGTTCGTGCCTATACATGGTTTTCGTAGATCATTACAGAAGGATTTATCACTCCTATATTAGTGACGATTGCAAATGCAGACTATGCAGATTATATTTAGCTGAATACTGGCAGATTAGGTATATTTTGAAACGCCTATTAGAAACTATTTTAAAATGGATTCTTGCGAATAATAATATTTTCTTTCCTTTGAATCGGGAAAATTTTTTGGATTGGCATAGAAAGAGCTAGAAAAGGCTCAGAATAATGGACAAACGTAATACAACATGGTCGAGACAAGATGCAGCATATTTTCTGGTACAAGCAATCACTATCCACTTACAGTGTGTCCATATTTGCTTCCTCTTTTTACGAACAGGTTTTTAATAGTTAACGTATCGGAGGCAGTGAGTACTTTATAAGTAATACTTTTATCCATAATGTCTGTTAAAAATGTCATCTATCATAAGAGATATACAATAAATATATGGGTTGATTACAAGAGTTCACTCCAGGTCTCCTGGTGTGACTTCAAGAATGTAACTTCAGGAATGATTTGTTGTGAGGAGCATGGGGGTAATATACCCTGGAATAGTAGAGGCTTGAAAGAATTCTGTGAAGTCTAACGTGCCGAGGAAGGGCCTTCAAATGAAGTTATCAATAATTGATATTCTTAAAATGTCTACTGGAAAGGGCTGGAGATATTAGTAATTGAGAATCGATATCCTTATCCTTTAGTATTGATATGAGAAAGGGCCTTTTGCTGCAATCTGTTATTGTCCCCTAAGTCTTGACAATGTGTCTTATAGTGTCCGTTCGGTACCTTCTAGATAACTATTTCTAAGCAATCAGAGATAGGATAGCTTTGTTCTTTTATCCTTTGAGTTATGAAAATTGTTAATATAATACATGATTCGCCAATTGGCATATTTAACAAATTCAATTATTAAAATAAAAGTTAAATTAACATTATTATTTGTAACGGATTATGTCCATTCCGTAACTAATGAAAAACGATTCGTGAGACCGGGAACTAATGATGCTGTTGGACATTGGAAGAAAAAAACAATAGTTAAAATTTGGAAGTTTAACTGCGTTAATGAGAAATTATTATCGTTTACCCTTCGCGCTAAGAAATTTTAAAATTAATTTTCGCATTAATAACGTGTGTAATTTTGTAAGGTGAGATAATAGAACTAGGAATCAAACCATCTTTTTTATATTTAGAGCTGGTTTGGAGGTATTATTTGTTTAAACATAACGGTATTTGCTAGAAAGAATCAGATACTTCTAGTGAATTCTATGACAGCTGAAATATTGATTTATTCAATATACATAGTTGGTACGACGCAACGTATGGTACGCGCAAACTAGTAAACGCGAACGTTAGGTTTCTTGGACATCGGCTCTAACTTACTCAGAAAATAGAGTATACTGCTCAAATTTTGTCTGTTTGTAGTTTTGAGGCTATTGAATTTGAATTCGTGGCATTTGGTTGACAAGATCCATGCATCCAAAATGTTATTACATATTGTTGTTGTTACATAAATATTAATAAAAAAATATTAATTTTTATTTTATCTTGAATTAAATTCTGTATGTAATATGTTTTCTTTTTTAAATGTATGCGAGTACTTATTGAATATTACATTGAAGATAGCATGTTACACACAGTTATGACACTAAAATAATTATAGATAAAACAAAATTGTATATGTATATATAATTTCATATAATTAATTTTCAATTCACATTTACAAAGCAAATTTTCAACTGTTTGTGGTATAGTACATTTATTCAGTTGGTTAACTTGATATGATGAAATCAAAATCAATTAATAATTTTTTAATGTATCTCTGCTATTATCAATTGATATGTCTTATCCCCAAAAAATGGATGACATTAAAAATGCTAGGTTTTGGGATATTAAATTTTATTCGTTATGCAACTGGATAATTATTGAGGATAAATATCCAGAATTATTTAATGAAAGATTAGTTAATCAAATTTGGTTCTTTAACATATTTGGTCCATGATTAATTAATTGGATTTCTTTTCACAAAGGCTGGTTTGTGTTTATCGTGCTTTCAACTTACCTACATTTTAATTGTGATCATCATGATATAAATAGGTGGCAGAATTAAAATATCCTAAACTAAAAAACTTAATTTATTTTTATGCTTAATAAAGAATATATACAAATTATATTTACAAGAATTACAAATTATAGTTACAAGAATCAATCAATTCAATAAGTAACTGTGAAGGTATGATTTCAGATGGACTGTTTTGAGAATTATATTGCCATGAAATATTATAATATTGGTAAATTTATTGTTGGGAATAAAACTTATCTATTGTATATGAAGTGGTGTAGTTGTTGAGATGATATCGTCATGGTTCAAAGATCTGCCAGGATCATCATGGTCTATGTAGGGCCAAGGCTTCAGTCCCTAAGCCGGAAGAAAACAAGAGACCCATCCTCAAGGCCAGGCATCATCATAGGACCTCTCCTCCAAGCCGAATCTCCACCTAAGGCCTCTCATCCTTGCATCTCAGTAGATTTTATAGAAATATTCAGGGTGGGGCGAGAATGTTTCTCATTGGTTGAATTTTAGTAATATAAGGGATGACCACGCCTCCAGGCCGTACGGCTGTTTCCTCTTTCTCGAAGTTGTTTCTGTTCCCTCCCTTGCTTAGACAAGCCTTCCGATCCTCTCCAAACATCCCCACTTAAGACCGGTGTCGATCCTTTAGTGTTTTATTGCCCCTCAGACCCCAGTGGGTCGCCACTCTCCCTCAGGTAACCGTACATGTGTTAGCAATTATTATTTAGACTATATTTCTTCATTTGCAATAATTAAATATATGCCACACGTGGTCCTTAAATACATAGCACCATCATTGACTATATTGATATATAGGAACTTGAAAAGTTCAATCTGTCAATTGACATACTTACTCAATTTTATTCATTTGACTATCAAAAGTGAAATATTCTATTTATAATCCAATAAATATTCATTGTACAATATATATTTATCATACAATGTGATTCTGTGGCCATTTTGATGTATTTAAATCAAATAGTCAATAAACAAAATAGTGTTTGAAATTATTGCTCTAACCAAACAATTTATATTTATATAAGCTATTCATGTTAAATAATAAGTGTTCTGTGCGAAATAATTGTTTTTTGCAATAGGAGTAGTATTGCATGTACTTTAAGTAAAATAAATATTGTAAAAATATTCGCGGTAGATATAATAGATTCTTTAAAATCCATGTCCATTTTGTATTGTAAACATTACATTGTTCAGATATTGTATAATTTATTACCTATTTCACTACAGAATATTCATACATGCAAATATAAAGGAAAGATATGGTCCAGGGTAGCGGTCATAAATAGGCTGAATAGTGGCAAAACTATTTTATTGAAAACCAACGTTTCGACCCGACTTTGCAGGTCTTCTTCATTGAGGTGTGTTCAGCTAGGAGTTTTACTTAGAACTGAATTGAGTTTATTAATAAAAAACCAATGCAAATTTTAAATGACGCTGCAGTTTGGAAATGAGTTCTCTTAGAGAAAAAACAAATAGAATAAATATTGTAGAGCATCAAATTCAATGTCCCACAGTTTCAAAACCAACAGATTTAATGTAGGTCACTTACTCCACTCGAAATCAGTAGTGAATAGCGATGGCTGGATCCAACTGTCAGTCTTTCATTGTTTAAATATAGGTGTTATAAATATTCAAGAAAGTGCTTTTAAAGTTTTCATCAAATAATGCCGATTTTTTTCTCACTGCCTCTCGGACTATACTGACCTTCCTCAAAGAATCCATCACTCCTAATACTATATTTAAGTCGACAACTTCCAAACGCACATGTCCTTCCCGTCTTCCGAACTAATACCGGCCTTAGAAAAACTTCGACAAAACTTAAATAGAATCTATGACTAGGCAGAAGCAAATAAGTTGAAGTTAAATGCGGAGAAGTCTGTAATATGCTCCAATTATCTCCTTAAAACTGCTGCCAACATCCCAACCCTGCATCTAAACGATAATTCGATCAAATGTTATCGTACCATTAAAAACCTTGAAATAACCTTTGATCAAATCCTTTCCTGAAAAAAAAAAACATATATCTCATATCTGTGGCTTTTGCATCTTAAAGCGACTAAATTATATACGTCACCTATTTCAACTTGAAACCCGTAAGTTTCTGGTTACTTCTTTAATATTATCCTACTTTGATTACTGTTTCGCAGTATATGGTGATGTCTTTGGGATCTCGAAGGAAAACTAAAACGGTTGATAAATTGCTTTGTACGTTTCATCTTCGGTATCCCACGGGACTCACCTGTTCCCCGTTTATATGGAGAATTGAAGTGACTTTATTCTTCCTACCGTCGTAAGTATTTCCCGGCATTCTTTCTCTACCTGGTTGTCCAACCCCTCCGTCTATAATATATCTCCGAGCTCCTTCAATTCAAATTCTCTGACCATTCCTGCAATACCAGCTAGGTCTTCAGATCTATTTCCTATGGCCCACCGATCCGCGGCATTCGACAGATCTTTCATTATTCGATCCTCATCCCTATGGAACTCCACCCCCTCCTACATTCGTAATTCCAATGACCTCCTAACACACACACACATACAGGGTGACCCATAGGTAGAGGGAAATATTTAAAAGTTTGATTGTAAACATCAAGATCTACAAGAAACTACATATAAACTGTTGCCCAATTTCCAACAGAACAGTAGGAAATTTAATAGCTGTGTATTTTTTATGCGAGCCTTGTTTTTGTTGAATGGGAAACGATAACTTATAAAATATTTTATTTAATTTAATTAAACATTGTTTCATAGTACAATAGACAAAATTTATTTTAAACGAAAGTAGAGCTACTCATTGTTAAAAATTATCTAAAGAGAACTATAGTGCGGACAAACAGCAAAAAAATTCATAAATTATTTGTGATCATCCTTTAACTCTACTACATTTAACTAGTGTTGCCCAAAATCGATCTTGGTCTTGCACTTTGCAAGAACAAGACCAAGGCCGCCTAACTGTTGCAAGACCAAGACCAGGGACAGGTAAAAAAATCGATTTTTAAAATAAAAATTAAGAACAAATAGTTACTAATACTCGAAATTTTAAGTTGCTATATGTTAATAATTGGTATAAGCAACACACTTTTGCATTTTACTCCCTTTATTTTTCATTCGGGCTTAGTTACGTTTCTTCTATCTAAAAAATTACAGTAATATCTCTATAGTAATAAGCAAATAAGTAACAGCAAGACTGTTGCGAGACTCTTACGCAAGACCAACACCATGACAAAGACTGAGTTTGCAAGACCAAGACTCGTCTCGGTCTCGCATTTGGGCAACACTACAGTTAACCCACTTATAGAAAAACTTTCTCGTTTGATAAGCTATCAAATAAAAATTTGAGATTCATCTCAAAGAAATGATGTGATTTTCTATCCAATCTCCTAAAAGTACATGTGTTTTTAGCTAAAATGACCATAATCAACTGTTGCAAAGCTTTAATTTCTTGTTTTTCCTTGATATGAAATATATTGTAATTAACGTAATTGCCTAAAACACATTTAATTTTTAAAAATAAAAATAATGATTTTTCAAATATTTTTCACGTGATGTGGTTTTGAAATTATCATAATCTAATTGATACGGACGTTTTTTATGCTGCTCGTGTATGGGTACTGTAATTGCAGTAATACAGCGGCCGTATTAGATCACCTGAAGTATCTTTTATTATTGACCCTACTAAATTTAATCACAGTTTTTCCAAAATCATTTTGCCTACTTTACGACGGCAAACTTACAATTTAATAGGTTTTACTTTAGAAATATATTCAATATAAAATACAAATTGACAAAATGGCTTGAATTCAAATAGAATACCCTCAAAACATAAACAGAGTATTTGAGTATTTTCAATAAAATTTGAGCAGTATACTGAAATTTCCGAGTAAGTTAGAGCCAAAGTCCAAGGAACATATATGCTCGTGGGCTAGTTTGAGCCGACAGAGTATTATCGTCTAGTGTTTCATACATCTGCCAACAAAAATATAGGTGAAAATGTAATTGTTTAACATTGCGTGAATAAGAAGAATATGGAAGAAGCTGTTTTTCTATTGCAGTTGATAACTTATTAAAATTTAAGAGCTTTAAAAAAAATATTTATTAAGATTATTTTCAAATTTAAAATTTATTATTAAGGAGCTTATTAATAAATTATAAATTATTATTAACAAATTATTAGGTTAGTAGGGCCTTAAATGCTACACAAAATGGCACAACAGTAACATCCGTAACACATTAGAATCAAATATATAAAATAAAAATGTTTGAAAACTTTTTTTTTCATTTAATTTTTTTAAATTCATTTCAGTTAATTATTTAACACAAATAATTTATCTCTATTTTATTTTTTATTTTTACCATGTATTTTTTTCTTTTTACATGTATTTTTCTATTTCTTTAAAAGTATATATTATTTCTTATTTTATTTTCTTCTTATTAGTGGTTAAATATTCGACTGTCGTGAATAATGAAGAGAAGAATACTTGGGGAGATCAGTCAAATAAGAAGGCAAAAATAAATGATAATATTTATTTTGTCATATGCCGACGTTTCGACCTGAAGTTCAGGCCATCATCAGGGCAGACTGCTTGAAGTAAATCGAAGCTATTGCTTCAGGTCTAAACGTCGGCAAATGACAAAATAAATATTATCATTTATGTTTACCATCTTATTTGACTGATCACCCCAACTATTCTTCTCTTCATTATTTTATTCTTAGATTGTATTTTAATTTGTAAATAAGAATGAATGTAAGCATGGAGTCATAGTACCAAATGCCCTTCATTATGGCAGATTGTATTGAATCTGTGTTTTATCAAATGAATGAATGAATGTATAAAAAAAAAAAAAAAAAAAAAAAAAAATGGGTTGAAAAAGCATTATTCAGCTTTCCAACGGTTGTACTGAAGCCGAATTTTGGAGAAAGTCTTGAGAAGTTCTGAATGATCTAGTCAACGGACGGAAAAACAATCCTCGAAGTAAACCATGAACTTCTTGCCTTGTAAACCATTTAACACTGTATTTCATATTCTTTTTCTTACTCCGTAAAAAAATATAAATTGATTATGAGCCTTTCAGTTGACAAAATGACTAGCTCCAAATTCAACTATTTTTATTATTGATTTGAATTAGTGATATTTATAATGGGAAAATTAATACATTTATTCACAGTTTTGTACTTCAATACCGTAATCCCCTACTCTGGAATCAACTTACTCACTGCCTTTGCAGATATTATAAATTTTTCAATTATAAGTATTAATGAAATGTTGAAATTGGAGTTAGTTATTCAATTATATGAAAGGTTCAAATAATAACCTAAAACACGAGCAAATCAAACACAATATTAATAAAACCCCCATACCAGACTGAAACGACTAGAAACCGCCCGTTAAGCCCGATGTTTTCAACTACTACAGCACTTACTAGACAAACGCTCTCAGCTTTCAATCAATTACAAACGACTCATATATATGACAATAATAAGACCTATTTGGACTTACGTAATTGAGTTTTGGAGCTCCACTAAACCATCGAGTATCCAATCCTTACAATCCAAATTCCTTCGTAAAATCCTCAACGCTCCCTACTTTGTCACAAATAAAATCATCCATAATGACCTTAGTGTTCCACATGTTTCCGATTTGGCCCAATCCAGATACCTATCCTTCCATAACAAACTGCAGAACCATCCGAATCCTCTCGTTTCAAACCTTGCTTCCTCCTCGATCAAGCCTGAAACCCACCGAGGCGTCTGAAAAGGAAGCTTCGGGACCTTCTAATATAGAACTTTAATTTGAGTTCTACCAATGGGTAGTTTCTCTTCATGTTGTACATGCCATGTTACCAATGTCACATTTACTTGTTGTATTTTCTATGTAATACAGTTGTAAATTTTATTAAAATAAAAAAAAAATAAAAAGATAAAATAAAAATTTCATTTAAAACATATATACAATATTTTTTTACCAGCTCCTAGGGCGTGTTGACAAGAAGGCCTATTTTCCTAGGAAGCAGGTCCTATATTTTTTTATCTAGTAGCACCAAAAAAAGTTTCATTGAGATTGATGACCCACGTTCGTAAACTCCTTTTGTAAGAAAAATAAAATTATTTCTTCTATTTCTATAAGTTAAGCCAATGATTCGTCCGGTTCAGCTAGATACAGTCGTGTATTTCCTAAATTAATGTCAGTTTATTGTTATATATTTAGGTTAGTTCTTTGTTAAAAATAACCAGTCTCAAGCTTATCGAATTATTGAAAATAATAAAGTTAATCCAGTATATAATCAATTAATTATTAACAATGTAAACTACATCGCACTTTTGTATCCAAATGGTTTAAATAATAACTATCGTTCGACTGTGGTTGGTTGTCAGTCAGAGGGCGAGCCCATGCGGCACTAACAAGGGTAGGTCACACAGTCATTGGGTCACAGAACTCAAGCAAATACTTTATTGGCAATTCTATATCGAGGATTAACTTTTTTCAATGTCTTGTGCAAGAATTTTTAAACGATTGAACAAAAATAGGAGATTCGCATGGGAGAGCAAATACATAGGAGATTTAAATCAAGTCCTGGTGAAATTTATTAACTCCGCTTGGAAATGTTTGAATTCAATTTGATTTAAACATATGACGATGGTTGAGACTATATGAAAACTTCGGGAATAGTATTGTTTATCTTTATTTGTAAGATATTTTTTTCTTATGTATTTTATGTAATAAATAATTAAAGTTGTGTGGACCGATGTTAACCAGAACCCTGTCTACGTACTGTAACCTACCGAAAATATTTGTTAATATACAATGGAGAAAATCTGTCTCACACTCTCTCTCTCAATCTCTCTCTCTCTCTCTCTCTCTCTCTCTCTCTCTCTCTCTCTCTCTCTCTCTCTCACACACACACACACACACACACTCCCTCTCTCTTTTGCTTACCTCTCTACTTTGAAAAGAATTTATTTTCTGGCATTGTTGAATAATTATACAATATTCGAAGTGCACTTTTAACGGAGCTATAGCTTAAAGCTTACAGCTAACAAATCATTAACACCATTACAATAACAAAAACCTTATTAATTATACTAACGGTAGGTAATAAAAATGTTTTATTCAACTCCAGTCTCTGAACCATGTATATATGCCTAGAGATATTTGAATGTATATATGCCTATTCAATCTATAAATGATTATGGACTGTAAGACTATTAGTTATTTTTTATTTTAAAGTTTACTAAAATGAAATTACCAGATTTACAATGCCTGCCATAAATAGGTCAAAAGGTGTCACAATAATTTTAAGTGGATAATGTTGCGACATTACAAAGGAAAAACTCATTAAATTATTTACTAATTTAATATTCTAAAATATTACATGAAGATTTTCGAAATAAACGGACATCCATACCTTATTATTTACATACAATATCTGATCTAGAATTTAGTAATTTAGTAACTATAGTAAATATGTTTAAGGTTATAATGTGCTTTATACAGTCATGAAATATTATTATATTATATTTCTTCGTTTTTATTTCACACGATTACAATGAAATAGTATTTTAAACGATGTCATTTTCTTGATTCGGTACTTTTTTGCTAACTTAAAAATATGTTTAGAAGTTTATATTTAGTAAGAAAATATCATTTAATTTCTTTGGATACATGTGATTTACGTTAAATAAAGTTAGTTTTCATAAAATATTATTTATATTTTATTCGTAACTCTCCATTACTTTCTACCAATTTGTTAATTATATATTATTTTTTATGAAATTCGCCGCTTTCCAACGGTAGATATGTTATACGTATACCTTCTGACTATTATTTCTAGAGATTCATTTTCGAGCTGGATAAAAATTTTCTTTTTTTTTTCCCTTTATGCAATTATCAAATTCTTTCAAAAGTTATAATTCGCCATTTTTCATAATTCCTAACAACGAGAGACAGTTAAGATTAAAAAATAAAATAAATATAGGTACTTTAGAGGAAGGCGTAGATGAACATTGAGCATTTAAGCCCTGTAAAATAATAGCAATGTAGATAATACCTAGCTGACATTAAAAACAACTTAATAATACACTGATATACCGAATTTGATCAAAATCGTTAAAGCTGTTTTCGAGAAAATCGAAAAATGTAGCATTCATTATACAAAGTGCCACTTCCGATTAGGCCGATTTTGACGAAAAAGTTGCTGTAACATCTGAGGTATACAAAAACATTAAATGTGCTTTTTCACTTTCATACAACTTTTCGCTTTTGTGCAAGATTGATAACATACATTCACACACACACACAAACCATTTTGCGGGACTTGGTCATTTGGACTGAGGGGACCTCAAAACATGTATTTCCGTTGAAAATTGTTATTCGAAAATTTTCTCGATCACATTACTGTCCCTTTCTATATATTTCATATACAGGTAAGTTAAAGTAAAAATGTCCTTTCTAAACAGAGAAATCAACTTTTGCTAAACTAATATCACATAAAGGAACATATTAATATTATGGTGAACAGAACTGCATTCAGTCAAGAATAAAATTAGAAAGATGACAAAAGGATTTCTTTGAATATATAAATTAGGATACAGTTTTAAGCTTTATACATTTTTTAAACTGATTTTTTTAAATATTCCAAACGGGCAGAGAGCTTATTATAAAATATGATCTTAAGGGAATTAATCGAATGAGAAGGGTTTGTTTGCTGAGCGGGACAAGAGTGGCAGAAGGCATAGTATAGATAAGGAACGATTAAAGTGATTTACGTGTTACAAATGGAGAACGTTCATAACAGAAGTAGATATTAGACGCTCACTATTAGCGGATTCATTAATTTCGTACAGTTCTCCATGGGTTTATCAAGTGATTCTGTTTCCTTCATCCTTAAGCTAAATAAGGATTTCATTGGCCTTGAAAACATAACAGTTATTAAAAAATAGATGCGAACGTAGCAGTTATTATGATAATTAACACATTTATTCATATTAAGGGAGACTAGGACTGTAATGCCAGGGTAAGTTTTGTTCGCTTATAGATGCCCAGAAAACCCTTGATGAAGAGCAAATGTGATTATTACAAAAATGTTTATTTTTCTTGTAGAAAATATGTTCAGCTCTATGTTTCACTGATTTCGGTATAACATTTATTAACTTTTGGTTTATTATTTTCAATAATAAACCATTGTGATTAAATTTATCTATATAATATAATAACATTATTCAGTCTGTTCCCCGAGACTGAAGGTTTTTTAACTGCAATCCAGGACCAGGTTATAGCTACCAGATCCTACTGGCGACACGTCTTGAAGCAACAGAATGTATCGGACAAATGTAGGCTCTGTGCAAGCACATATGAATCCATTCAACACATAACTGGAGGCTGCGGAGCTCTTGCAGGTACAGAATACCTAAAAAGACATGACGATGTTGCCAAAGTCTATCACCAGGCGATTGGTCGAAAAATTAAATTATTAAACGACTCGAATCCCTACTATAAATATTGCCCTAAAGGTGTTTGCCAGAAAGATGACTTAAAATTATATTGGAACCAATCGTTCATAACAGATCATCTCATTATCCACAACAGACCTGATATTGTGTTAATTGACGGCAATAGTAAGGTGGCTGTAATTATAGGTATCACTGTGCCAAATGACGGAAACATTAACTCAGTCTGTGCAGAAAAAAATCGGAAGTATCAAGGTCTAGCAGCTGAGTTAAAAAGTTTGTATAAACTTAATAAAGTAACCGTTAGGGGCATCGTGATCTCCAGCAATGGCCTGGTACCGGTGTCTACTGTGGAAGCTACTGACAGGCTGGGCCTCCCAACTCGTGTAATAAATGAAGCTCAGAAAGCGGTGCTGCTGAATACTGCCAGAATTGTAGGAAGCTTTCTCAACATTCAATAGTAATTAAAATTGAACATACCTGAGGTGGTTGGAGTTGATTCTACCCCTCTCAAGTAAACAAAAAAAACCTTTTGTAAAAGTGTTGACAAATAAAATAATAATAATAATAACCTTTATTTGTGCATACAATGAAAAAACAATGGATAAACATATACAAAATCTCTTATATGTACAAAATCACCTTCGTTGAGGTTTTGAGTTCGATTTCTTTTTTTTTTTTTTTTTTTTTTTTATATATTAAACTTTCTTGTAACCACACTAGGTAATGAACCATTCCTCTGAAGTTTATCCTCAATTTGTGAAAAGTCTTCTGGTCAATTGCCCATGTTTCACAACCATATGTCATGACAGGAAGTACTGTGCTCATCCAAAGTTTTCTCTTGACCTTTGAGCTCACCGAGGATCTATATATATCCTTAAATTTGAAGAGTGCGCACCATCCCTGGGTACATCGCCTGATTATTTTTTCATTTTGTCCTTTAATTGAGATAAGGTGCCCAAGATATAGAAATGTATCTACTTTCTCTATATGGTGTTCGCCTATTTTTATATCCCTCTCAACGTTCACTGACATATAATTGCATTTTTTATAATTTATTTTCAGTCCTATGTTTTCTCCAGCCTTTATTAATTGGTTTGCCATCGTTAGGATTTCTTCTATATTTTTATCTATTAGGACTTGATCATCAACAAACTCTAAATGGTTCATCCACTCTTCAAAAATTTTCATTCCTTTGTTCTGCCAATTCATAGTTTGCATCAAATCATGAGAACTGACATAAATATTTTAGGAGAAAGGGTATCACCTTGTCGTACACCTTTTCTAATTTTTAATTTTACTGTTGTATTTCCTGATTTATATTCTGCATTGGATCTCGAATACATATCTTCCAGTATCTTGCATATTCTTGAACTAATGTTTCTCTTCTTCAACATATTTATGATAGATTTTAGGGAGTCAAATGCTTTTTCGTAATCCAGAAAAAGGAGGCTCACTGACAGATTATAATCATTAGCTTTCTATATAACATACTTCAACGAAAAGAAGGTGGAAAAAAAGTTACGAGAGATGGTAAAATTGTGGGCGGGGTGGCCGAATAGGCTAAAGCGTGTGCAATGCACCGCCGTTGCCCGGCAACCTGACATATGAATCATAGATATAAAAATAGAATCACGAGTTCGCGTCCCGGTGCCAGGGGAGTCTTTTAAATCCCCGCCCACATTCCCTGGCCCAGGAAAATCCCGTATAGCCTTAAAGGCGAGGAAGGGATGGACACAATAAAAAAAAAAAAAAAGAGATGGTAAAATTAAATTTCGAATAACTCGAAAAGTTTTTACTTTTTTGTTGATATTGTAATGTGATGTTTAAAAGGTAATTAAATTTCCTAAAAAACGAAGGAAGTTTCATCGAAATAAAAGCCCTATTAGTAGAGATGTCGCGGTTTTTATATATTTTTGGTTTATTATTACCAAAAATCAACCATTATGATCGACCAAAAAATTCAAAAACTAAACCCCCTCTCAAAATTTGAGGTTTCACGTTTCAGGACGCGTATAATTTGAAAAACGAATAAAAATTCTTTTGTCGCATTTTCTCCGGAACTACTGGACCGATATTTTTCCCCGAATAACTCGAAAAGTTTTTACCTTTTTGTTGATATTGTATATAGGTTTTTAAAAGTTTACGAAATTTCCTAAAAAAAAAAAAAATCGATATAAAGACTCCAAATGTTATATCCTTGGTTTGGTATTTAAATTTTGAATGTGTTACTGAACTAATGCTATTTTTTTAGCATATTACTAATGATTAAAGAAAAACAGTTTAGTCATATAATTGGAATCACGTTTTGTTTTTTTCTTTGTAACTCGGAAGGTAATGTTACTTTAGATGTATAATTGTTTGGAAATAATAAACCATTGTGAAATAATTTGCAGCGTTTTTTATTTTTATACGGTTACTCTTATGTATAAATAGAAATATTTAGTTACCTTTTTTGACTGATATTAAAACGAAGACTGTTATCATAGCTATATATAGGTACTGTTGTGCAGTAGGGTTGGAACATGCCCGCAAAACGTATGAGCCGCACGCCGCACCACAGCCGTACGAAATACCTTCTCTATAATAAAGACGTAGCTAGAGCACGTGTTTTGTACTAATCTAAACTAAGTGTATACTTCTCTGACCTAAGTGTATGTTTGGTTTCATCGAGAACGTACTACATACCGCCATGTTGCGGCTCAAAAGTGGTACGGGCAAGTTTTCCCCAAACTTTATTAGTTATAAGCTATTACAATGTTCTCAGATTTTATTTATTTTGTTATGATAACAATAATTATAAATTGTAGACCATTTTGGTGTATAAGCCATAAGCCAAACGTACACTTCAATATAAAAAGAAATTTTCTCCCAGCTAATTGGTATACTGATAAAATTATGGGCAATAAAATAAAAACTGTCACAACCTTGTCCAGTCCCCCCTCCTTTGTATTCCTGTAAAAGACTATTTTCTAAATTTTTGTTGTTTAAAACCGTTGAAAGAATAATACAATATATACAAATGTTACAAACGACTTCTTTCTGAGCGACTGAGTGGTAACCGAAAAACAGTGTTTGAAATGACCGACGCACAAAATATCTGAAGTTAACATTGGTTCGGGTATTTTTTCTTCACTTTGATTTTTTATAAAAATTTGATTATCTTTTTTTTTCAAACCTTTAAAAATATCTTGCATATTCCGAACACCTTGTAAATGTCTAAAATAAGACAAAAATGAAACTTTTTTGGGGGGGGGGGTCCTTCCCTTCCTCGCCGTTAAGGCTATACGGGATTCTCTCGGGCCAGGGGGTGTGGGCGGGGATTTAAAAGACTCCCCCGGCACCGGGACGCGAACTCGTGACTATTTTTATATCTTTGATTCATATGTCAGGTTGCCAGGCAACGACGGTGCAGTGCACACGCTTTAGCCCATTCGGTCACCCCGTCCACTACAAAAATGAAACGCTAGCAAAGCCAGAAACTGATTAGACTCACGCATACTTCAATTTAATTTATTCTTGTTTTTAATTGGCCTACTTGAAATCACTCCCATCTTCTTCATTGTCCTTGATGTAGCCATTTTAGTCTAATGACTTATTGATGACAACGTTGTGTATTGATCGAAATCTCGTGCTCTTAATAAAAGTACAGAAGTCCTTAATTTTAGGTTATACTTGAACATGATTGCTTTATGAATATTTAAATTTTGGCTTGAAGCAATATTTTCACGACCACTTAATCATAAATTTCATTGAGGGAACACGAAAATAATTCAAAACTAAAATTCTACATCATGCAACCAAATTAGTAATTCATAAATAACTTACTGAAATATTCACTGTTATATTCACTTAAATATTATTTTCATTCCCAAAGCCTACCAAGACATACACATTTTATAATCATCAGTCTAAGAAGACGGATGAAGATTCATTTTTTCAATTAACAACACATTGTTATTAGTTTTGCTTATTTACTTTATTGGTTGTTCATATATAACGTCCTGAATTCATTAAAACCATATCATTTTTAAAACAATTATATCTCTACACCGACACGCTCGTCCTGGGTCTCTCTCTCACCGGTTTGATCCGGATTAAATTGGTATATAACTTAAAATATAACCTGTTAAATATGTTAAATTATTTACAAAAACAGATATTCAATCTATATTTCTTGTTCTTTCTTGTTATTAGTAAAAAAAAAAAAAAAAAATGTACGTACTCATCGGTTAAGGCAACGGTGAATTGTTAATCTGGAAAAAAAGTGTTCACTTAAGTCTATTTTAAAAGTTCACCTCTGCGCTTTATATATGATGAATGCAATAACGACCTTAGAGCCGAGCAATCCTGGCGTTCACCCGGAGGCGTCGATCAGGAGGTAGTCGCACGCCTATAGTTAGAAATAAAAATAAATTATAGAACATATGAAAAGAATTTTTTTTTAATTGTAATTAATTTTAACCTAATAGTAAACTGAGTTTGAGAGATAGTACATTAAATAAAATTGAAATATTACTTCATATGAAGCAGTCTACGAAATAAGTTATATTTTTTGAGAGAGATGATGAATGCAAAATGTCAATGCACTGAACGAATGGAAACGAAACTTACCAGGAGCTGCGCTAAAATAATTGCCTACACTTTTCCACATTGAAATTTATGGTTACTGCTACATCTGTATAGGTCATAGAGTGGTGTTATAAAGCACGATCCTTCCACAATACGCGTTCTATATGATGCGAAAGGAATTTTCAAAGTTGGACTGGTTTTTCTATATTTGTGTATTCTAAAAAAAAAAACAAATTCTACAGCTTTATATGGTAATATATGATACATACAATTTATAAATAAAAATGTAGCGCAACCCACTGCTGTACTTTTAATAGAAATTATTTTCTGGCAAGTACATTTTTAACGGAGATACAGCTTAAAGCTTACAGTTAAATAATCATTAAGACCATCAAAATAACAGAAACCCAATTAATTATATCAGCGGTAGGCAATTAAACCCTTATCACTACATCTCTTTTTTTAAACCACATAACTCCAGTATCTGAGCTATATATATTTGGAAGTATATCTGTACATTAAACATATAAATAATTATTAATTGTACGTCTGTTAGTTATCAAATTGTTATTTTCCATTTTAAAGTTTACTAAAATGAAATTACGAGATTTTCATTGCCTGTCAGAGATAGGTTGTCACACTAATTGTGTATATTTCAGTAAAGTTGTCACACTAAAGGTAAGTGGATAATGTTGGAATTTCACAAAATGAAAATTAATCAAATTATTCACTAATTTAATTTTCTAAAAGGTTACATGGCAATATGTAGGAACAATTGGATGTTGATACCTAATTATTTAAATATAATATCAGATTCAGAACTATTAACCTGCAGTAAATGTATTTGATGTTATAAACATTTGCTTTATACATCCATGAAATATTTGTATATTTCACTTATTTTAAAAACGTAAAATGAAACAATGTCATTGCCTTGATTAATCTAATACTTCAAAATTTATTAAAATACTTTTTTCAATCTTAAAAAAATATCATAAGTTTACATTTAGTTAGTAAACTTTATGTAATTTCCTTGGAAACAGGTTATTTCCGTTAAATAATATTAGTGTTCACAAATTTTTATTTATAATTTTTCGTCACTCTCCATTACCTTCTACGGCTTTCTATATTATTATTTTTTTTTAAATCTCCGCTTTCAAACGATACACTATACACATCCCTTCTGTCTTTTATTTCCGGAGATTCATTTACGATCTAAATAAAGATTTTGCCTTTTTTTTCTCAATTTTCAATTGTGGAATTCTTTCAAAAGTTATATTTATCATTTTTCCTAACTCCAGGCATTGAGAGATAATTAATTATTTAAAATAAACCAAATTATAGGTACTTTTTTTTTATTAACGAAATTTACAACTGTAATTAATAATAAATACAACAAGTAAATATGAAACAAGTAAAATGACATGTACAACATGAGGAGAAACTACCCATTGGTAGCACTCCAACTATATTTCTATATTAGAAGGTCCCGAGGCCATCTTCTTTTTAGACGCTTCGGAGGGTTATCAGGAATAAAAGAGGAAGCAAGGTTGGAAACGAGAGGGTTCGGATGGTTCAGAAGTTTATAGGTATCTGGATTAAGCTAAATCGGAAACATATGGTACATAAAGGTCATTATGGATGATTTTATTTGTGACAAGGTAGGGATCATTAAGGATTTTACGAAGGATTTTGGATTGTAGGGATTGGATACGAGAGGAATTTGATGGTTTAGTAGAGCCCCAAAGCTCGATCCCGTAAGTCCAAATAGGCCTTATTATAGTAATATATATGAGTCTTTTGTAAATAGTTGGAAGTTTAGAGCATTGGCCTAGTAAGTGCTGGAGTAGTCGGAAACGTCGGGCGGTTTCTAGTCGTTTCAGTCTGGTATGGGGGTTCCAAGTGAGTCGTTTGTCAAGGTGGAGTCCTAGGTATGGGATTTGGTCAACAGCGATAAGTGGGGTATTGTTAAAGGATACTGTAGGACAGGAAGTCATAGGTTTACGACGAAGAGTAAAGGTAATTTCATGGGATTTATTGGAGTTTATTTTAATCCTCCAGTTTTGACACCATTTCTCAAGACTTGTGATGTGCGATTGAAGAGTTTGGGATGCAATAGATGGATCATTATTGATTGATAGGATACATGTGTCATCGGCATATGTGGTGATGACAGTGTTGGAATGGGTTAGGATGTCAGCTGTATAGACTGTATAAAGGATAGGATCTAGGATACTACCTTGAACACCAGCAAACTGAGAAAAAAGAGATGAAAAAGCATTGTTATGATTGACTTTGAAGAATCTGTCAGTAAAGTAGGAACGGATAATGAGGAAGTATGTAGGTGGTAGGAATTTACGGAGTTTGTACATCAGTCCGGGATACCAGACTCTATCAAACGCCTGTTCAACGTCGAGAAGGACTCCCGTGCAGTGCATTCCGCGCTCCAATGCAGATGAGACTATATCTACCACACGATGGCATTGCTGTATAGTGGAGTGGGATGTACGGAATCCAAGTTGGTGATCTGGGATAATTTGTTTACAGTCTAGGATAGGATACAGGCGTTTTAAGATGAGTTTTTCCAGGATTTTGCCCATAATGGGTAAGAGAGAAATATGACGGTAAGAGGATGGGTGTTCTGGCGGCTTCGTGGGCTTAGGTATCATTTTGACAATGGATAGTTTCCAAGGGTCAGGGAAATATGTGGTTCGAAGTACAGTGTTATATAAATAGGTGAGGAATAGTATGGCTTTTTTAGGAAGCAGTTTTAGGATCTGAAATGTGATTAGGTCATGGCCAGGAGCTTTGCGGGAAGGTAATCTATGAATGATATTGGTTGTTTCTGAAGGATGAAATGCTTTAGGTGGAGGTGTCAGTTGGAGTGGGATATCCAATTCTGCTTCAATAAACTCGAGGTGGGTTGGATTAAGGTTATCTGGGTGTGGATTAAATGTTTTGAAGAGGTGCTGAGCAAATATATGTGATTTTTCTTCGTCAGATCTGGACCAAGTTTGGGTTTCAGTAATAAGTGGATGGTTGAAATCTTTTAATTTATGGAGCTTTTTAGTGGTCAACTATAATGATTTGTCAGTAGTAGTAAGTTTTTCTGTCATGTTAAGTAAATTTTGTATTTTTTAATTTCAGCTTTTAGTTGGTTAGTTAATTTGTCGTAATATGTCTTATCTGATGGGTATCTGGTCCTCTGCCACTTCGATCTTGCTCTGCGTTTTTCCCTTAATAAGATACGAATATGCTGTGGCAAGTTTGTCTGTTGGGAGTTGTTAATTTTGTTGATAGAAGTATTATCGTTTATTTTGTCACTTATAGATGTAGTAAGTACTTCTATGGCTGTGTAAATATCATGTTTCGTCTTAAGTGGAGTATTTAGGTCCAATTTATTTTCTAGGTCTTTCCGAAATTTGTCCCAGTTTACTCGTCCTGTAATCAGTGTAAGAGAGGACGTGGACTTAGGAGCGAAGGTTGGGTGTAATGAAAGCAGAACTGGAGAATGATCTGAGGAGAGGTCATCCAGGGTTTTGATTGTGACATGGGAAGAGGAAATCCGGGAGGTGACAAATATGCCCATGATATCAGGGCGTTTTCTGAGGGAAGTTGGCCAATAGGTAGGATTCATAGGAGAAAGGACAGAGTAATTATTGGAAGTTGAGAGAGAAGATAGTATATTACCACGGGAGTTGGATGCTCGACAACCCCGTCGTTGGTGTTTAGCGTTATAGTCTCCTCCTGCAATAAAGCGCGATCCGAAGGATTCAAGTAAGTTGTAGGTAAGAGTATGACCAGGAGGAGAGTATACAGCTGAGAGTGTTAAATGGAAAGGACGGGTTGAAATAATTACTGAAGTTGCTTGAATAGCCTCAGTTGGAGTAGAAGGAATGAGAGAATGGGATAAGGATTTATGGATAAGAATGCAAGAACCGGCATGGGAAGTGTTGTCGGGGTAGTCTGATCTATAAGTGATGTAGTCACGTATGTAGAAATATGAACGTTGTGTGAAGTGAGTTTCTGTCAGTAGAGCAATATCAAATAGGTACTTTAAAGGAATAAATGTGAAATTGCGTATTTAAGCACTGTAAAGTGACAACAATGGACATACGACCTAAATAATATTATAGATCACTACATTTTACAATGATACACCGAGTTTAATCATAATCGTTATAGCTGTTTTTTGAGATAATTGTAAAAATGTCTATAATCGTTGATATAATGTTGCTCTTCCAGTTTACCGATTTTAAAGAAACACTTGCTGTAACATCATAGCCATTTACTTATCTTAAATAAGTAATATCAGTTTCGTACAACTTTTCGTTTTTGAGCTAGACTGTTCACAGCCACAAACATGCATACACATGCATACACAAACACACACACACACACACACACACACACACAGACCATTTCGCAGGAATTGATTATTTGAACTTATTAACGTATTTCCTATGAAAACTCTAAAAAACATTTACACTTTTCCTTAACTATATATTACACATATAGGTAAGTGAACGTAAAAAATAAAAATGACAAAAACATTGTATTAAAACAATCTTCCATTGCTATTTGTATCACTATTCGGACTAAGCGATATTAGGATGTAGTTATCGTCAATATTTAAGTATTTTACGACAACATCAACTTATGGCTAATGTAAACAGTTTTTAACAATAAATATTGTGTTCGCGGACAGTTTTTAAACACTTCATTGATGTTAACAGGCCACAACACGATAAAGGTACAAACCGCAAAACCGTTGCCAAAATTGATATCACAGTGATTGGAACCCTGGGTTCGAGGAAAGTGCTGAGCACCCCTCACGATAAAACAACCCCTAGCTAACTAACGACTCCTATACATTATCACCCACCGTAAATATGGCGGGATACTGAAGCGCACGCGAACTCTCTCTCTCTCTCTCTCTCTCTCTCTCTCTCTCTCTCTCTCTCTCTCTCTCTCTCTCTCTCTCTCTCTCTCTCTCTCTCTCTCTCTCTCTCTCTCTCTCCACTCTTGGACGATTTGGTAATTTATTGCAAAACTTCACAACCAGGTTGGATTACGTCAGGAGCAACGAACCACTTTTTTTAAAGTCAATCAATGATCCATAAACTAAAATAGGAATGATTTTTTCTATTGATTGAGAAATTCAATTGATTAAACAGCAATTAGTCAAATTCTAATCATGCCTAAATAATACATTATTTTGCTATTTATATTATAATTAATAATTAGTTTATATTAATAATATATCCTCTGTATGCGAAGGATTCAAAAGCTTATCAATGTAAGTCGATAAAATGCAAAAACGAGATGTTTAAACGTTTTAAAAATGTAACCCAGACATATATCATTAAATGTAAAGTTTATTTTATTTTATTTTTTCATGAAAAAGTATTGAAATAACATAATTTATTTTAGTATATAGTCAAATCAAACTTTTTTAAAAATTATTTCTTAATTATATTTACAACTGTATTTGGTACAACTAATTTGAACATATATATATAATGACATGAAAACACTTGCTGAGTAACTACCCAATAGTAGCACTCTAATGATATGTCTACCTTAGAAGATCACGGGGCCATCTTCTTTTCAGACGCCTCGGAGGGTAATAAGGAATTGAAAAGGAAGAAAGGTTAGAAACGAAAAGGTTGGGATGATTCTGAAGTTTATTATGGAAGGATAGGTATCCTTTCAAGGATTGAGCCAGATCTGAAACAAAAGAAATATTAAGTTCATTATGGATGGTTTCATTTGTAACAAAGTATGGAGTATTGAGGATTTTACGAAGGATTTTGGATTGTAAGGATTGGATACGAGAGGAATTCGATGGTTTAGTGGAGCCCCGTAGCTCAACTCCGGAAGTCCAAATAGGCCTTGTTATAGTCATGTATATGAGTCTTTTGTAATTAATTGGAAGTTTAGAGCGTTTGTCTGTCTAGTAAGTGCTGAAGTAATCGGAAACGTCGAGCGGTTTCTTATTGTTTCAGTCTAGTATGATCAAACTTAAATAGAGTAAAAAACAACTTTGATTAAACACAATATTTGCTTATGTAATGATTTAACTCAATGATAAAGTGTAATGTTTGGTAAGCATATGCATTTTGATAATCATTGTCATCGTTTGTTACAAGTAGCCTCCTCTGCATTGGAGCGCGGGACATTGAACAGGCGTTTGATAGAGTCTGGTATCCGAGTATGATGTACAAACTCCGTAAATTCCTACCAGCTGCATACTTATTATCCGTTCCTACCTTAATGACATACACTTCAAAGTAAATCATAACAATGCTTATTCATATCTTTTTACTTATTTTGCCGATGTTCCTCAAGGTAGTATCCTGTGTCCTATCCTTTAGACAGTTTATACAGCAGACATCCCCATCTAATCCAACACTGTCATCACCACCTATGCCGATGATACATATATCTTATCAGTTAATAACAATCCATCTATTGCATCCCAAACTCTTCAATCACACATCACAAGGCTTGAAAAATGGTGTCAAGACTGGAGGATTAAAATAAATTAAAATAAATCCCATGAAATTACGTTTACTCTTCGTAGACTTCCTTTCCTACAGTATCCTTTAACAATACCCCACTTATCCCTGTTGACCAAATCCGATACCTAGGACTCCACCTTGACAAACAACTCACTTGGAACCCCCATACCAGACTGAAACGACTAGAAACCGCCCGACGTTTCCAACTATTCCAGCACTTACTAGACAAACGCTCTAAACTTCCAACTATTTACAAAAGACTCATATATATTACTATAATAAGGCCTATTTGGACTTACGGGATCGAGCTTTGGGGCTCTACTAAACCATCAAATTCCTCTCGTATCCAATCCCTACAATTCAAAATCCTTCGTAAAATTCTTAATGATCCCTACTTTGTCACAAATAAAATCATCCATAAAGACCTTAATGTACCATATGTTTCCGATTTAGCTCAATCCAGATACCTATCCTTCCTTAATAAACTTCATAACCATCCTAACCCTCTTGTTTCCAACCTTGCTTCCTCTTCTATTCCTGATAACTCTCTGAAGCGTCTGAAATGAAGATGGCCTCGGGACCTTCTAATATAGAGATATAATTGGAGTGCTACCAATGGGTAGGTAGTTTCTCTTCATGCTGTACATGTCATGTAACTTGTTTCATATTTACTTGTTGTATGTATCATTTAATTCAGTTGTAAATGTCGATAATAAAAAAAAAAAAAATAAATTGTAGGTAATCATGCTCAGAGATAATCTCTGAAAGAAAAGTTATTGATTATCAAACTATATTAGTGTTTTAAATACTATATTAGAATCAGTGATTGTGGAGCCAGTTATTATTATTAATCGAAATTCGCGACAAAAAGTGACATTTCACACTGACTAACATGTCTCATTTATTCCAGAATCAATATAACTACTGTCATCAGACGTAACAAAAGTTAAATTGAATTTTTTACAATTTATGAAATAAATTAATTATAAGGGAGCGGTCATCGAACAAACAACATATAAGTCATCAGAAGAATAAAGACTTAAGCTCTTAAAGCCTTCTTGGCCATCAGTATTTTTTCTGGTAAATGTATTTAAAATAAGTGTAACTGCATTTTTGTTATCGTATTGAGTATATATATATATATATATATATATATATATATATATATATATATATATATATATATATATAATATTAATATTACCAATCATATAGATATTGTAACCAAAACAGGTTCATAACTTAAAATTAATGTCTGGTCTATACATGCACAAACTATCTATCTATATTAAGCCTATTCTTCAAAACTTTCCTTCTCCGAATCAGAGATGAGGAAATGATACTCTATAGAGTACCGAGTGCCAAGTATTTTACTCAAATTGAATCTATTGGGAATTTAATCACTACTTCAGTTAATCGTTTGACATCAACTAAAGTAGTAATTAAATTATTTGTTACTCAAAAAAGGTCAGGTTTTGAATAAAATGCTGGGTACTCCGTACTGAAAATAGCATTAGCCCATCCCTTCTCCGAATTAACTGAACATTATATACCCCTGAATAATTCCCTTCATTCCTTTGAGAAATAAAGTCCCTATATTATTCAGAGTTCTTACTCAAGCATTTACATTCACCTTGAACTCAAATCTCGCAATCATAATTTCTCTCATTGACTCTGTTCTTTTTTTTTCAGTTTATTGGCTGCCTATATCAGTTTACTAGTTGGGCTAATGCGCCGAAAAATGTGTTTTTCTATAATCTGTAGTGCCGAAACCATTTTCACAGTTTTGTTTAAATTTCAATAAAAATATTACTCTTAAAATCCTTTGGATAATCTCATATTGTATATCTCCAAGAAATAATAATAATAAAGTAATTATGAAATTTAAATTTTATTTTCGTATAGTAAAAGAAGTATTTCTTCATCAGAAAATCAATAATTTCGTTAATATGTTCGGTAAAAACATAAAATTTTAATGAAAATTGCAAACGTACTGTAGGAGACATAACAAGATCTTGTTGGGAAACAACGGCTCAAGAAATAGGGTAATGAAACCGTCAGCTCTATAGCGTATAATTACAAAGAATTACTGCTATAGACTGCAGTTATAGTTATTGAGATCGTCAGATACTGTTCCTGTTTCTGTCTTATACTTACTAGCTTTTATAAAATACATAACAAGAATAATAGACATGATATTTTCTATGAAAATGAAAATAATATTTGCGAAAGCGAAATTCTAATAAATGATTGGGTCAGGGTAAACAGTATAACTACATTTAAAAAAAAAAAAAAAAAAAAAAAGGAGAACATAAAAACCAATTACATTTGTTGTTTATCCACTTACCATAGGAAAATAATTAAAGAGTGTGAAAGGAAATTATAAAAAATATTTTATATACATAAAATAACATTTAACAGCTTAAAATACAATCTTATAAGATTAAGTAGACAAATATATATTATAATGTTTCACACTTGAAAAAAAAAAAAAAAAAAAAAAAAAAAAATTCAAGCCGCGCTCATTTATATCTTATCCACATTTTCATAGGTTTCGTTATGAATACTGTCACCGGTCTGTAAATTTTCTTGAAACTGGGATTCATATTAAAAAAAAAAGTGTTTCAAAAGCATGAGATTTTTTATTTTGGACAGTTTTAAAAGCATGGGTAATGGGTAGAACAATTAAAGAGTAGCAACACTAGTTTGTTTAGTATTTTATGATTTTATTAAACCGGAAGGTGCAGTGCTTGACGGTTATTTTTCACCATTTTGGCACTTATATTGTTTTTTTCCCTAACGCTTGTTCTTTCTATATTAAAAAAAATTGGGGCTCGGGCTGTTTTTCCCACTTAGAAACATTTAAACCATTCTAATCGCCTTTCTATTGACCACAAAGCGGCACTAAAATATAAAACAAATAACGTGGAATTATCCTGTTTATTCTCAGAATCCTTCAAATATATTCTGTATTTTCCGCTGTATCAATTCTATTTATATTTTGAGAAACATTGTTATTTACTTACTTGTAACGCCACTAAAGAACGAGGATACTAAAAATAAAATAAAAAAATTGTTTTAATGTAAATTTATTTATGGCGTTGGAGTCATAAAAAAAAAATCATTATTAGCATTGCTCTCAAAATTCAAATTTCAAAAAAGGGGTAAACATTTCTATTAACTAACTAAGTTTTATGGTCATTTAATTTTAGAGCCAATGATTTTTAGTTTGATAATAACACCCAGGGGAGGATTCGTTTTTGAGGTTTGGCTAGGCAAAAGCTGATGCATAAGAAAAAGAAGTAAACGGAATTTGGATATTGGACCATGAAAGCACCCACCGTCACAATCTCTCACTGTTTTATAAAATCGAATTAACAAAATAGTAGGTATTAAACCGTCCTATCTACTGTCGACTGCCCAGCACATTAAAAAATTAAAAATAAAGATATACATATATATATATATATATATATATATATTTACCACCAGACCAATTTTTACACTTTTCTCTAAGTTTTTCCCAACTGAGGAGGGAAAATTATGACTCCAGGAGTTTCCTGCACTCCTCTCTCAACCGCGTCACTAGGGCTAAACCCAGTGGAGATTGAGCAAGAGCGCTTTAGCCACATACACTCATGTCGTGAGTGGAGAATCTGGCCATTGCCAGAACTCCAATATTTACAAACTATAAAAGATCGCGGGGCCACTGCCGTTTTAACCTCCTTGGAGGATTATATGGATGGGTGGTGCTGGATAGAGATTGTGCAAAGGGATTTGGATACTGGATAAGGTTCTGGTGGAATTTTGCTGGGATAAGGTCTAGGGCAAATGGGATATTAAGGTTATGGTGTAGGGTTTTGTTGGTTACATAGAAAGGAGCATTGACTATTGTTCGAAGGACTTTGGATTGGAAGGATTGGATGAGTTTGATTTTAGTAAATTTTGCTGTTCCCCACAGTTCAAGTCCGTAAGTCCAGATAGGTTTCAGTATTGTCTTGTAGATCAGTAACTTGTTTTCAATGGAAAGTTTAGATTTTCTGTTTAGTATCCGGTATAGTTGTCCGTATCGTCGGTTTAGTTCCTGTCTTTTAAGTCTAGTATGAGGGTGCCTCTGTTCTGACTGTAGAATAGATTTAGTGCCGTTAACTCCGAACCAAGAAAATGTTGAATTTTTCCTATGGATTTTTCGTCCCATCCATTTTTTATTGAAAAATGTATTCTATTATGTAAATATCACTTCGATTGGAGCAAAAAGTTGTATGTAAAAATTTTCAATTTTATATTATATTATTTTTGACATTTGATAGCCTGCAACTGATATAAGTACTCTGCGACTAATATAAGTAGTCTGCAACTATGGAAAATAGCAGAGGTCAATGAAATATTAAATTATACTAATAAATCATAAAGAAATTATTGGTTTTTATGTTATCCTGTAAAGCATTTGATTTTTAACATACGACCTTTGTACTAACAGTAGCTATGTGCGTGTTGAGTAAGCACTGATTTTTTTAAAAATCACAAATCGTTAAATATGCAATCTGGAAATGCGGAACTTTTTCGCATTCTACAATTCGCTGATGAGCAGAACTTGTGAACATCAAACTCGTATATATTGAAGAATTACTGAAGTTCTGAAAACTGCTTCTCCCAGAAATTTTATTCTCAGAATAAAACAATTGGACTTTGTAATATTGTTTAGCTAATGAAAACGGCACCTGACCTCACGTGGCAGACTTTTATTTTTTGTTTATGAAAATACTAGGAATCGATGAATTTTCAATCTTCAGATCGGCAAACTTTTTCTATTAGGTAATGAATACTCATGAATACTCATTTGTTTTCTCCTGAATAATTAGATAATTCGATCAAAAATTAAAGAATTAAGGTGGCTTATAAAATTTTAGTCCGTTCGGCGTACCATCACTCCCAACATAACGAATATATAGGCTAAAACGAGTCAAAATAACGAGGTTAATAGGTTAAATATTTATATACGACCAATTATTTTTTTGGACCACCTTTTTTTCGTTTCTGTGATCCAATTATCTTACTAATAAAATGAAAATAATGGGTATTTCTGAGTTTTCAATATTTCATCAAATTAATTAATGTGATAAAAAAAAACGCCCTATTTTTGAGATGGATAAAGCCATTCACGAAGCATTAGGGGAGTGTTATTAATTCGATAAAAAGTGGTCTGTATCTCGGACCATAACATGTCTACTAAACTTGAACTTTTATGTGTAGATTTTTTCGGAGAGTTTATTATTATGAAATGGTTAAGTAAGGAAATAAGTGGCTTTTAGAAATAAAGGGAATGTATTTACAGAATTCAAAACGGGTGGTCGAATTCCTGTGGGAAGCTTTTTAGTCAAAGCTAATAGTGCGGCAAGCATATGCTAACTATAAACTTGGTGGTCGAATGTGCGACCCTTTTTAGAGGATGTCAGTGAATTTAGTATGTTAAACAGCGATCCCTCTAATTTATCTAAAATCAATGGCCAGCTGTCTCAAATACAAGTTTTCTTGTTCGACTTGATGTGACAAACCATATCTGTTCGAAATTGGGCGGAAGGGCTGTTTATTACGATTCCTGGGTGGGAAGTTATAACAATATTAGTTGAAAAATTAGTAAAATAGTCATACCATAAGAATTATAGTCTTTTATCTCATTAGGTACCTCACGGAGGCTACATGCGTCCCCGAGGCCGCTGATTTCATAACAATATACTTATAAAATGAAATAAACATAACATGCAATCAAATTTAACCACAATCCGTGATAAACTAATGATTTTAAATATTATAATTCTACCTACCTAATTTACTAATGGTCTGTAAATATCTAGTTACAACATATAATATATAGGTAAAGACGTTACAAGAGTCTTCAATACCGCAAGTATCATCCAGTTGTTTCGAGCAACGATTTCACAAATTCGCGTAAAAATTACGCGTCTGAGTGAGCAACACTCCTCCTTTTGTAAGAAACAATTAACTCAGTCACTGCATAGCTCAATGAATTAACTTTAGAAAAACCAAAAAAAATCGATCCTCCATGAATAAATGAACCTTTTATGAACTCAGAAACGAAATCAAGACCAGGAAGAGGTGCTATTGATTACTATCCTTTTTGACTTATTACCGATTTTGCGTTTATTCTTTCTCAAAAATATTCTACCGATTTTGCTGAGCCCCAGGAGGTAGGCACGCTTTATACTCCTTTGCTTCTTCTTCTAAAGTTCCTCCTGACGTCAACTAACCATTCCACCTTTCCTTCAATACATCTAGTCTATTCAATCACTTCATATCTATTCAGTTCCCAAAAATATTTAAATACGTGTTTCTATAGATATTTATTTTATTTACACCCTACACTGCCGATAAGGCAATACGGTTGTTATGCAGTAGTGTTAGCAACGCATGCGTTACAATTCACTGCTGCATTCAGACCAATTACATTTTTTACAGCTGTGCACACAGTCTGCTCTTTTTTTTCTTTTTATCCAGCATCCTGTTCCACCCTCTCTGGCGGTCTTCCGTATACAGGTTCATTTTTTCTTCCCAGTGAAAAGTGGTTTGACCCAACCAGTTCCTTCCACCCGTACACGAATGCCTTGTAATACGGGTATTTTTCCTTTGTCATAAGGTGAGGGAGATCACTCTCCGTCAGAGCGTAGAGCCCCGTCTCCCTCAACAACTTAGCCCTCAGTGCCTCAAAGGCGGTACAGACTAGGATGATATGTTCGGCGGTCTCCGGCACTCTGCAAATTGGGCATAAGGGATCGATGTTCTTGCCATATTCAACGAGCTTTGCTCGGAAACCCCCATGCCCTGTGAGGAACTGTGAGACCCAGTAGTCCGGGAGAACCCATGTCTGTTCCATTCTTGAACCAACGGTGGGGAAGTATTTTCTTAGCGTAGCCCCTTTTGGCGTTGTCACCCACCGCTGGTTCCATTCCTTTAATGTGTTCTCCCGAAGAATCCTCTTCCATCCATTAGGGTCTTCACTGATCCTCACACGAAGATTCGCCGGTAGATCCACCAGGCCTTCCCTCTTCATCTTATGCCGGAAGTATTCTTCTCGTAGGAGAAGATCAATAGGAGTAGTTCCGGCTAAGACTTGCACCGCCTCATGAGACACTGAGCGGTACGCTCTAGTGACCCGCAGCAGAGCCATCCGCTGGATTGTTGCCAACCTTTTCTTCTGTTAGTGCGAGAGATGATGACTCCACGCAGGGGACGCATATCTCAGGATGCCCAGAATAACTCCTTTATAAATAGTCAACGTGGCTGGGTACCTGAGACCCCAAAAGGCGCCCACGATGCGACTAAGTCCATTGAGAGCCAGGGCCACCCTACATTTCATGTAGTCCAAGTGAGGCGTAACGTTGAAATTTCTCCCAATTCTTATGCCAAGGTATGTAACAGCCTCACTTGGACGTATCCTTTCTCCTTCTATTCTGAGAGTAATAGGGTGGGCCCTGTCAGTCTTACCTCTTAAAAGAATGGACTGGGTCTTAGCAGCCGCCATCTTCATCTTTTTTCTCTCGCACCATCCTCCTACGTGGTTGGCACATCGTTCAGCTTCTTCTTTTAACCTGACTCTGCTGTTTGAGGCCACTACAAAGGCCAGATCATCAACATAGGCCGTGGCGGGGAACTGCTCCTGTTCTAGTACCCCCAGTGTTTCTATAGATATGTATGTGAATAATCAATTCGTTTTCAATCTTTAATTCATACTTATTTCTTTCTTTTTAATTTACTTCAGATAAATGACAACGCCCCATAACAACCGTAGGAGGCTCAAAAGAAGATGGATGAGTGATCTTCTCCACTTACTACAAATATTAAGATCAAGATAGGAAGTGGCGCAGCTGGAAACTCCTCTATGTCACGCCTAACAAGGACTTATTCCAAATTCTACATCTCGAAAGCACACTCGCTGGTTACCGGTGCTTCTACTGGTGTGAGTAGAAAAATAAAGTTAAAAAATATATACATATTTTAGAAGATAAAATATAGTTTAATTTTTCTTTTATTATTGTATTTTGTTCTTCTTTTCTACTTAGATCAGATTCAAAAGTCCACAATTCTTTTATTGCTTTTCATTCTAAATGGACTTGTCTTGGAATAAATAAACATTATTATTAACTATTAAATTACTCACTAGTAAGAAAAATTCTACAGCTAGCTATACTATGATTTGACACCTAGACTATGATCAAAAACATTGTACGATCTTATTTGCTTACCATTTAGTAGCGTTTAATCTATGATTGTTTTCCCATTCAATATATTTTTTCAGAAAGTAACTTTTTTTACTTATAATTTTGATTAAAAGTATTTACTAAAGGTATTCAAAATATGGATTAATAAATTGCATAGAAATAAATATAATAGCGAAATTATTAGTTCTCTGACTGTACAAATTCGTTAAATGTTAGGACTTGATTAGTCTGCTTCGCATTTGATAAGATCAGAGACAGAATCAGCTAAATAAATGTGGAGTAATACATTTATTACTGTGACTATCAGAGGGCCACGGGCTAAGGTTAGATAAGAAAAGAGTCTGAGGATCTTTTGATGATAGCCTGATAAGAAACTTTAATAACCAAGCTTCCGTTAGGGCGGAAAAGCGATTCATTTAGGATCAAAGGGGAAGTTTATAGAGTCAGTCCCTTCCCCCCTTCAACCGCCGCATGGAATTGATTTAATATTAACCCGTCCTTTCTCAACAGGGCTCCCCTAAACCTCTGCAGGATCTCCCAGCCTCTATGACACTCCTCATACATGGCCACTTATTTAAGATGAATTATAAAAATGTTTAATAAAAAAAACATGGTTTAGAGTACAATATTAAACAAATTTATAAAAATTATGAAATTTATCATCATATTATAAATTTTCCTTGTACCTGACACATTGGTTATTAACAGTACCGTAATCAACATTAAATGCTTTGCAAATAATGTGCATAATGTTAAATATAATAAAAATAATAATACTACTTTATTTATTCTGGGACGAGTCCCTTTAGAATAAGGACAGTAATGTGGGCTGAGGAGCCTCAGAGATACATAAAAAGAAATGTTGAGTAATGAAATAGTAATATAAAAAATTATAAGTTACTTTCTAACTTAAATAAGTTAATAATAAAAAATTGAAAATAAAGTAAAAATAATGAAGAACAATATAATACTTTATGTACATATTTACAGTGGTATCTATTTAAAATTTTGTGGGGACTGGATGGGTAAGAAATGATTGAACAGGCGGGATTTAAAGGTAGGAAGAGTATTGAATTGATGGATGTGGGAAGGGATGGAGTTCCATAAGGATGAGGATGTTATAATGAACGATCTGTGTCTAAAGCAGCAGTTCGGTGGATCCTTATGTATAAATCAGAATACCTGGAACGAGTATTATGGGAGCGAACAGAGGATTTGAATTGGAGGAGCTCGGAGATGTATGAAGGTCGGTGGGATAGGATGACTTGAAGGAGGAAGGATGCCAGGAGTTACTTACGACAGCAGAAAGGATAAAGCCACTTCAACTCTACATAAAAACGAGAAACAGAGGCGTCCCTTATATACCATATGAAGACAGGATGATTGATTTAAATTACCGTTTTTCACTTCCAGGTTATTCAGGGTAGAAGGCTAAACTAGAATTCTACACCGAGGCATCCGAGACAGCTATACAAACTTAGTGTGTGGTAACTATTTCCGTGCTTATTTACTTATCTTAGAGTTTTTTTTTTTCAAATATCTTGCCGAAATACTTTTATCTTTACCTAGGCGTGCTGTAATAATACATTTCATGTAATTTGAAAATTAATCATATTATAAAAAAATTACCGGCAATAATTCATAATTTTATGGAAATTATTTCGTTGGTTGAAGATAATCCTATTCATTAATTCTCTTCTAAGTAGAGGGAATTAATCTTTCTATAGGTTCCCGCCTATAACTAACCAAAGAGGGAGTGGAAGATGTTTACTGATGCTTGATGTTTTAACATAGTAAGCTGGAGATTGTGAACAGTTTAATGAAGGGGCTCTAATAATAATCATCCTCGATATTCAGATGGAACCCATTTTAAGGGTATTACATATATTGATTCCCACTCTCTAGAACGTTTTTAAAACTAAAAAGAATCATGGCGAAGAGGGTAATTATGCTCTGTTTTGAACCTAGGGGCAACACAGCCTAATTTTTAAAACGCTATTCGTTATACAATAAAGGTTAGTATTTTAATAAACTTTGAACATTGAGTGAATTTTTGTATTTTGGATTGCGGGTTTCGTAAGATGAATAACCTTTTGTGCGCATGCAAATTTTAATTCTCACTTCACACTCTCTAGAAAATGTCCAAGTTTAGGATGTAAGGTCATAAACAATCACTGTCTACCGTTTCGTTCCTCTTCAATGTCAGTGAATTATTGTAATATTGATTTATATTTATGAAACTTATTATTTCAAGGATTAGAATATAAATAAAAGTGATCATCACTCCATAGAGGTGTACTTAACGCCATAAATAATTCATTTTTAATTTATGAACAATGAATCTAGAGTTGTGTAGTTGGTTATTAATGCTCACACTGGTAACTCGCTTAAACAGCTATAAAGCTCACTATGAAGTAAAAAAACACAAAAGTTCTCTATTTTATTATTACTATTTTTTAATGGCGCCCAAATATGGTGAAAGTTTAAATGTTTTATATACAACTTGTTCTTGACGTTTTATACCTGTCAGTAAATTATGTTATAATTAGATATCTAAATGCAATTTTGTATGCCGTATCAAAATTGGAATTCGGAATGAAGAGTCATTAGCGGTTTTATTGAATACCTCTTCTGTGGAAGAGCAGGAATTTTCCATTAAGAATTCACTAGGAAAAGAAGAGAAAAAAAAAACTAGAAGAAAAATATAAATCGAAAATTAGAAGAGGGGTCTTTTGATTTAATTATTGGGAGGTTAAGACGGGCATACCTTGGGGTTGTTTCCCCTCCTTTCCCCATCGTTCCTACTTCGTTTGTCATTAATTTGTTTTCCATTACTTCTTGGCTGGAGTACTTTTGTTTGTACAGAACAAAGAGCAATCATTTTTCGATTATGGTGGCTGTTATCACTCTAATAAGTCATATTAAAATTTCCAAGTTGCTATATTGATAATAACTTTAACTTTCTTCTAAGTAGAAGAGAAAAGATAAATCGAATGACCTAGGCTAGACAAAAGAAGTTTGTTATTCATTCATCATGATTCATCATGAATGATATTTTAATCTTATATGAATGATGAAATTTTAATCTCTTATAAATAAAAATTTTAATGATAATAAATTGGGTAGCATTATCTATAGTTTTATTATTATAATAAAAGGCCTCTGGCCACAGATGCAAAGAACGCATACAGCGTGCAGAGCCCTCTTACCTTAAAATACCCTTGGGCAATAAAATGAAATTGAAAAATGTATGTATATATAACATTTATATATTGTATTTTTAATCTAGAAATTCCTGACGGTAGGAAAAAAAATTTTTTTATTATATAAATAAAAAAAAAACTTGAAATTCACGTATAATCTGTACTAAATTATTTCAGATTATGGTATAGTCATCCTCAGTTTAATACAGAACGACAACACTTTTAAGTAAAGTCATTTTAGTGATATTTCTTATTGGAGAAGTCATATTTATACAGACAGTGAATAAGTTGATTTCAGAGTAGGTGATTGCAATGTTGAATTTTTTTTCCAAGGCGTTACAAGCCATGAAGATCTTTTGCCGCCTTACCAAACCTTCTCCATCTCTGCCTATTTCCTTTTGGGCTATTTCCTTTTATTTACCTGCACATAGCTCTGTTGCATCTTCTATCTATCTTTTATCATGCCCAGCCCATCTTAACCTCCGTGCCTTCATATTATGGGATATTGATTGACCAGTTTTTGTAAGCAGTTCTTTATTGGTATTTCTTTTCCATGTGTAAGTACTGTGATTTCAGATCGCTCTGGTTATCGTTCGGAGGATTTTTTTCTCAAATGTTCTAACATTTTTTTGTAGAGTGCTGGTTAGTGTCCATGTCTCACAGCCATATATTATAACTGGCTTTATCATATCATTGTACACCCTTAGTTTGAGATTTCTTGAGATTTTTCTGGATTTCAATACCTTTGAGAGGTATTGAAGCTCTGTTTGCGCTAGTTATAGAGCAGGTAGGTTTGTTAAGGCGGCAAAAGATCTTCATGGCCTTTAACGCCAAAGAAAAAAAATCAACATTGCAATCACCTACTCTGAAAACTACTTACTCACTGTCTGTATAAATATAACCTGCTTTATATCTGTCCGTTGTTCATTAATTGAATTTTTCTAATCTTCGGAATGATTTTATTTCTACGCAGATCCTGTTTTTGGGCTGAAATTTTCGGCTTATTAGCATATATCGATCTGCCTTACCTTTCCTATCAGTGTTGTAGCAAGTTTCTTAAGGTCTTCTTGATGAATAACAAGGACTGCTATATCATCTGCGTATCCAAGAATTTCATGATTCATTCCGACGTGGACACCTCCATTTTCCAATGATGTTGCTCTTATTACCTTCTCCAGAGCTAAGTTGAACAACATAGGTTATGGTCCATCTCCCTGCCGTAAGCTCATTCGAACTTTAAGGCTTCAGATATTAGAATTCTCCTTGTATTAGGACTCTAAATTTAGAGTCATTTGTACACACCTTTGATAATTTCACCGATTTACGAGAAACTTCCAGTTCATTCATAAGACAGCTCCTGTCCAAAAAATGTTAAGCTCCTTTGAAATCGACAAATAGGGCTTGGACGTCCTGAGCTACTTCCGATCGTTTTTCGAGTTCTTGTTTAAGAATTTTAAGATCTGGTTTAGCTTGGTCCTCCCTTTTCTGAATCCAGCTTGGTGTTCGACTATTTTATTCTCGTAATACGGATAAATTCGGTTTAGTAGGATATTGGTCATTATCTTGTAGGCAACCACAAGGAGTCTATGCCTCTGTAATTACTACACTCATACATGGAGCCTTTCTTCAGGATAGGACAGATTAGGCCCGTATTCCATGCCTCAAGTATCCTCTTCTCTTCTCATATTTTCTGGACTAGCTGTAGTAGCTTGGCTCTTAAGTCGCCTCCTCCATCATTATACCGTTCTGATGGTAGGTTGTCTATCCGTTGGGCCTTTCTTGTTTTGAGCTTTTCGATAGCTATTAGTCCTATTACAATTACTGTGTTCCATCTCTTCTTCGTTCGTGGAGTTTCCTTGATTGAGAATATTCTGAAAACGTTCTTTTCAGATGTTCAATTTACTTTCTTTTGATGCGGTCCGAATGTCATATTTTTCTCGCATTTCGAGCATTTCTCGCTTCATATCCTGCCCTTTCTTTCCAAATATCTGTGTAGAATTCGCGTATATCTCCAGCCTGCCAGTTGTCCTCAATAAAATTTTCTTCTTTCTTCTACTGGCTTTTCGCAACCATATCTAAGCTTTTCGTTACTTCTGAACACCGATCACTTCCTCAGCTGTTTCTTTTAGCTCTTTCTCTATTTCCTCCCAGTGCTGGTCCACAATGAGGCTTATTTCACACATGTACAATGAAATATTATTTTAAACAATCCCATTGCCATGATTCGATGGATTTTAAATAGTTTTCTTAAAACTTAAAAAAAAAATTAAAGTTTACATTTAGTAAGAAAATTTCATTTGATTTCCTTAAAAACATGTGAGTTACGTTAAATAATATTAGTTTTCAGAAATTATAATTTATATATGTTTCGCCGTTAACTTCTACTATTTTACTATTTCCTCTAAAATTTTGTGCTTCCCAACCATACAAGAATTCCTGTTACCATATAAGCATTTTTATTTGTTTCTCTTTTATTCAATTATCAAATTCTATCAAAAGTTATATTTAGCATTTTTTTGTAACTTTTAACAATGAGAGATAATTGATTATTTAAAATAATAAAATAATATAAAAGGTACTTTAGAGAAATGCACATATGAACATTGGGTATTTAATTCCTCTAAAGTGACATTGACTGGAATAGGGCCTAAATAATATTAAAGACCACTTAATTATACAATGAAACACCGAGTTAAACAAAATCATTAGAGCCGTTTTTGAGAAAATTGTAAAAATGTGTTTCAGCGTTGATATAAAGTGACACTTCCGGTTATTCGATTTTAAGAAAAAGTTTCAAGGACATCTAAGGCATATCTCTATCTTAAATATGTAAGGTTATTTAGACTCAGGGAATCTCAAAACATATCTCTGTTGAAAACTCAGATTAAAAAATTTTCACGATCGCGTATATGCGTAAGTGAAAGTAAAAGTGTATAGTTTTGACATCCTTGATGTTTTTATTTATTTTTTAAATATTATTAAATCGAATTGAGCCTAAATTGATACGAAAAAAAGAGACTATATAATGATTTATCATAATTATTAATTGCTCATCATTGGATTGTAGTTGTTTAAAATTGATAGCCTGCAAAAAAATATGAACTTTCAAGCCCGATTTTATATCGGATTCCAGGTGAAATACAATTTATTGCCCCCGACATTAGAAAAGTTGAAGAAAAATGCCGGCTGAATGGGTCTCAATAGATCCTACTTTAGCGATACTGACTTTCCTTCGTTCTCACAGCAACTTTTTCCCGAGGCGCTCGACGAGACAAATCGCCAGTTGCATCAGGCAAGACTCTAAGACCATCAAGACGAATTTAGAACTTTCAAGATTCATTGCCATTTGCAGTAGAAAGTTTCTTGATAGTGATTTCATCTCGGAGATATTGTATTGTCCGTCATACTGTTTGTCAGTTATTAGAAAAATTATGATTCATGAAAACTGGATTTATAAAAAAATAATTATTAAGAAATAGGGAGAAAATATTTTATAGCATAGACGTCCATTTTTAAATAGGAATTTTTCCTCGTAATATTAAACCATGCTGCCCTGTAGTATCCTGTCATAATATTTCGCTTGATATATTGCTGATCAGCTGAAGTAGAGTGATTAAGTAATTAACTGGTAAAAAAAAAATCAATGTACTAAACCACATCAAACTTTTGTTCATACAATTCAGCACGAAACACATGATCAATTACATTTGCGTGAATATTTTAATTTAATCAAATTAAATAGTGTGGATAAACTAATTCTCATTTCATTTATTCGTTTCCACAACTTTATATTAGTGCAGTTAAAAACATTTTTGCCTTTTACAGGATGATTTGTTATGGAATGGCCCTCCCTATAGCTTATTTCTAGTGTTAAAACCATCACCTGATTTTCGAATTAAGACTAGTTAATGGTACATCCTCCCTATGAATAAAGATCGGCTAGCCTAGCCTCACTATGAATAAAGCCTCACCATCACCGCCTATCCTCACTACCGCCCTAGCCTCACTTTCACTAGCCTACTTATGAATAAAGATCGGCCGCCTTTTTTTCTTACCATCTAATAGCTTCGAGAGTTAACATCCCTTTTTAAGTGAGTTAGCTTTGTGAGTTTACCTTTGTTTGTGCCCTACCTTCCTTGGCGTTTCTACTTACTTCAGCTGTCAGCTTAATTGAGAAAATATTTACCTTTTACATTTATTTATTTATTGAATATTACAACAATCTGTCTCTAGGACAATGGTAATAGTGAGGTAGAATAACATTCACACTATACGTACAAAAAAATTAAATAAATAGAAGCAAAATAATAATCAAAAGTATATACAGTAAATAATAACATAAAATAGCCTAAAAATAAGAAAATTAAACTAAGTAAAAAATAAAAACACATGCACACCTACATACACTATTTACAATTAGGCGACGGAACTCCAGGATAACCCTGCGCTGCTCTCTGAACCACATCACTGGTACTAAAGCCAGCGGAGATTGATCGAGAGCACGTCCTATTTATATTAACAATGTATGTTATGACGGTATTTCATTGTGAAATTGAGTCTATCGTAAATTAAAAAAATCAAGTCTGATTTTAACTTTTACATTAAAAATGGTAAAATCAGGCCTGATTTTTTATTTATTTATGATGGACTCGATTTTACAATGAAATACCACTATAAAATTAACGCTTCCAGTAAATTTTTCAGAGTGATATGTACTCTTATATAACTCTGTATAAAATACCTCTTCTATTTTTTATTTTTTTTTGGGAGAGGATCAGATAATTAAATAATAAATCATTAGGAACCGGAGATATAAAGCTCGTAAAATAGCCGGATGAGGAACATTATGGACATTATGGAATTTTATATATATATATATACCTATGCTAGTAATTTGTACTAATGTGTTCCAAAATATTTGTAATTGTACCCACCATTAATCGGAGATATTAAGCTCGCAAAAGTTCCGGGCCGGCAGCTATGTTCTTAGACCTGCCTCTTTTGGAACGAGAGAGTTCAGCTTATGGCTCTTGTTCATAGAATGATGACAACGACAATTCGTCTTCATCCATTTGTTTACGGGGTGGCCGAACGGGCTAACGAGTGTGCACTGCATCGCCGTAGTCCGGCAACCTGATAAATAAGACATTGATAAAAAATAGTCTACCCTTACCCCCTGGCTCGGGAAAACCCCTTATAGCCTTAAAGGCTAGACCTAGAAAGGCACTCCTTTTCATCCGAAATACAGCATTCAGTATCCACAGTAGATTAGGAGAGAGGATCGAAGTATTGTTTTTCGTCATCCTCATTAATTATACTAGTAACTCCGTTCATACAGTTTATACCCTTTATGTTTATAAATAAATCCCAGACTAGATCTCTAATCACCTCAAGTGAGGTGGGCAAGGAAGGAACATTCGTTCCGCATATGTCATTAGGTTTAGAACTGCTTGGCAAACCAACTTCCTCCAGAATGTTGAGTTGTAAGATTAAGTGGAATTATTTAATTCCATTGCTGACCTAAGATCCCACAGCAGCAAAAGAAATATTGGATTTCGCATTATACAAATGCGCTGAAGTTAGTAGTGGTGCCAGAAGTAGATAGAGCTAAACTGTTCCCAGAGTTCATAATATAATGAATGAGGAACACAAAAAAGACTTGGATCCCTCCCCGAGTCAACGGCGGATACTGAATCATGTATTTCATATGAAGACGAGTTGTTGCTGTCATCATTCTAGGAATTCGAGCCCAAATCTGTATCTTCTCCTTCCAGAAGTAGCAGGTCTACCAAATTTATATTTTCATTCCTTTATTACTTGACGCGTTTTAATGAAGCCTATTATTAACTATTAATTTTTATTCTTAGCCACTAAATTATTCAATAAAAAAAAGGACACGGTGTCATTTGCCTCCAGGGTGCAAATTTGTAATTAACTAATAAAATTTAAACAAATGAAAATTGTATAAGAACGTTTGAATTTTTTAATTTTATTTAACTATGTCCAACCCACTTCTACTCCTGATGTTTAGCCCGTTTCTTCCAACTTTATACGTAAATTGTTTACATAAGTCTTTATGATATATGACAAAAACCATATTTAGCAACACCTGATAAAAAAGTAAAATTGCTGCAGATTACGTGGCATAAACTTCTTTTTTTACACTTATTAATAATAATTCGCATAGTTCTCCCCTAATTATTGACAATACTATACCATTGACTTATATAATAATACTATTGATATGGAGTGACACATACACCAGTGAACGACGTATCATCCATTTAATAACAATACATCCAAAATAGATATTCAAAGATCCATTAATAAAGAATAACATATGTAGAGTAGGTTTCATTGTACATTGAATCATCAATCATCGGGGCCTTTATGGATCCTGACCTCGACCCATAGTACGGGGTCCTCGTAGTTTTTTGCCATTTACAAAGTAAAATTTACCATTTTCCCTCCTTTTATTAACTTTAACTTCATAACTCTGCCGTAATGGCGCTAATTAATTCTAGTTAATTACTTCATGAAACTTCTCATCTGCCCGGTTTCCTAAAAGTATATTCTTATCATGAATTAAGAGTAGCTTCTTGAAATATAATCTAACTCCTATGTCTATTGATAAAGAGCAGTTCAATCCGATATGCTGGGACACAAAGAAAAAAATCACCATTGACGTTCCTTTTGGCTTTCTAAACATCCTGTAAAAAACATACATTCAATTAATTTATAATTCGTGGAACTCTCTTCAGAGAGGATATATTTCTCTGTAAGAGGGACAAATTAAATTTGATTATAGCCCATTTCAAACTTATTCTAAGGATTTTTTTTTAAAAAACTTTTTCCAGATTAAAAAAACTTCCAGGTAAATAGTGAGGCTCATATTCTCTGAATTTTTAATTTTAATTTCAGTGTCCATGCACTTCGCAGTCCTATTCTATATTAAAATAGCCCAGTAGTCTTTTTTAACTTATATATATATATATATATATATATATATATATATATATATATATATATATATATATATATATATATATATATATATATAACTTATATATATATATCTACTGTTGGAATTAATTATTTTGCAGGAGATCAATAAATTAACCATAACCAACATTGGTTATCAATTTTGTATGCACCTAAGCCAATACATCACATTTGCATATTTTTTGGTAGGCGGTTTTTTCTTTAGACGATAGAACTAGCAGGTCGGTGTCTCATTTAACCTTGAGACGGTACTAATTAAGTCTGCAGCGACCCATATAATGTCCTATAACACATATTAAAGGGTTCCTTTACATGAGCTGAAGTATTTCACCTACCTTTGAATACGACCCTTCCAGGAATAACTGCACTAAGAATGTGTTTGTTTCCTAGTATATTCCCAATAAAACTAATTAGTATCATTTATTTTCTTTTGGCATAGCTGAGGCTGATAAAAATGACCTCTGGCACTAAAGTCACTTGTTCTGTCACTTCCCTGCAAGCCTTATTATTTTCTAAGATTTCCCTAAGAAATATGTATATGAATTGTCTTAAATATACCTCTTATTCTTCACCTTATTGATTCCTGAAAGTATATTTAAATTTCCTTTACATTCATCTACCAAAAGAGACCGGCTTACACAGCCTCTTAGGGTACCAATAGTCGCTTGACCATCCACAAATATGGATCTGATCTTCACTCCTTTCTTTATTAGTGATCGGATACGGATATAAATTGATAATATCTTCAACTGAAAGACAGATGTATGATTACCTAAAGATATGGAGATACTCTCACTGAATTCATTCATTCTCAAAATATAAGCCCCTAACCTTGTTCTATCAGGGACTGTTTGTATAGCATCATCATTACAACCCCTATATCATTACAAGTTAATCCCGCCGATTCTCACCCTGTAGTATGTATCTCTATAGTTATTGCAATCATTTAGTGGTAGTGCATTGCAATCATTTATAATACGATCCCATGACCCGGATAAGTCAGAGATTTAGATCTGGTTCCTAACTTTCGAATTCTGTATTCAGTACTAAAAACTTACACTTTTGCCTTTATATGCAATGATGATTAATAATGCTTGCTATAATATCTTTTTTACCAAGGTTCTACAATACAAATTTGAGACGAATGATGCAAAGCTGTCTCACACGAAATCCAATTGAATGCAGTGCGGTGGTCTTTCTACTAGCCTAGAATCTCTAATACGCCAGTTAATTACTTTTTATAAGACATACATCAAGAATAAAGCCAGATTTATTAGGTTACAATCCTTGCGATTGGGTTAGGACTGTTTTCCAAGTTTTGGTTAATATCATACTTTCGCCACCCACCAACTTTTTGGAATGTGGGCAAGTGTTAATGGTTATTCCCATAATAGTTTATGTAGATAGAGTTTTATTAATAGTACCCCTTTCTGTAATGGGAAAATTCCATCTAATTTAAATGATGCAAATGTATGTATAACCCATTCAACTCTCAAATTAATTAATCAACTATTGTGTCGGCTTCTACCCACTTAACAAATGTTGTTATCAATAGCGGGATTAGATACATTCTCATTCAGCTGTCGTCAACCTCGAAAATTCTTCTTCAGATATTGGTAATCCTGATGATAAGATAACTGTTATCATGACCTTCAAACCATGTTTAATCCTTCAACCAATTTATCTAATGATGAGAGCTGGAAATAAGATAATTCAGCTGTCCAGCGGTTGTTCCAACGTTTAATTTGGAGAAAATCTTGAGAAGTTATGCTTTTGTTATCGGCCGGAAAAAAAAAATCCTCTCAGAAAATCAAGGAAGAACCTGATGAATAGATAATTTTAGAATTTAATTTTTTAAAGCTAAACTTTAACAAAAAACTTCTCAAACATTTTTATTTTATATCGTTAGTTCTAATTTACGGAGGTCAGAATTAAAACATTTCTTATAGCATGTAGAGATCTAAATCCGTTCTAGTCATTGAGTGAATCAATGGTGTCATATTGAAGTTATAACTATTTTTGTGGTCTTCGACATTTCGAAATGTTCACGCTAGGTAAAAATTGAGTGTTTCGACTACTATTAAAATTCTTCACATATTGATAACAGATATCACTAGCATTTTAAACAGCACTAAAAACCGAATCTAACTGGCTTTATTTGAACAAAAACTTACCAGGTCTATTTTACTGGAAGTGCATTTTGATATTTGTAATTTATGATACATTATAACTCATTTAATGGAGCAGCATAGGACTTCAGTGGGAGTCTTGGCCGACCAAAGAGGAAAAAAAAAGTCATTCATAATCAATATTTGGCCATTCTTCTTCACAGAATAAGAAATTGGTTGCTATAAAATAATATATAAGTCCGTTGAAGCAAAGGCGAAAAGAAATAAGATTTTGTTTGAAATCATAGAAAATATGTTGTTTTTTTTTACACGGCTTCTAGCCCCCAAACTTCGGAACATATGACCGATATTTTTCAGTTTAGTATTACCAAAAATAAAATCGCTGAAATCCGTGGCCCAGTGACTGTAGACTCTCCTTGCGACTAAACTACAAATCAAGGTTATTCAACATCAAACATATAGGTCTTGTACGAGTCCAATAATACTCTAAGTGATAATGGGTTTTACTGCTTAACTATGAAACTGGATGAATATTTTCTAGTGAGAAATGCAAACCACTTATTAAGTATATTGTTATTAACAGCTGTAATATTGTATAAAGCTTAACAGATTTTGTTTCTGGAAACGAATGTCTTAATAATTATTATATTGTATAGAAGGATAAATATATTTCGTCGATGTCGCTTATTAAGCATTGACTGCATTAGGGTGAAGGTGTGAAAATTCTTACTGATGTATACTAGTTGAAGTAAAACTCTTATAGTTCATTAATTATTAATAATAATAATAATAATAATTTCTACTGAATGTAGAATTACTCACCTTACTAGTTTTCTTTTCTTTAAGTTGTTAATCTATGGTCTATTTTATCACTTAGGTTAACGAATTCTCTTTTAACTTGATTCCTATACTTATTGCTAATCTTAGCCTGTTAACCGGCAAATAAAATTTTGTTCAACTCGTTTCACAACGTGGTATTTTTTTATCATAATTATATAGTCCGTGGTACTGTACTCTTTTTATCGAATTATTAACATCCGCCTGAAACTTCGTAAATAGTTTTCTCACATCGTGACCTAAAACTATTTTATTTACGAAAACTCTTGGAGTTGGGCCGTTTTCAATCTGGAAGGGGGCAAACTTTGTCTATTTAGTTAGGTACTAAAAACTCGTAAATATCCATTTGCTTTCTATTTTTATCGTAATATAATTTGATCACAAAACCGAAATATTTTGTATTTTGAATGTATTACGTTTTAAATACTTCTGGTGGTTATATGCGAGCATATTGATTCAAGGATCAAGGAATATCATTCTACGAAATAAATTATTAATAACTAAATATCTAAGCAATTAATATTATATAATTAATAATTGAATTCCTTCAATCAATTCTGTCTGCATTGAGGTTATTTGATTTATATATGTTTAAAATATTTTGTCGAAAAAAAAATATTTCCGTTTATTACTTGAGATGTGATGATATTACCTATTAGTACGTGGTACAGACCCCTTTTTATATCGAAGTATGAACATCCGCCTGAAACTTCGTAAATAGTTTCGTCTCATCGTAACCTAGAACTATTCTATTTACGAAATCTTTTGGAGTTGGGTCGTTTTCAATCTTAAAGGGGGCAAACTTTGTCTATTTAGTTAGGTACTAAATACTCTATTTAGATCGTAATATAATTTGATTACAAAACCGATAAAAAAGTGGCCTACAAAAATTTGGGCCATTTGTCTTATAAAACCTCGTTATTTTGGAAATTTGGTGGTGTAGATCACGCCAAATGGCTTAATATTTATGAAGGCCATCTTTTTCCTTGATTTTGTGATCAAATTATCTTACGATCAAAGTAGAAAGCAAATGAGTATTTACGAGTTTTTAGTAACTAATTAAATAGATAAAGTTTGCCCTTCCCCCCACAGATTGAAAACGCCCCAATTCCAAGAGTTTTCGTAAATAATATAGTTGTAGGTTACGATGAGTTAAAACTATTTACGAAGTTGGATGTAAATAATTCGATAAAAAGTGGTCTATACCACGGACTAATAAGTAATATCATCACACCTCAAGTAATAAAAGGAAATACATTTTATTTACTTCGACAAAATATTTTGTAACATTTATAAATCAAATAACCTCAACGGAGAAAGTATTACGAACGAATTTGATTATTAATTACATAATAATAACTACTTATATATTTAATTATTAATAATTTATTTCGTAGTATGATATTCCTTGAATCAATATGCTCGCATTTATACACGCTAGGATTTAATAGATTAGAACTACTTAAAGCGTAATACGTTCAAAATATTACGTCAAATTTCTATAATGAAAAAAATCGCAGTAGTAATTCGTGTATGGCGAATTATTTCGTCATACCTGATTAACAGGTTAATAGCTAATGTGATGTTCTGAAATAAAAATAATGTTTATTCTACTTGTCACATAGACATTTTTATCAATGGGTCTATTTATAAAGAAATATTTGAGCATATGGCATTATCGGGTTTTTCCCCATCGATAGACCGTTACCAGATGGACGGCGGAGGTGATCCTGAAAGAGATATAAGGCTGACCATCGCCTCGGTGAAGGTGAAGAATACTGTTATAGACATTAGGCAGGGGGCGCCATATATATTACACCATATTTCCTAACCGTGTGTATTTCTTCCGGGAGGAAAGGATCGTTCGTCATAAATCCTTCTGGATACATGACCTCCTATTTCCAGGGACTTGACGAAAATCCACAGCTAGCGGGTATAAAGTTGGAATTTATCGTCGGCTGCTGTAATCATACCTGGGAGCTTGTTCATAGGCTCTTCATCATCCTGCCGTCGTAAGGAGGTCCTGGGGATTTTCTGGTTAATAGACTTATAGATTTATTTCCTTTTCTGAAACTAAAAATATAAAACTAATAAACTGAAAATAATAAATATAATTTATAATAAAATTGTAACATCTAGATGTCTACACTACACCAAAATTTGGAAATATTTTCAGTAAAAAAAGATGTTTCAGTATTTCAGGTTTTCAAGATTCAGTATTTATGTCAAGAATATGACAACTATTTAGTAAATTCTAAAAAATTCAGCGGTTCTAATTTAGTATGTTACATAGCATATATTTCGTAATACCATAGGTCAATGTGTTAGCGTTCAAAATGTGTCGGCTTGTTTGTATTAAAAATTCACTACAGTGTAAAAATATCTGGTGTGTCCACTCACACGACTTTCCTACCTATTTCAGAAAAGTTTTTACATCTTTACATAAGTTCATGAAGAAACAAAAAAGAATTGATAAGAGTTGAACAATGATGAGAAAATTATAGGAAAGTTTCATCGAAATCGTTAGAGCCGTCTTTGCTCTACAGTCTATAGAAAAACATGTTTTTCATATATTGCGCACAAGCTATTGCGTATGGAGCACGGAATTTCTGGCACAGGCATCAGTAGTCAAAACCCTGCAAAATAAAAAAAGAAGAAACAAAATCGGAAAGACAGACAGACCAATGGCTAAAAATGTGTTTTCGGATTCATGGAGCTCCGAAACGTATAGATTCGTCGAAAATAGCATGTCGGAAATTCGACCCAATTGCAATACTTTCCTTACCTAGTATAGGTAGGAAAGTAAAAAACAAAACAATGTTATAATAGAAAATTCACGTATTTTGTGCCTTGCCACGTGGCTCAAAAATAAATGTTATATTATTTGAAGGTTTTTCAAAAAATAATTGTTTTCAGAAATTAAACAACTTTACCGTTTTCTTTTGTATCTTTTGTAAAAATGGCAATTAAAAAAGAAATACAAAACACTTCTTCTAAATTAATTAAGCTTCATTGTCAATATTCAACTCTTTGTTTGTTATAGTGATATTACAAGATTGTATCATTTTAGTAAATCGGAGGTACTTATGGTAGGCGACAATCAGGATCTTAATATTTCGTTTCCCTTATTTTTAATAAGAATTAAATGTAGCAGCTATTTTTAATCATTCGCAAGCCAGATGTAGTATACTGAACTTCTTTGAAGTTTCCATCTGCAGTATGTTTAATGAAGAGAATTGATGGCTTCTTTGAAGTAACAGGAAATATTAAAACTGATGGAATTAGTAAGAAATTACTTCCGTATAAAATATTGTTTTGTTTCATATTTTGACATAAAATATGTTTTATTTACTAAATTTATCAGCGTATATGTACAAATTTAAATATACATTAAAAATTAATGAATCATATCAGTAGTAATATGATCACCAACGTTCACTTAATGATTTATTGCATACAAAGGTACATCATAGATCAGTTTTTATTCCGACCCGGGCAGTTGATACAACACTAAAATATTTTTTTCTATTTAATTGATTTATCTACTAATAAATTAAAAAAAATTCTTTATTAGTTGACAATGTGGTTTAAGGTCAATAATATTATTTTATTCAAAACAGAGTGCCATGAGGGATTCTTAATTAATTTTAGGTGGAATGGATCTTTTTATAGACCTTATTCCTAATATTATAGTAAATTTCAATCCTACAATGGTTTTCTGGGTAGGAGAAAAGGGGGAATTGTTGATAGTGGTTGAGGAAGACTAGGAAGGTAGGATCGTAAAAAAGAGAGGCCCCTAGGGTTGAAAGATTTGGTCCTTTTATTCACCTGGGTGAATTCAACCGCCCTGACAATTGCTTGAATTGCAGCAGTAGCCGAGCCCTGGCTATTAGAACCGCTTTTCCTAATACCCCGCATTCTCTTCTACCAAAGTAGCGGTAATTGTTCCCAGGCACTTCCTCCGAGCTCTGTATAAAAAAACCCTACTACAAATTATTTAACGAAGAACCTCCTCCTATTTCGAGAAAGATTATTTTGAAATAAGTGAAATTAGTGCAGTAAACAGAGATGCGAAAATTGCAATAAGTTTCCTTTCCTTACTGATTCAGAAATGCCAAGTACAACGAAACTTACTGCTACACTTACTGCTACTAAAGCTAAGAAGACATTATAATAAACATAATGACTAACTATAAAATAAAAATTGTAATTAACTTACTTTATCTAGTTCTCTTTTACCACTGAGTGGTGTGAGGTTAACTATTCAATTAATTATAGTTTATGTAATACAGCAGTATAATATCCTTTTTCGGTTCTCGCGAGAGATAGATTTTAAGGATGAGGTATGAAAAAAAAAAATCTAACGAAAAAAAATCTAATTTCAATTCTTATCAATATATATAAAAATGAATGTATGTCTGTCTGTCCGTCTGTTTGTCCTTGGTGCATTACTAAACTTAAGTTGTTCCGTACACTTCTGGGAACGTTTCTGGCATATTACTCATGTCTTACGATAATTTTATATATGTAAAAAAAATAAAACTGTAAATGTTTTTATGTTCAAAGCCGCAAAAAAATGTGTCGCTATAAGCTGCAGCACCAAAACAGCTTTACCGATTTTAACGAAACTTGGCTAAAGTCTTCACCTTGAAACCCTTTTCATTTATGTGTATAACATACTTTCCCGAAAACAAGCTGAAAAATGTTACGATGAATTCAATATTTTATTTTACGATAACTAAAAAAGTACAGAATTTTTGACTGATAATAGATAGATAGATAGATCGAAAAATAATTTTATTCTGGGACACAGTCCCATGAGAATAACAAAATTAAAAGATCACATCTGGCCAAAATAAAATGAATCGAAAAAAATAAATAATGTAAAAAAAATATAAGGTAAACATTTTATATACAAAACAAACGAAACTATATACAAAACAATTATTAATATGACAAGGCACTTAAAGCTATTTGCACTGATAGACTAGTATACACTTTTAAGAAAATAATAAAGAATTAAAAAATAAAAATGTATCAAATTCTCTATTAAAATCAGCTCGAATGGTTAGCAACTATCTGACTGTTTTTGGGATAGGAATTGGAATAGGAGGGTTTTGAATGTGGATATGGATGAGGAATGTCGAATTTTGATAGGGAGGGAATTCCAGAAATTGACGGAGCGAACAATAAAGGAATTTTGAAATGAGGCAGATCTGTGAGAAGGCATGTAAAGGTTAGAAGGTCGAGATCTTGTGGACAGGGAATGGACTGATGATTTGAACTGGAAAAGGTTGTAGGCGTAAGAAGGACGATGGTTGTTGATGATTTGGTAGAGGAACGTACCTAGGAAATATTGTCTTCGGAAGGAGGGGAAAAGCCACTTTAACTCAGCGCAGTGGTGAGAAACATGGGAGTATCTTGGGGCCCCGATCACAAATCTTACGCAACTGTTCATTAGTCTTTTCAGTCTATCGCGGAGCTCCACAGAGAGGCCATCATACACCACACAGCTAGAGTCAAAGTGAGGGAAAATTAGAGAGGAAACTAGGAGACTACGCATATGTTGAGGTAGGAGACGGCGGAAGCGATGGAATAGTTTGAGGGTGGATATTGTCGAGAGATATGAGAAATATGGTAATTCCAAAAGAGGTTTTGATCAATGAAAAATTCTAAATTTTTAACAGAGTAGTAGAAGGAGATTGGCTGGCCATTAAGGTGATGGATGGAAAAGTCTGTATAGGATCTAAGAAGGGGCTTGGAACCAATGACAATGGCCTGAGTTTTGGCAGCATTTAACCTTAATCCATTTACATTTGCCCAGGCACTGATTCGATCTAGGTCTTCTTGGATCTTGGCAAATGCCCCCAGTAACTCAGGAGGGAAAAATGATAGGTACATCTGTGAATCGTCTGCATAAAGGTGATCGGAACAATGGAGAATTGATTTAGTTAGGTCGTTAATGTAGGAGCTGAAAAGGAGAGGAGATATGCTTGAACCCTGGGCAACTCCAGAGGATAAAGAAAGGAAAGCAGATAGTGGTTGGTTGGGTATGGAGACTGCTTGGGTACGTTGTGAAAGGAATGATTGAAACCAAGAGATGGAACTATTGGAGAAGGATAATAATTTCAGTTTGTTGAAAAGGTAGGAATGGTTAATGGAATCGAAGGCTTTGGAGAAGTCGAGAAAGATAAGGATAGTTAACTTTATATCATCTATTGCAGTTTGAATGTCGCTGGTGATTTTAATTAAGGCGGATTTTGTGGAGTAGCTGGGACGGAAACCAGATTGGAGAGGATCAAAGGATAATACCCACATTTATTTGAAAGATTTCTGATTTGCCGACAAAATAAAAAAAAATTAAAAACCATCGAAATCGGACTGTTCGTTGCAGAGTTATAGAGTTTTAAAGTTTTACTGCTTTCTCTTCAGAAAAGGCCATTTCCTTTTGCTTCCTCACTACCGAAGGTAGGCGAGCATTTTTATTTTATTTTATTGATTAATCGAAAATTTTATAATTACTACAGTAAATGAAATTATCATTTGAAGAAGTTATATGATTTTCCTTATGTAGGTCAATACTATTATACGTTCTTTATATTAATTTTTTATATTAAGTTCAACTCAGACTGTTTCTGATGATTATGAATGTCCAATTTGAATCATGAGAAAAAAAAATCAATTGAATTAGTTTAAATTGAAGCTAGTTTACAGACAAATTTGTTTCTCAACTTTTTAAAAATGAAAGATGTCCTTTGCTATTAACCCATTCATATGTTCTTTCTATTTTCTTTCTTTTTCATTTTGCCAGGCTAAGCCACAGCAGCGCGTGGCCGGGTAAAGCTAGTATTCCTATAAAACTTTAATAAAAGTCATTTAAAAAATGGGAGGTTTCAGAACTCATAAGGAATCAAAACCTGTCGGATCACGAAGGGATGGATTGGTTTTTAAATATTTCGACGCAGAAATTCAGTATTATTCTCTGAACTATAACGATCCCGACTCCTTAAAACCTAGCTGCACCGAGGAATGATTAAGGAAAAACTGGCTGATTTTATTTTTCTTTAACTTCAAAAACTTGATTAACTGTTTCATAGATGGCTTCTAGAATTCGTAAAAATATTTTCATATGGCAGAATATACATTTTTCACTGTTTTTATTTAATAGTTAAATTGAGAACCAACCCATTTTGTGGAATTTCGAGCGATTTGTAGGTTTCGTAAAATTGCTAGGTTTGAGCGGGTGGTTTTTCCTGAAACTTCATCAACTTTTTACTATCATTCTACTTAGCTAGAAAAAATATAATAATGTATAAAACCTTTTTTACTTCATCTTTTTTGTCTTTCTTCTTTTTTTTTCTTTTTTGTTAATAAGATAGGTATTTTAAAATTAAATATTTGCCAAGACTGCAATTTAAAAAAAAGCACAGGTAACCTCCGGAAAATTGATTTATTTTTTACTTTGTAGGATTTAAACAGAAATTCTTATTAATTTCAACCAACATGGTCGGCCTACAGGTAGTTAAAAGATAAATAGAACTATTTTTAGATGTATGAATGTCTAAAAATTTCTTGGTATGTACTAATATCTCCTATAATTAGGCATGCTCTCAAATTTAGTTTTAACTATTGTATTGAAAATGAAGAAAATCATGTTCTGTAGTTATTTGTTTAAAAAAAATACCTGAAAATAATAATAAAAATATACATTAAATATTATATCTTCCTTTTAAATTTATCTACCTAGATAAGAAATATTTTGTTTATTATTATTTAACTATATATAACCATCGTTTATTTTCCCTCAAATCTAAATAAATAAATGAATGTAACACCGTCAAATGAATTAAAGTTTAAAATTAAATAAAAGGTGGGGACAATGGGTACCTGTATAAGACGGACTCAAGGAACAAAAAAAAAACTTTTATTTACTTGTTCCTCCAATATTAGTAATAAAATTTAATATTTTTAATCTCTAACCCTTATTATTTTTAAATTTCATTATAATACCATATATGTAAATTGAATCTGAAAGTATTTGGTTGAACCTGTATAACTTGATATGTATCAGTTATTCTTAATATAATATTTAAAATTAATGAAAAAAATGTGTATTTTTTTCATCAAAGAATGTGAGGAATTATCGATGGTGTTCAAAATATCATTATTGGTGATACTTAGAAGTTTATTGTATCAAAAATAAAATGCATGTTTATTATTCTATTAAAACTATTATAAAATAAAAGTCGAAATTGATAAACCATACATTTTTATAGTTATTGCATATAAATATATTATATTTATATATTATGATTTTTAAATAAAAATAAATGATTAAAATAATATTATATGTAGCAACATAGACAGTAGTTAAGTACAAAGATGCATCTAAAATTATGCGTTATCTATCATTTTCGAAGTTACTCTACATAGACCTATGCTTCTCAAATGTACGGAACAGCCAAGACTACCCACATAAGAAAACTACAAACCTTTCAGTCAAAAACTTTTAGGACTATAACTAAAGCTCCATGGCACGTCACAAACAATAGTTTACATAAATATCTAAACATGCCAATAGTTATCGACGATATATGCACACGCTACAAAAACTTTCACAACTTACATGGAAAAACTAACACATTGATATAATCGACGGATAACATGCCCGAAAACACCCTTCGAAGGCTCAAAAGAAGTTGGATGAGGGAGTTCCTCAACTAAACATATACAGAATTCAAGACAAGAAGGGATGCCGCTGGACATTCCTTTCACGCCGATCAAGCTACTATTAGTATTTTACCGAAAACAGAATCGCTAATTGTTAGTACTTCTGACAGGTATGGGTAAAAAAATAAAGATAAAAAACTTTTAATTTAACAAGAATTGAAAATTTCCATGCTTAAACAAAGAAAGTGGAATCTATGTATTTCGTTGAAACTTTCTTATTTCTACGTCATATTCGTATTACTTGATCTTGAAAACGTAAGGGTACTAAATATCAAGTTAATCCGACATCATTTACAAGTTCTAGGTCCAAGTCAACGAAAACCCGTCTTCCGTCCCAATGTGCACCGTTTGAAAACTTAAAATGTCCTGTTTTTTAGATGAATCTTGCTTTAAGCCTCTTCGGTGTTTGGTTACTATGGAACACTTATCCCATGCTTAGGTTTTTATAATAAAGATGCTGTAATTTATAATCGTCTGTAGTAATCATCGCATATATGACAATAATCAATCTACTGCATACATAAGCAAATATAATACCCCTTGGAGAATATAGTTGTGAAGTATTCTGGACGCATTATTATACACATACTTTCATTATCACACGCCTCAGAATATGGCACACCAGGCTCACTCATGGGCACCTACTCGTCGGTAGTTCACCACCAAGATGTCGTAGCTGCGATACAGCTTTGACAATCGTATACATTTTAGAATATTTTCCGATCTTGGGTTCATCAAGGACCTCGTATCGGCTACTAGGATATCGACAAGCCCGACAATCTGAAAATCAGAAACACTCACTTCATTTTCTAAAAAAACAGAATTACTACAGACATATTGAAACAATACCATCTTCATCAACTCACAACGTAAATCAGAAATGATCTATTCAGTTATAACAAGTTCTTTAAACAAATATCCTAACAACATACACATCACACATGTGTTACACATGAAATTTTACATATATAAGACATATTGAAATGTAATTCAATAATCAATATAGTGCATATAATCTATAAAGTTGCATACGGCACCTAAAATACAATAAAATAAATAAAATCTCCGTTCATTTAAATTTTGGCTAACATAAAATCTACTAACAAAGTTAATTAAATAGCTCTGTGATCTTGTGATTTTTTAAATAAATAACAAGAATATTCAAGTAAAGCTTCTAGTTTCAGTGATAAATTTTTATATTCCTAAAAAGCAAAGCTCTTCAGAATCAAGGAAAAAGATTTTGAGAGAGTAAAATAATGGTTTAGAATAAAATCAGAGATAGCTATGTCTGATTGTTCAACTATTAAAGTGAATGGATATTTTCAAGTGGAACAAGCTGATAAATATATGTTTAACGAGTCAAATTAGAGAAACTATATACTTTGCGATATAGTATAATGTACAAGTAGTATATATAATATATAATGTATGAGTACATATGAATGATCTCAGCGAATCGCTGTTATTATGGACACCGCTCCCATCTATCGAGCAGACTTGTCTCGTAACGCACCAAGGTGCGTTTTACAATCTTACATACACCCTGTTTTGACTTATGGTTCTGAGATCTGTACTACTGCGAAGGGGCCTGCGGGCTTTTGGGAGGAAAATCCTTCACCAAATTTATGAGCCCATCTGTGTGAACAGACAATGGAGAAGACGTAGACAGGAGAAATCTATACCCGCTATAACGAGCCAGATGTAGTCGCGATTATCAAGGAAGGAAGATTAAGATGGGCGGGACACCTCTCACGGATGCCTGAGCAATCAATCCCAAAGAAAAAAATTACGAAACAGTAACTCGGCTGACGAAGACTAAGGCTGCGGTGATCGGACTGTGTCGCAGCTGACTTAAGGTCTATTGGAGTGAGAAATTGGATGACAGCAACACAAAATAGGGACACATGGCGATTACTGTTGGAGGAAGCTGAGACGAGTTATCGCTGAGGTATAATAATGTTCAAATATAATAAACACTACACATATGAAATATTGTTATATAAAATGAGATTAATACTAAAGTTATGGAGAAATAAAAAACCGTTAATGGAAATAACGCTATTCAACCTATTGGTGATGTACATTAATACTTAAATATATAGAAACAATCTGAGTCAAATTGAAGACTACTATACCTACTTAAAATACTTGAATTTGGTGGAGTGGTCGGGCATCTTCCATCCCTGAACGAAACTCAAAACTCTTTTGGAGGTTTGCATGATTAGGCCATTCATCTTTCGTTAAGTTAAGGGGCGAGGCTGCTTACCCCTAGAGAACATAAAATACAATAGCTTTGAAAATCCATATTACTATAATATAAGTTTTTTAATCAGGTCCAGTAGAAAGAAATTAAGCAGATGTTGGTACAACAACTTTTATTTCGTGTTGCAAATATATAAATTTGTATTTACTGGGCTTACTCTGACTAATACATTTCGATGTCATGAAAAATATTTTATTTTAATCTCAGCACATCTAGGACTCCATCTGGACAAACGTCTAACTTGGAATCCTCATACTAGACTGAAACGACAAGAAACAGCTCGACCTTTCCGACTACTTCAACACTTACTAGACAAACGCTCTAACCTTCCAATTAATTACAAAAGACTCATTTACATGACTATAATAAGGTCTATTTGGACTTACGGAGTTGAGCTATGGGGCTCCACCAAACCTTCTAATTCCTCTTGTATACAATCCTTAAAATCCAAAATCCTTCGTAAAATCCGCAATGCTCCTTACTTTGTTACGAATAAAATCATCCATAATGACCTTAATGTTCCTTATGTATCAGATTTGGCCCAATCCAGATATTTGTCCTGCTATAATAAACTTCATAACCATCCCAACCCGCTTGTTTCTAACCTTGCTTCCTATTCAATTCCTGATAACACTCCGAGGCTTCTGAAAAGAAGATGGCCACTTGATCTTCTAATATAGACATATTATTAGAGTGCTAGCAATGGGTAGTTTCTCAACATGTGTTTCATGTCATTATATCCATGTGCGAATTCACTAGATGTATTTTTTGTATACAGTTGTAAATATCATATAAATAAATAAAAAAATAAAATCTCTGCACTCTCGATACATAGCAATATATGTTTGTATTTATATATACCTTATATATATATATATATATATATATATATATATATATATATATATATAATATATATATATATATATATATATATATATATATATATATGTAAAGGTATTAAAGGGTGGTGGAGGTGTTAGAAGGGAAAAGACCTAATGTCCTGGTTTAGCCAGATATGAGAAGGCTGGCCGGATGGTGGCCTGTGAAATACGAGCGGCGCTTCCTTCTCTATTAAAAATCCTCCGCCTGCCCTGGTCCCATTCAGATTCAAATCCTCCACCACCACCTCCACTCCTGTCCTAATTACACCATCTTCTCCACATATTCATGTCCCCAACCGTTAACAAACATTCCACCTATGTTTATGTTTAACTTGAGACCTCTTCTCTACCCTACTGTTTAACTTTCTGCCGTCGGCTGCGGGTGGATTAAATTTTTAATTTTAATCAGGGGAGTAAAGCTTTGGTTATTAAATTGTGTCTATTGCGCATTTCAAGACAATCTAGTTTTTTATTTTTTAACTCACTGAAGAAATTTAGGCTTGTGTGAACTGGCATGTTTTATAAGGTTTGTTAATATAAATGTTGTGTGTATGTATAAGAAGTGTAAATTAATTAATTAATAAATTAATGAGAATTACTTTTTAGTGTTCTATCTGGTAACACTGAGGATGTGGCACGTGGAGTGGTAAGCAGGTAAACATTTGATACACGTACATTAAGTTTGTGGAACATGCTAGTTTCACTGTCCTTAGTGAATTTTTTTGTGCGGAAAGTCTTTTATAATACGTTATATAAATGAGTGCCAATCTCAATCAATGTAAAAAAACATCGTGTTTCCAACTTGGGTAAAGTGCAACAGATTTTTTGAAAATAAATAAAAGTTAGGTTATGTGATAACCTTAGTAACGTCGAGTCATGCGGTACAGATTCGAATCCAGCCTGAGCGGATTGAAATGTTGTAGCTCTCATAAGCAAGAAATTGCCTGGTATGAAGTACCATAAAATAGAAGAAAAGTAGACTTCGGAATAATTCATATATCATACAAAATTAAAGAAGGTAAACGCAACAGTTATGGACAAGCTTCCTTGTTGATTTAAAGGTTCCAGTTTTTTCTAGATTGAAGAACAATACCCTCTATTGACAACTGTATGAACAAAGTTCCCAAAAGACAGTTTTAAAATGCCTACATTATTGAGTCTACCTATATAGTGTTGTTGAGATCAGTGTGTTTCATACCTCTCTACAGAGAATTTAGCTTAGAGTAACCTGAACATTTATGTTATCATATCTTTATCGTTACGTTTATAGTCAAATGAATATTTTCTAATTTTTTGGCGATATCTACATTACTGGTGCTTACCACCTGTGAAATACTGGAACAATTCGATTTCGGGGTATCCATCACTAGTCAAAAAAGGTGTTGTTTTTTAATGGAGATTATGCCTGCATGTCTGAATATTTCTTCAATTTATAAGTTTGAAATAGAAAAAGGATACCCTAGAAATTCTGAATGTTCAACGGAGAAGTTGATTTGAAGCTCTTAAGGTTTTACATATTCTGGGATTAGAGAAGATTGATTAAAGATTGTTATAGACTGATTGTGCCCAACCGCCATTTATTTTATCTTATAACTTACATTTTGTTTCTGCTGTGTGAAAGACTTGAAGGTTCACATTTTTTTTGTCTAACACTATGCTTTTAGGCTTTAAGGGGATTTTCCCGAGCCGGAGGAGAAGGCGGGGAATAATTACCAAAGTTAAAACTCCTCTTGCAGCGGGACATATATATATATATATATATATATATATATATATATATATATATATATATATATATATATATATATATATATATATATATATATATATATAAATAATAATAAATAATATATATATATATATATATATATATATATATATATATACATTATTTATTATTATAATATTAATAAATTCTGTGACAAATTGTAATATTTCTGAATAAAGTGTTTTTTTTTTCAATAAAAAAATATTAATAAATATTAGTTATAATATTTTATTTAAAGAACAAAAAAGAAAAACTGAAAATTATAACTTTAAAGATTATATTAATAAAACTAATATTAAGTTATTAAATTGATTTATTAAAAAAAGTAATCTGAAGTGGTGAAATTAATAAATACGTAAATGAAAAAACTAAAATTACTCCTTTTAAGACGATTTGAAAGTATACAATCTTAATATTAACTGCGTTCTAGGCAACTGAATAATTCAAATTTGACATTTTAATTTTATTGGCATATATTTATTAAGATACACCTTCAATTACATGCGCCCAAACGTAAGGTTATTTCAGCATACCGTTAATCATTGATCAAATATAAACTCTTGCAAGCGTGAATTTCCTCACAAAAGAATATGGGAAGAGGGAGAGGACAAAAAGTTGAAGACAAACTGGTTTAATCTTCGATGTCAATGCCCAACTTTACGCTACGATGGAGCTGTGTTGGCAGGATGTACTGAATTGAATCCTCCTGAAATGGATTTATCTCTATTCTGAATATATATGAATGTATAAATGATTTTTATAAAAAAATTTAAGTTACAACAATATATTAACATAATACTAATATTGCTAACACTGTGCCTAAGTCTGTGGACCGTCCACTAATCTTAACAATAAACTTAAGACAGCTGATAGTGGTATAATACCTAATATATATAGTAAACGAATAAAAAATACAATAACCAAACTACAGAACATTTTAATAATTCCTCCTTATTTTATATTTAAAAAAATTTAACAAATTTAGGTTCACGTCTAGTGGACGGGCATGAGCAGACCTCGCGGAATGGAACCCTCCTTTGACATGCAACAGTGAATCGGTAACCGTTGGTAATCGGCCCTTTACCTTTAGTTTCTCTAGAAAAAAAAAATCCTAAAAAAAATAACATATCGTCGGTTTATTGAAAAAAGCCACTTAGTACTTTTTTGAGGAGAATGATGTTTGCGGTGATCAGTCAAATTAAAAAATAGTAAAAATAAATAATTATATTTATTTTTATATTTGTCGACTTTTCATCCCAAAGTTCAGACCTTCATCAGGGGTAAGAAAAGAACCAAAATTACATTAAAATCTAAATAATTAAAATTAAAGAAATGAAAAGTATAGACTAAAAAATGTAGGTAGAAAAAGTAAAATGAAATATATAGAGTGAGGATTAAAGTAAAATAAATTAGGTAGAATAATAACAGTAACAGAGAACTAAGAAATAAATAATGATAACGGCAACAAAGTACGAACTAATTAAATAAACATAATCAAAATAAGGTAACATCAGAAATGAAAAATACTCCATTATTATTTAATATTTATTATTTCTGTTTTATACTGTTTCCAGATACCTTATTTCCATCCACATTTAATTACCCATTTATTTAATAACTCATATAATTTATCTATAATAAATCTCTCGTCCATACATACGTTCCTGTGCTTTAGTTCACATATTTCAGTTAACCAATGCAGATGGCGCTATCTAGTAGCTCCCCTCTATACGCATATAATACGCAGTCAGTATATTTTGATAGATTTCACAATGTCTCAATTTTCTATTGCTATTTATTCTTTCCTTATATAACTTCATATTCCTTTTCTCTGTTTTACATGTTATTTTAAGATTACCATTTTTCATTTCTGTTGTTACCTTATTGTCTGTACTTTGTTGCAGTTATTATTATTTATTCCTTAGTTCTCTGTTACTGTTATTATTCTACCTGCACATTCTATGTACTTTAATGTTTACTCTATCTACTTCATTTTACTTTAAGTATTTTCTACATACATTAGTCTATACCTTTCACCTTTTTAATTTAAATTCTTTATTATTTTATTTTATTGTTTCTCATAAATATTGTACTACAATACAGAAAACCATCAACCCACAATTAAGTACTTTTTTGGTACGTAGTTGTTCATTTCGATTATATTTATCGATAAGACAATCCTGAAACCTATTTGGACCAACGGACTTTTCTAGCTTCAATTTAACTTGTCTAGGGGGACAGCTAAATTTTCTGACATTAAACGCATCGAATCCTTTCAAGTCTTCCAAACAATAGTCGATGTTCCGTTCTATGTAATCAATCAAACTCTACATTATGACTTACTATCCCATTTGTCCTGGACCTTTTTCCGAATTCCATCATAACCTTACAAATCATCCAAACCACTTGTACAATTCCTATCTAGTTCCACTCATCCCTAAAATCCTCCTCGAAGGTTGAAGCGGCAGTGGCCCAGAATTTTTTTGTAGTACATACCTTGGAGTTCTGATAAAGGCCAGATTCACTGATTTTGATATAAATAGATATCTTTAGTTAACTTTTTTGACTGATTTGAATATGAAGACTGTTATAATGACTGTCATGAGTTAAACTTTGTATTTACAGACACAGTTTTAGTATTTATCTACAACCAAATGTACACTTGCCAAAAAAAAATTATTTTTTTCCAGCTAATTGGTATACTAACAAAATTACCGGAAATTAAATGAAATCTGTCACCACCGTACCCAGTCTCCTTAACCTACAGATAATACAATGGAAAGTTGTCAGTAAATCATGAACAAAATTCTTCTTCTCTTTATTATGAAGAAAAAAAAAAAAGCTCTAACAGACTGAATGTTCAACTGAAATTTTTAGCTGTTCAGAATAAAAAGAATAATTAAAATAACAAGGAATAGTAAATGAGGATAAATAAGCAGAAAATATCAAGACTTTTGAAACATGATTAATTTAATTTTTATTACGTAAATGACACTGAGGTGATACCTGATAAGTATTCATAAATTTCGGAGCTATCTAATATGTCTAAGGTCAGTTCTCATTTTCATAAATTATTTTGTTTCTAAAAATTACATCTGTCCAATCATATTATAAAGAAATGTTTTAAACCAGATAAAAATAGCAACGATTTTTATAAGAGAATATTTAAAATAAACAATGTAAAATGAAATTATTTCTAATTTCAATAATGTCTTAAATTCCATTGCCATCTATTTTCGGGATTACTAGACCGAGAGATATTGCAATTTGTAACCGACTGTGGGTAAAGAGTAAATCATTGATTGGCAAAATGCCAATTTATTAAACCAACTCCTAATCTTATGTTATTTAATCACAAATTTGAATTCATCATTTCATTTTTTTTCTAGACAACGAAAGTGATTGATTAAAGATTTAAAGAAATTGTTCCTTATAAAATAAATTAATTTAATTCGAAAAAAAATAGTTTCCAATAAATAAGAAATTATGTAATTAGGTATTAAGGGAAACAGTTAGATTTTGAAGATTTAAAACTGACTTCAGCTAAACTCTATGTGTGTTGGTGTTTTAGTATTTATTTTAAAATTTTAAGATGTATGTAATTCTTCGAAATTCTCCAAGAAATATTGCTTGAAAATAAATGGATAGAGAACGGGTTATAAATCACTTGTATGTAATGCGTAAGTGAAATATAGTTGAAGATGTTAGAGTTGTAGTTAATTTTTCATAAATATTATATTTCAACGTTAAAAGCTTATAACGAATAAACTTTTTTCTTCTGTTTATCAACTTTTGGTGTTCATTTGTTGAGCTTTGTTTGTTGTTGAAAGCCCTTAATTGGCGGAGACGGTAAGCTGTGTAATACTTTCAGTATTTTCTTCCTTTTATTTAAAACATTTTTTCTTCCTTTCTACAGAAATGTATTTTCTGCCTCTCATTTATTTGCTTTAAATTGGGTCATTAATAATTCGATGATGTTGTGCCGACGTCCTTATCCTTAAGCGATCGTAAAAATCTGAAGAAAACAGTTAACCTCTTCACTATATTGACTATTGAGATATTAATTAATTTTAAGAACAAATGGGTCGTTTATTTCTAAATTGATAATTTTTCTAGAAATGTTAATTATTGTATAGTAATTTCTATATTTTCTATTCCGGTTGTATTATCAAAAACAATTTTTTTTTTTTAATTAAGTTGAGAAATTCAGTATTTGATGCAAATGTTTTTGAAAACGATTAATAATTTTAATATTATTTAAAAAAACATTGAATCACTCTTGCTCAATCTCCACTGGGTTCAACCCCAGTGACGCGGTTGAGAGAGAAGTGCAGGGATCTCCTGGAATTATGCTTTTCCCTCCATATATATATATATATATATATATATATTATCTTTCTGTATACTTTATTTTATTAATTGTGCATAAAGTGTGAATGTGATCTCCGAAAACTATTATAAGTGTAATATGTTTTAATAAATAAGTTTAAAAAAAAAAACATTGAAACTTGAATAGGGCCGCTTTTGAAAATAATTAAACTTCAATGCCCGTTTTTTGAACAAAAAAAATTGATTAGGGCTCGCTTTGAAAAAAAAAAAAGTATGATTCGGAGTGGGAGAAAAGTTATAAAAAATTTACTACATAAAAGTAACTTTTTGCTTAAAATAATGGTAGTACAAAGTAATTTCATTTGAATAAAATGGTTAAAAAGTTTTTAATGAATCATTTTTTTTAGATACCTGAAGGTGAACACATGAAAAAAAAAAAGACCTGTTTCTGAATAGTTCAAATTCCTTTTTTAATATTTAGATTGATTTAATATTGAGGTATCGGATACACAGGATATTTTAGCACAGAAGATACTTTTTTTGATTTCTAAAAAAATATATTTGGGTTCACTATGGAAATAAACGACTATAATAATAACAATACTTATTCTTCTTTTTCTTACTACAGTCTTGTACCGGTAAATAGTATTGAGCGTCTTAATTATAGGGCTTGATTCATGTATAAAGATCTAAATAAATAAATACAGCTAAGTTATCCTTATTTTGAAACGTGGTCAAGATAAAAGGAATCCATCAAATTATCGGTCAATCGTCAACTAGTTGTATATGTAAAATCTTGTAATGGGTGGTAAATAAAATACTTATATGGGTGTTAGACAAAATCTCATTCAGAATTTTCAATGTTCTTTTCGGAAGGGATGATCCACTATTGACCACCTAAATTGGATAGAAGCAGAATTACAATACGCTTTTGTTCAAGAAGAGAAAACTGTTGCTGTTTTCTTTGATAACCACAAGACTTATGATCCACACTGATCCATCAATTATGTTAAAAAGCTAGCGCTGTTCGATTTCAGAGAGAACCTGCTGATATTTACCCCAAAGCTTTATTTCACCATATTTTCAGGGTAAGAATAGGAAGCGAAATGTCCGATGAGTGTGAACAAAGAAATGGTGTGCCGCAGGGTTGTGAATTCAGCACAACACTCTTTGCACTAGCTACGAGCCAACTTGGAAGAAATCTACCTTCAGGAGTAAAATATATGTTATCTGCGGATGACTTAACAATACTATACCGATCTAGCGACATTTTATCGATATAAGTAAAACTACAAGAGGCCCTGAATCGCATTAGCAATAGTGTTGCCCAAAATCGGTCATGGTCTTGCAATTTGAAAGACCAAGACCATGACCGCCTAACTGTTGCAAGACCAAGACCAGGACTAGTAAAAAAAAAGAAGATTTTTTAAATAAAAATTAAGGGTAAAATAGTTACTAATATTTGGCAATCTTAGTTACTATATGTTAATATACTTATAGCCTATGAATATATATATATATATATATTCTGTTAAACAATGTTTCCTCTTCTATGTAAGCTGCAAAAATAATGATGGAGGAGCTGCATCTCGTAAGACGGGTAGGAAGGCCGAGGACGAGATGGTTGGACAACGTGGCCTATGATGCGAGAACCCTGCTTGGTGTACGGAACTGGAGAGCTGCAGCAGAAGACAGAGCCAACTGGCGGAGGCTCTTGGAGGAGGCCCAGTCTCGGTAACGGGATGTCGTGCCACACATGATGATGATGATGATGTAATCTGCAAAGTAATATATATATATATAGGTATAGCCAATATACTATTGCATTTAAATCCCCTATTTTTTATTCGGGCTTAGTTAGGTTTCTTCTATCTAACATATGTAGTAATATCTCTATAGTAATAAGCTAATAAGTAACTGCGAGACTATTGCAAAACTCTTGCGCAAGAGCAAGACCATGATTAAGACTGAGTTTGCAAGACCAAGACTCGTCTAAGTCTCGCATTTCGGCAACACTAACTAGCAACTGGTCACAATCAACATGACTACAATCCTCTGCTGAAAAAACAAAAGGGGTCCATTTCAGCTGAAGAAGAACCCTTTAACCAGCACAGCTTCTGTTAAACAATTTTTCCTCTTCTATGTAAGCTGCAAAGTAATGGGAATATCATTCGAAAAGCGGCTGACCTGGTAACACATAAAATTATCACTAGGAAAATTCCTTATAAAGCTCAACAGGTTAAAAGTTCTGTGCGAGACCTATCGGAACCGTGCAACCATGCTCTGGCTACATCATGTTGTGATCAGTTCCAAGATGGATTATGGTGGTTTCATTTATAAAAAAATCCATACGCAACTCGATACAGTGCCTCATACAGGGATAAGAATCGCAACAGGAGGTTTTAGAACTACTCCTTCACTAAGCCTCCCTTCACCGAATCTAGAATTTCACCGCTATCAATCCGTCGTGACGAATTAGCAATTAACTATTGTACAAAAATATTCCTGAAAACTACTAGACCTTTCCACAGATATATATTCAGGCCTAAATTTTCTACGACATGTCAACAGAAGGCCAAGACTACCCTACCATTAGCAGAAAGAGTGTCCTCGGTAGTTAAGCAGTTAAAATTAATTACCGCGAATTCGATAGAAAATAAAATAGCTCCCTGGACCTATATAGAAAATCAAATAAATCTGCAAATATCTGAACTCATAAAGAAGAAACAATAGCGTCAGATTTCAGAAACAAATTTCAAAATTTAATTCAGACACTACCACAACATAATTAATTTTCACTGAATGGCCCAAATCAGATTCTCCAAAGTCATCAGCTTTTATTATGAACTTATTATAGTAGTTTAAAGAATTTTCATTTTTTAAAACATAATTTTTATAAACCTCATATAACATATTTTTGATGAATTTTATTTTGTGCAATGTAAATATTTCAAAAATATATATTTTGCTATTTTTTAATTATTGTATATCATTGATTATCGATTTTATCCAATATTTATTTGACTATTTTATAAAATACACACAATATACATTATATGTATAAAATCATGTTCGTTTTTTAAAATTTAATTTATTTTTTATGTTTTACATCGTATTTGATGAATTTAAATTTTACTTAAGTATTGAATTTAGGCCCGGCCGTAAAATGAGTAGGCCGTTTTACTGGTTTACATAATTTTTTTTATTAGTTTTAACTTATTTATTGAGTATGACAGATTTCGATCATTCTCAATTAAGGACATTTATAATAATTCTCAGAGAGCAGAATCACACTCTACAATGAATAAAAAAAAAAATAAACATCAAAATATTTATTTATTTGTTTTTATTGTTGCCTCTACCCAGCAGGGTCATTAACAACCCTTCCTATTCATACTCTATTGTAGAATTTTATAATTTTTAAAAATTGTAAGGTTTTTTCGTTGTCAGTGAGGTTTTCTTTTAGACTCTGAGTCATATTCAAATTTTTCTAAAGGTAAATGTATATAAAGAAACGAAACTAAACTAAGCAAAACATAACTCTAATGCACAACACTCTATTGCGCATCCGGCGACGAGAAAGTTCACGTTATTTATGTAATCAGCGTTTTTCCCATAAAAAGTTCAAACATTTAATTATTTAACTTACTATTAATTTAAGTATGACTACTGAATAAACAATCAGACTATTGTAGAAAATCATAATAAATCTTATCCATATAAATTAAAAAAGATTTTTGGTACTGACGATATTTTAAGACCAAGTGAGTACAGATTTTAGACCAAGCTCGGTTAGCATCTGGGGGTTGTTGAGAATGGATGGGTCTCATGAGAATGTTCCATTCCAGGTCTTTACCCAGGCCGAAAATAGACTCCGGTTATCCGGGCCTTAAACTAAGATATTGAGAATAAGAATAGGCCCAAACCGCCACAGACTTAATCTTTTGTTCGGTAAATTTTAAAGTAAATTTCATTACTGATAGGAAAAAGAATATATTTATAAAAAAATATATTACTCGCAAAAATGCTTTTGATATCATGTCGAAGTTTGTACCCTTATAGTGGATTTCTTTATCTTATTTATTTCTTAATTACCTCATTTATTTTTGTATTACCTTATTTATATTTTGATTTTGTAAATATGCTGTGAATGTGCTCTCTGAACTCGATTATAAGTGTCCTTAATTGAGACAGATATTAATATTTCTCAATAAACAAGTAACTTAAAAAAATTGTTGATTTCTTTTAAACTATAATAACACATTATGATAATCCTCACGTAGATCTTCAGTACTTTTGATGAGTTATAAATGAAACATTTTTACAAAAACTAGAAAAAAATGGAGTAATTTTATTTTTCTAAGAAGAATAGATGTAAATTTTATTTTTGTTTATGTTGATATGAATTTTACTGATTTATTTTAGTTTTTTTATCAACTTAAGCAATTAACAGCTAAGGTTAGGTATGTAGGTGTGCAATTGGGTCGGGGTTTTTTTTTTAAACTATTTTATTGAAAATATATACGTTCTGTCACAATATAGATGATAATGTTTATAACGAGGAAAATGTACATTCATACCGTTATTTATTTATAATATAAATAAAACAAAAGTAAAAAAAAAATTATATACCATAAATTCAAATAAAAGATCTAATGTAATTCAAATAAAAGAGGCATACCAAAATATATTATTTACAATCAGACAATGTAACTTCAAACGAGGTTTGTCTCTCCATTCAGAGAGGGAAAATCACAACACCAGGTGTCCTCTGGTGATATATATTAAGCGAAATATATAACACTCTCATGAATTCTTGTTTTCTGATTAAAGATAATTTTCATTAAAGGAATAGTAGTTATTTTTTAGTAATCCTGTCAATAATAGCACTTTGTATTATTGAAAATGTATAAAGAAAAAATGTAGTAAATAAAATATTACACAAAATGAAAATTAAAAGCAATAAATTACAGTACGTTGGACATAGGTAACGTAAATCTAAGCTGACAAAAGAATAAAATGAAAAAAAAAAAAAAACTGCGAAAGAAGGGCCACGTAACAGCGAAAGTGAGTAATTAGTATATTTAATGAGGGCCAGTTTAGAGGAGCAGTAAATCCATTAGTTGGGAGATAAAGAAAAAATAAAATTAAACTCCGCTAAGTTAAATTAGAGATTGTGACTAATTGCTTTTGTGTTTTTACTTTAAATAGAGGATCAAGGACTTACACAGAATATTTCAATGCAGGCTTACAAATGTTTAAACAATTGATTCAGCAGCTTCGATTAAAAACCCACTAATTCTGAAATTTATTTATGATTGTTGGTTGATATTTTTTCTTATCAACTGTTTGCATTATATTAATTCAAGGATGTATTACATTCCTTTTTATCAATATCAGCTTTCGTTCGTTTCATACTTCTAGAAGAATTTAATATTTTGCACGACATTCATCTTAAAAACATTTGTTAACACTTCTATGTGGATGTATAATATATATATATACACATCATACGCTTTTAATTCATCGTAATTTTCAAGTGGTCTGGATAATCTAAATACCTATGTTATCCCATTCACTTCTATTCATTTCCAATAAAAAAATTATATCCAATCATTAATTGTTATCCTTTTTTTAAAAGAAAAAATGAGAAATGCAAATATTTATTTTTTAAAAATAATTACTAATAGCAACTACTGGAAAATAAGACTACATTCAAGTGGTCGGAGGTGCAGATATCTCCTTATCAAATTACTAACATTCACTTACAATTACGAAGTAGTGATTGAATTCCCAAAAGTGATTCAGTTAGAGTCAGATACTTGGTTCTCGGTATTCATTCTCCTCCCCATCCGTCACGCGTCTCAGGGTGGGAACGTTTCTGTCCCTATGCGGGAATCGAACCGTGCCGTAATGGTCGAAGCAATCCAGTAGGAACTGCACTTATTTCTTTAAATTTATTATTAATTGTTATGTATAGTTTTTTCTTTACTTTATTTTTTTATATAAATGTATAATGGAGGTTTATAAATTTTAAAATGTTTCGTGTTTCGATAAATATGATCTACAATATTAGAGTTAGTGGTTGGAAATGATGTACAATATTTTTAAGCGTACCAGTTGTTGGGGTGTTTCAAAATTAAAACACAAACCCTTCCCCGGTGTGTTTCCTTAAAGGTGAAAAATTCGAGAAGAATTAAAGGGTGGGAAAGAAGGAAAAAAAAAATAGTGAATATGAGACCAGTAAAAGAGAAAAAAAAAAACATGCACATGAAAATATTAAAATAAAAGCATTCAGTCAGTAAAAACGGAAAACAATAATCCCCCTTTTGAATCGTCACAATATTTAATATATTGAAATAAAAGAGATGAGAAATATATATAAAAGATTTAAAAACATAAAGACAATACTCAGAGTAAATAAAAACAAAGTAAACATTAATAACAAAATATAACTTCCAAAATTATAGAGAAAAAAAAATAACTGTCCATGAGAATAAAACATATATAAATATAAACTTCCAATAATAAAGATTGATTCATCCAATAAAAATAAATTTAGTGAAGAGAAATAAATTAACCGAGGAAAAATGTTTAACTAAATGTCTGTGGTAACGGTGAGAGAAGAAAACGAAAATACCCAAGTTGGAGGCTATATTTCCAAAGAGGTTACCTGTGGTCTTCAGCTAATGTTAAAGGCCAGTCGATAGTGGGGGAATCGATATGCATATCGAACCAGATCGAATACACAGCTGGGCTCTTTAAAATGGTGCCGGGTGAGGTGTGGTGAACCTGGACCTGGTGAGGGTAGACGTCCACTACATGGATCCAACTACAACAAAGCCTCGCTCCAGACTGACTTTCCGGCAATTTTATCGCAGTATTTGTGTCCCTAAGACTGGGTATTAATGCCGGGCTGGTGTATATAAATAAGCGATACACATCGGGAATAATACTCAATATTTAAACAATATTCATTTCCGGGACAATTATTCCTCAAACTTTTACAAAGAAAAAAGATAAACAAACATTCATAAATCAACATTAAAAAGGGGGATGGTGAGAAAAAATAATAATAAAAAAATAAAGAAATGAGCATATGCGGCGTTAACACCAATAATTTTCATACCATTGTTTTTTTTGGACTTATACATATATCGAAATAGTCTTCTATACACAGGTTTTAGTATCCATTTAGGAAAGCCCAATAACTCTTACTACTATTATTGTTTGTTTTATATTCATTGTTTTATCGAGTTAATCTTTTTTTTTTTAATTTAAAATAGCTGAATTTGATTTCGTAGCGGATCCACGGAATGAATCTCGAATTTCGAAGGAACACAATATAATAAAGAACCTTTATGGGAAATAATAAATTAATGAAAAAAAGAAGAAGAATTATAAAATAATATTTTTTCGGTTATCATTATTACCATAACTAGAACGGACAACAAAGTAAAGGGAATTCTACGATTTTCAAACGACTTTTACACAGGGCCATTTTAAAAACTTAGCCTTTTTTACCTCAGGTCGGAGTAATGAGTTGCCTAAAGAAAGTGAAGATCAAAGACTGGCCCTTTAGGGAACAGCAGCCTTTTTGAGAATTTTACTTTGTATCCGTTGTCACTTTATACAGCCTCCATATTACCGATTGGAAATTTACTTCAATCATTTAGTATTTCTTTTCTTATTTTTACGAAAACGAAATTTCTTTTAAAATAAATATCTCTAAATGTTTAATTCTAGTCTGTAATGGGATGACATGAAGAGAACTCTACAAATGGGTTTTTAAAATTTGATGTTTGGCATCAGTGATCGCTTTACAAACTCCGTAAATTTCTACATACTTTCACTCTGTCCATTTCTACTTTACTAACAGATACCTCAAAGTAAATGAAAATCATGCCTATTCATCTCTACAGTTTATACAATAGATATCCCAACCCATCCTCAATCTGTAATCATTACGTATACCGATACCAAATGTGTCCTATCAGTTAATAATGACCATCGATTGCATCCCAAACTCTTCAACTACATATTAAACCTTCAATAATGATTCAAAACTGGATGATTAAAATTAATTCCATTATTTTTTTTACCCGTCGTTAACCTGTGATATTCTGTCATACAGTATCATTTGCCAATACTCTCTCTACTTACCTCTGTTAAACAGATATAGTATATAGGACTTGATTAGGGCAAATGTATAACTTACGCCATACAAGACTGAAATGACAACAAAACGCTCATCGTTTCCGTTTACTTCTGTATTTACTAGACAAACGTTCTTCCAAATAATTACAAAAGACTGATATAAATGACAATTACAAGGTCTGCTCCGTCCTAAGGAGTTGAGCTTTAGGGCTCCACTAAATCATAGTATTCCAGTCGTATTCATAGTGTATGAGGCCTTAGAGCTCTTACGCTCTCTCCACTGGCTTTTAAACAGTGATGCGACTTAGATAGAAGCACTGGGATCTCTTTGAGCCCTGCCTTGCATTTCATGGTTCAGAGTTTTTTCGTTTAATTTATATATTTTTACTTTCTAAAAGTATTCTTGTTATTTTATTTTTTCTTAATTTATATTTTAAATTGTATATAAAATGAATGAATTGTATTATTTGTTTTCAACAAAAAACAAAACATTCTAAACTTCTTCGTAAAAATTCTCAATGCTCTTTACTTTGTCAGAAATAGAACTACAATTACTTTAGTGTTTCATATTTTCAAACCAATTCAACCGATTCAAACCAATCTAGATGCCCATTCTTTCATATTAAACTTCGGAACCTATCAAACTCTCTTGTTTCTAACCTTGCTACCTCTTCGATCCCTAATAAACCTCTAAGTCATCTGAATAGAGGATGGCCTTGGTAACTTCTATTCCAGTACTACCAATGGATCATTTCTCAAAAGTTTTTCATGTCATTTTATTCTTGTGCCTATATTTATTAGTGGTATTTTTATTTCAATAAAGTCGTAAATTTAATTAATGATAAAAAATCCGAAAAAAAGATTTTTGTATGTTAGAATTCCTTAGTTTTTTTTTCAGATCTGAAACATAAGAAACATTAAGGTCATTATGTATGATTTTGTTTATAACAAAGTAAAGAGCATTGAGAATTTTAAGAAGAATTGGGGATGGTTAGGATTGAATACGAGCGGAATTCGATGGTTTATTAGAGCCCCATAGCTCAACTCCATAAGTAACAAATAGGCCTTACTATTATCATGTATATGATTCTTTTGTAATTAATTGGAAGTTTAGAGCGTTTGTCTAGAAAGCGTTGAAGTAGTCGGAAACGTCGAGCTGTTTCATGTCGTTTTAGTCTGGAACGAGGATTCCAAGTTAGACGTTTATCCAGGTGCAATTCTAGATATCGGGTTTGTTCAACAGGGATAACTGGGGTGTTATTAAAGAATAATGTAGGACAGGAAGTCATAGGTTTACGAAGAAGGAAAAAGGTGATTTGTTGGGATTTATTATTCGGTATTTATTATTGGGTATTTATTATTGGGATTTATTGGATTTAAAAACTTTCAGATGTATAAAGAATATGACCTAGGGCATTTTATTGAGGAATACCAGCCGACTGCGAAAACAGTGATGAATAAACGTTTTTGTGATTTAATTTAAAATAACGACAAGTAAAGTAGGCACAGATAATGAGGAAATATAGGTGTAAGGAATTTTCGGAGTTTGTACAGCAGTACAAACCGCGCTCCAATGCTGAGGAGACTACGTCTACCACACGATGACATTGCTGTATAGTGGAATGGAAAGTACGGAATCCAATTAGGTGATCTGAGATTATGTGATAAGAATTTAGGATGGGATATAGGCGTTTTAAGATGAGTTTTTTCTTGGATTTTGAGCATGATGTGTAAATGAGGCATAGGACGGTAAGAGGATGGGTATTTTGGTGTTTTATTGGGTATGTGGATCATTTTGACAATAGATCGTTTCCATGTATCAGGAAAATATGTGGTGCGGAGTACAGTATTAAATTTGGAAGTAATGAATAGGATGGCTTTTCGAGTAGAAAGTTTTAAGTTCTGAGATGTAATTAAGTCATGTACAGGAGCATTGCGGGAGTAATTTTTGAATGATGTTGGATATTTCTGTGGTATAAAAAGCACAATCGATAAGTTGAATTAAGGATATCGAGATGTGGGTTAAAATTTTGGAAGAGATATTGACCTAACATTTGTGATGTTTCTATCTAACACTTAAAATAACGTGGGCATGTTTTGTCACACTCTGGATCCGTATGACCATTAGCATTCTGGTGTACCAACTACTTAGAAGCGCGTGATATTATGAAAAAAAAATTCGTCTACATCATACGTATTTTGAATATTAATTTTAAAGCGAAACATTACACATTGTTTTTTTTTTTTTTTTTTTTTTTGCATTACAACATCTATTCATTGGATAATATTTTATTTTCAAATAGAAGTTTTAATGCTATTTTTTTTAGGGTACCAAAAACATTAATTGGAACCATACATCAAATATTTGTTTTTGTTTTTTCCCGGTTTGTTATCCCTGTTTTTTTTTCTTTAAAAATTAAACGTGGTATTTCTTTTTTAAAACTTTTTAAGAAAAATAAATAATTCATTTCACAACATTTAAGGGCAGCATGAATTAGAACTAAATGTGAAAAATCCACACGAAACGAACAGGAAAAATTATAAGTTACTGCAAAAATAGAAAATTAACCCTAAAATAACATATAAAAACTAAAGTTAAAATTTAAAGCCAAACCAAAGTATAATTATATTGAATCAGATGGTAATAATACTAATAAAGAAATTGATAATGAGTTAAAAAACAATGGACAAATAATAAAATTAAAGAATCAAAATGAAAATGTAAGAAATGTTACTAATATTTAATCAAATTTTAATAATAAAAATAATAATAGTAATGATAATGATTTAAATATATTAAATATGAAGGAATGTATCAGAGTAACACATTTAAATAAGGAAGAACAAAATTCGGTTATTAGATAAATACCCGCGAATAATAAAAGAAGAACATGAAAAGTTAAGAAAACAAATTTATTAAAACATGTAATACCTTTAAAAACTGACATACCCCACTGCACAAGAAATTATGGTTACCCACAACAATTTAGTGAACATTTAAATTAAGAAATAAAAACTTTAATAAATAACGGAATAATATGATAAAGGAATTCACCTTGTAATAGCCCAATATAGGTACTACCTAAAAAACTTGACATAACTGGTAAACGCAAAACAAGACTAGTAATTGATTATAGAAAATTGAACGCAGAAACAATTCCAGATAAATTTCCACTGCCAAACATTGAAGGTGTTTTAAACAAACTTAACGGATCGAAATATTTTACAACTATTGATTCAGACTCTGGCTTTCACGAGATTGAAACGGAAGAAAATTTAATTTCTAAAACAGCTTTTTCAACTGACACTGGACATTATGAATTCACGCGCATGCCATTTGGACTTTGCAATGCCCCAACAACATTCCAACGATCTTTGAACTCCTTATTAGCAAATACACTATATGTTCTTGTTTATATTGATGATATTATAGTTTTTTTCAAAATCAAAAGAAAAACATTTTTGACATTTTTACATGGTACTTTCTAAATTAAATGAACATGACTTGTCTATTCAATTATCTAGAACTGAGTTTTCCATACTGAACTACTGTTTCTTGGACGTATATTGACACCTGATAGAATTAAAATAAGATCCCAGAAAACTTGAAGCAACTGAGAAGTTTTCAGTATCAATAATAGAAAAGGAAATTAAACAGTTTCTTGGATTACCTGGCTACGATGCAAAATTTATTAATAATTATTGTAACCGTAATACCAAATCATTTAATTTTGTTTTCCGACAAACAAGCTTATACAGGTAACGCTACCTATTTCAAAACTAATTATTATTGTACAGATATTAAATACAAACCCACGTATTAACAAAGTTATCAAAAATTATATTAGCTTTTGTAAATTCACTACTATTAATAATTGACAATCATTTATTAGATATATTGAAGATATTGGTGCATATATATTGTGTAACCAAAATGTTCTTTACCCACTAATTAATACTACCTTACCTATTCCTGTACCCAAAACTTGTTTAATAAAGTTAAGAAATAATGATTCTTTTGCAAATATTACTAGAAAAAAGAATATTAGTATATTACCAATGTCTTACTCATATGAAATATTTAGATTTAGACATTCCAATGTATCTTTTCATAACTTAGAATATATAGAAACCTCTAGAGTAGAATTAGATAGGCGTCCATGGGATCATCATATGTCTATATCTGAAATATTGCATTTAATTTCCTCAATTATTAGATTTTACTTATTTCCATATCGTATATACCTCAAGTATTCACATGTTAAAAAGCTCTTTATAGTAACCAAATCAGTTACGCCCGTGGTAGAAGTAACACAGAAACCAACTTTCAACCCCTGGTCACATTCTCAACATATTCTTCGCTAAAAAGCTCGAATCTTCGGATGAGGGGACTTAGACATCATTTAGCCTGTTGTACTGCATCATCAGAAACTTCTCCCCACCACTATATATAGTTCTTAGTAGTAAGCCTAGGTAGCAGTAGTGCATGAATCAGTAGTGTAGTAGCTCTTTTTATGTTACATTGCGTTTGTTTTCATACCAATAAAGTTTTTTTTTAAGTCATTCGTGTATTCGAGATATAATTGTCGATAAAGGTTAGAGATAAGCGGGCACAAGTTTCGTACGTTCACAAGTTCGGGCACGAGTGACGTCACGCTGGCACAGTGGTGCATTATAGAGTATTAATACCTTGATTATTCCAGATTGTATTATTATTCTTCCAATAAATAAAATTTGAAAGTACCTTAACCAGGAAATGTTTTTTTTTATGTTGAAAATAGTAAGAACCAAATCGAATAGTGGTACTAATTATTTTATTGATAGTTAACGCTATTCAATTTTCTGTATATACCAATTGCATAAAGGTTAGTTACGTATATTAGATATAAGTTATAACCTCGGTAAGTGAAATAATGCCAAAGTAATTTTTCATATTAGTATGCTAATTTTTAAGACGCCGTGTATATATTTTTTTTTTGTTAAGAAATAAACTGTGTAATTCAAAATTTGACTTTCTGAATAAGAAACGTAATATTTGGAAAAAATATACTTATACATGCAGTTTTGAGTGTTCTGTTTTTAGGTTCGTGGAGTATCCGTTTGAAACAAACCAGATGTAAACGTTTTCTACTTTAGTACTCAGCCTGCACAATATTATTGATGATATATTTAGAAAACTAAAATTAATTTCGTATCTCTACATACTGACCTCCACATACCAATATTTAAAAAACATGTCACAATCCAAATAGGCATAGCAACAGTATCATATATTCCGACATATGATATATTCCTCTGCCAGCCGTGGTTTTATTTTAAATTGTAAGGTGCAAATTAATAATAAAAGACAAAATAAAATAAACTGAAATTACAATAATAAATAAAGTTTTGAGATATTAAAAAAATATATAGAATTTAAAAAATAAAAAAAATACTGGTTTTGAAGTAAGATCAAAGAGCCAACTTTCCGAAGTAGATTCACGGGCAATACCATTCAATTGACCCTTCTTGGAGCTACTTTTGATCCTGAGAGGGTCCCCTTACTTTCAAGACGAGACCAGCATAGTTGACTTTCTGCACCTATCTTATTCTTAGTCAACTAGTAAATATGTTATTCCTTTTCAAAGAATTTTCGCAGGATAGATTAGTTCAGTAAAAGTGCAGTAAATATTGAAAAAAAAACTAATATAGAAAATTACATTAAAAATAAAAAAAATTGACAAGTAAATTCAGTACAGCTTCCTCGCAGTTTTCATTGGCTTAAACTTATCTATATTACACGGTTTAAAATTTTTCGTATGGGAATAAAATCTATGAGAGAAGCCGTTTTTTGGAAATTCAGTAATTCATCAACATATGCGGGTTCAGTATCTACGAGTTTTTTTTCAGTGAATACTAAAATGTAAAAGAATTCCCCATTTGTAGATTGCATATTTGATGATTCCTGATTAAAAAAAAAATAATTCCAGTTCATAGAGAACTTGCATATCGCTACTGTTTATGGAAAGGTCGTATGCTTTTGTAATATGCATATATGTTCTGGCATGGATGGATTCTCCACTCAAGCCTGAGGTTATAGCGTGAAGTGGTTGAGGGAGAGGCGCAGGGATCTCCTGAAGCCTCGTTTTTCCCTCCACAAGTGGGTGGACAAGTCTGATTCGGAGTTCCCATCTCAGATTATAAATGATGTAAATAGGTATGCCTGCGTCTAATATGTTTATTTTTATTACTTCTTTTTTAAAGAACATTTTAATTATATTTTATTTATTTATTTGTATTTTATTATTTATATTTCCTTCCCTCATTATGATATTTTATTTTGTTCTTACTTCGCTGTATACTATTTTAAATTTAATATATATATATATATTTAATTTAATATATATATATATATATATATTAATTTTAATATATATTAATATATACATATATATATATATATATATATATATATATATATATATATATATATATATATATATATATATATATATTTTTTATTCTTTTGTAAATATGGTGAAAATGTGCTCTCTGAACTCTATTATAAATATCCTTTATTGAGACAGATTGTAATATTTATCTAAATTAATATCTAAATTAAAGGTCGTATGATCGTCGCAGTTTTTTACAAGAGATCATAAAAATACTTTCATCATAATCATAATTTCTTTATGATTTATTAGTGTAATTTAATATATTATTGCCCTCTGCTATTTCCCATAGTAGCAGACTACTTATATCAGTTGCAGACTAATACGGTTTCGTTTTCACCCGTAAAATGGATGGAACAATTCGATGTCTGGAAAGTTTCAGGCTAATGTTAATAATTCGATAAAATGAGGTCTGTACCACGGACTATAAGTATATACGATTTAAATGTTTTAGAGTTCTGCGTTTATGATATTTAGCTTGTTCCCTCTTTTACGAATGTATAATAACTTTGCTTAGTTTTATTTAAATACTTTACAACGTTGTAGCACTTATGAGGTATTATGTAGTAAGACAAAACAATTAAATATATTTAACCTAGTGGAAAATTTTCTTTCAAGCGAACCAAGAAATAAATAATGATAATAATAAAATTACCAAATAGTTACCTTTATGAAGTCAATATTAGTTAAGGTGTTTTAGTCCACTTTCGAGCGAAACTTACTCAAATGTAATAAACAAAACTTTATAAATACAAAAATATCAAATAAAACTTAATTTAGGACGTTATAAGCGAGAAATGGAATCGTTGTAAGCAATTAAATTGCAATGTCAAATCACCAAATAGGATCGAAAGCGACGAAAAATGGCATCTTGCCATGCAAACGGGAGCATAATACGGCGCATGATGCAATATCAAACCCTCAATGCACTGCAGTCGCTCGTCATGGTATACTCAGGAGATCAGTGAATCCATGAAGCTGTATTATGAGTTTTTCTTAATTGTTACTGCATTTAATCTACATAAGATAATAAATAATAATAATAATAAAATGAAGTTTAAAAAAATATAATATCATGCATCACACAACTGTAATAAGAGTATTTTCACTTACCATCCAACTTCCAATAAGAATATTTTTTTAAATAGGTAAACTTAATCTGAGATAGATACTGATTACATACACAAACTTACTAAAACCTATTTGAAAATAATCACCATAGATATATGGTATTGCGAAAAGGACCCACAAATATAAACATATTGCTATTATATCTTTAAAAAAGACTAAGGTGTGTGCTTTAGATCACGCGGTAGAAGTGAAAATATCAACAAGGCTAGATCAATAATATGAAATATAAATTATAAATACCAGCTCATTATAAAGGAGGTGGAATGCTGAAGGATTCCCGCGCTTACAGTATTCAGGTCCGAGTTTTAGTTTCTGAGATATTTTTATCCATCTCTTGTTCATCCATCAACACGTTACTATTTGGTTTTTGACATTATTTTTTCCTTTTCATCTCCCTAACGGTAAAATACTATTTTGAATAATAACCATTATGATAAAAAAGTAAGCTTTTCCTGACTCCTGATTAACATGGATTCCCATAGCGGACCAGAAAAGTTTTTCGTTTTAAGAAAAAAATAGGAAATAGTTTGTTTTAAAGTAACTTTTATTTTATAAGTCAAAAATACTTTGAGATTCTTGGAAGCCGCACATTTCTGCACTAAAAACAGCTACTACAAAAAAAAATAGCTACGTTACGATATCTAAGCGGCACTTCCTGGGGCTCAGACAGACTTATGCTAATAAAACTGTATCAAGCTTTGGTTTGTTCAAAATTAGACTACGGGTGCTTTACATACGGTTCTGCCCGCTATCGGATCCTAAACAAACTCGATACAGTCCACCATACAGACATTACGATAGAGATTGGCGCTGCTTAGTTTATGTAATTTTATTTTATGCGTGGAGTTGTGGGTAACAAACGAACAAGCTGTAGCATCATCGGATTTCGAACCATCAGCGTAAATTAAAAATGGTTCCGAAATATTTTGTAGTAGACGGGAAAAATCGGTTTTGTGTTCATAAGGTGAGGTATTGCTTTTGAGTAATCGAGTGAGACGGAGCATCATTTTTGGAGATTTGTGGAATCACGGTGGGTTTTGGTTTTCTATATTGTATAAAGGTAAGTTCTTAAGGGATTGAGCTGCTGAATAAATTCTTTCTGACAGTGGAAGTGTACTTAAATTTTTTACTTAAAGGAGTGTCAAATTTGTTTTTTTCTAAAAGCGTTTGAAAATTTAGGTTTAAAAATGTAGTTATGGGTGGGATGTTTATTTTTGAGAAGTAGCCTTGAAATGTAGTTAACAGCCAGCTTTATTCTTTTAAATAAAAGAGGGGGCATCCCGCCCTAAGAACAGAGACTAAGGATGGGGTTTGTTCGAAACGCGCCAATCTCTATCGTAATGTCTGTATGGTGGACTGTATCGAGTTTGTTTAGGATCCGATAGCGGGCAGAACCGTATGTAAAGCACCCGTAGTCTAATTTTGAACAAACCAAAGCTTTATACAGTTGCCCTGTATATGCCCAATTGTCCTGGTGAACACTTGCAAAGATGGGGCGACTTGAAAAAATTTCTGATCCAAGCCGAACTAAAATTAAAATGTCGAAGAGGAAAGATTAAAATATAAGCTATATAATTATTATATATATATATATATATATATATATATATATATATATATATATTTATTTATTTATTTAAAACAATGGAGTGCTCCTCAATCTCTTGCAGGTCATTTTAGCCTTTACACAGTATTTATATTACATTAGATGATATTTAAGAATAAATTGAAAATGCAAAATATTAAAAACATTAAAATTTCCAAAAAAATTAAGTTTTGTTATATAGATGCCTTATTTGAAAGAATGTAAACATTATTGTTGTTTATTTAGTGATGTTTTTCAAAATTGCAGTAATTAATTAACGGGAAGAAACACCATTAGGGGATGTTTTTCCAAAAGAAGTAGTATCTTTGCTAAAAAGAAAGGCTCTGGAGAAATGGCAGGATATCTGGCATGTTTTCATGGATAAGAAGTAGAGATGATCGAGCCCTCAGTAGTTCAAAATCGAGTTCTCTCAGTGTCTCTACTGCGGTCAATTTAACAGTCCGGCACATTTTGACTGAATGTTATGCATGTGAAGCACAAAGAAATGAAGTTGAATTGGAGAATGATATATATATATATATATATATATATATATAAGGAGAGAAAAGGGAAAAGATTAATGAAGTGATTAAGAAAAATAAAGGTTAAGAGATAGGATTTTTTTTATTTCTTTCCTAAATTTATGAATTATATTTTCTATTTCACATATTTATTCACGTTTCATTACTGACATATACTAGTCAAATAATTTTTACACATAATTAGCTGATTTTTTGCAGTATTTAATGTTTATCTGGTCTGTATATAGCCACGACGAAGGGCTAAAATAAAGGTATCCCTTTTGGCCGAAAGGTATGCTCAAATAAAGGTTAAGTAATACAGTCAACTATTTCTTCAATATTTAAATTTGTTTTTTTCATCAAAGCACCATACGAGTTCTAGTTACTATAAACAATATTACTGCAATATTATTATCAAGAAAGATAATCTTTAAATAACTCTTTCTCTTAAATCGTCGGTGACAATGAATCAAAAGGGGCGGAAACACATTGGAAAATAGTCTATTATTATTTTCTTGGTAAATCGTGGCCGGGGCCGGTCAGAGAAAGGAGGGGAGGAGTTTTGTGGCCGAGGTTCCAATCATAAATCTAGCCCCGGCGGCCACCCTGGAATTTTCCCATTTAGTTGGTCGGTCGGGAGAGCACCTTATAGCCACTCTTACAAAGGACACTCCTCTTATTGCCCTGTGTCCCAAGGGTTTGTACTCTATGCATGGTTTCTACGGGCGTTTACCTTTGTACTATATTGTTAAATAAATATCGGTCTAAAATGAAACCAAAATCAGGTCTGTGACATATTGTTTGCATTTTACAGAAAAAAAAAATGATATAATTGAAGATTTAAGGGAAATGTTTCAGTAGTAGACAAACAATATCATAGAGCTAATACCGAAATGATAATTTTGTAAATTAGTTACAATCAGATTATATTTAATCGGTCCATTCATTTTAGGGATACTACTACATTTTACAGCTTCTGATTTTTGAGGATTTTAATTCATAGGATTAATGTAGAATGATCTTCTAAACATCAGAATCAAAATGCAATTTCAACGTGACGGAACATTTGGATGAATGATTTCTAAATCGTTAGATTTGCAGCAATGTAGGAATTATTCAGCCTCCAAGACCTCACCGTACTGGATTATTGTTTATGAGGCTGGTTCAAAAACGAATTACACAAAGTAAAAGTAGAATCTCAGGATACAATAATTCAAAGTATTAGAAATGCTGCTAGTGTCATTAATAGATGATATGAAATCATGAGAACCAATGCTGTTCAAAGACAAAGTGGCAAATGTTGAGAACTGAATTTTTTTTTTGTTGGCCAATAAAAATATACAAATGAAAAGTGAATAAGAGCATATGGGGTTGTTTGTAGTTAGTTTTTGTAGTTTGTAGTACATCTCCGCAGTCAGCTTTGATGATGGCCTGAAATTCAGGTCGAAACGTCGGCAAATGTTAAAATAAATATTATAATTTATTTTTTCTTTCTTATTTGACTGATCACCCCAAGTATTCTTCTCTTCATTATTCACGACAGTCAACCAGATTGCTCAGATTTACATCTCCGCAGTCAGCCTTGATGATGGCCTGAACTTCAGGTCGAAACGTCGGTAAATGTCTAAATAAATATTATCATTTATTTTTGCCTTCTTATTTGACTGACCACCCCAACTATTCTTCTCTTCAAAATAACTTTAACATGTACTTAGAACTCTTGACATCTGATGACAATAGTCTGTGGAGCTACACCAAACGCCTTTTAAAACATCATGAGATATCAACCCCATTAATAAAAGACGATGGCTCTTGCTCAGTGTCGAATGTTAAAAAATCTGAAATGTATGCTGACTATCTCAACCCCTGTAATTCTGTGTACAATATTTCTGGTGTATTTCAACCCCACACGGGCTTATCAGATACACAACACGAAGCTGTTATACAACTGCCATCTTACTATGCCTATACCTAAAAAACCCTTTCAAAACTCTTTCTTAATTGTAAAGGTTGATTATTAAAATTTCAAAAAATAAGACTCCTGGTTACGACCTTATCACTGCTGAGTTACTTTTTAAAAACTTTAGTATTTCTCACAACTTTATATAATGCTATACTAAGAACAACTAAATTTCCAATAAAAAGACGCCACAGTTTTGATGATAAACTAAACCTAACAAAGACAGACATAGATCAAAATCCTTTAGACCTAATAGTCTTCTTCCTGTATGCTCCAAAATATTTCATAAACTATTATACGAACGCATCCTTAACAAACTGACAGATTATAACATATTACCAGATCGTCAATTCCGATTCCGCACATTTAATTACGAAGCACAACAGCTACAAAGAGTCCCATCCTTCATTTCTACAGCACTTTAGCTAAAACAATATGCTTATTAGGTATTTTTAGATGTGATGACAGGAAGCGTTTGATAGGAAATAGCTCCAAGGTACTCTTTTTAAACCCTCTGTTCTAATACTTGTTATCTGATTATACAATCATTTCTCTATGACCGTTCCTTCTCTAGCCAACTAAGCGCAGATACCTCATCAAAAAAACCAATCTTTGCATGAATTCCTCAACAATCTATCCGGGCCCCACTTCTTTTATCAATATACACATACAACCTACCGACCGCTGAAGTCATACTAACTGCGAATTTTTCTGACAATACTGATATTATTATGAGAAACAAAAACTCTATGCATGCCTCTTTAACATTACTGAAGAATCTAGATAAAATAGTTGAATGGTAGGGACCTCCAAGTGTAACAATAAAACATAGGTGATGTCATGAGAATGCATCGCTGGGTGCTGTCGTCCTCATCCGTACTCATGAGTACGTTTTATATTAGCTAGTTTGCTGATTGAAATGCTTTACAGTTGTAAATAAAATATTTCAGTTATATAAAAAAATAGAAAGTCACATTGCTTCCTTTCTTTCCAATCTCCGGTATGTGAGCCACGTCCACGTAATCACATCAAGGAAAATAACAACCACTACACGTTTTGATGACCACATCCATCACATGGAAAATTACATAGAAATCTTTATGTTTTTCAGAATATATAATAGCCATCTGAACATTCGATCAACATACTAATTTGAAAAAATATTGGCTCACGTACTGCTGACTGCAAAGAATGATAAAGTATGGATGTAGGCCATTTTTCACTGTCCTTGAACCTTTAATAGTACTGAGGGCTTTAAACGAATTACCTTAAAAGGGCGTGTCGGTAAACGAAAAAATATGAACATATATACGTCATGTTACAAAGAAGCTTTAGATACATGAGAAAAAAAAACTCATGTTAACTAGAAACCAAATCTAAGAATACATTATTTAACAATAATTAATTTGTAATGATATTAAACTATAAATATTGGACCCAGTTATAAATTGTTGACACAGTGGAAATTACAAATAACCTCAAATATCTTACTGCTCTCTGTTCTCTCAGTCTTACATTAAACATGTTCAGTATAGCTTACTATTTTTATGGACTTAAATGTAGTGAATACCATATTTACAAATTTCTTGGCATCGGTTTGAAAAGGTTCTAACTCCATTTACTATAATTTTGAGAAACAATTGAATGTAGTATGAATATTTTGTTACTTACACTAACGATTTTGTTAGTACAATGGCTTGAAGCAATGAACTTATATTATCATTCGTTGATGAATTATTTGTACCATTTATTAATATCATTTTGAATATTAAAATATGCCAGTTAAAACTTTATCGTCCCGGAATGCATTTTTGTGGTTTTAGAACACATATGATATTTTAACTATATTCATGCAAAAAGTATTTTATGATGGCTATAAATATGTTCAGAATCAATCTCTTGATAGGCTTAATAAAAAACAATACAGAATGAACCGATAGAACCGAAGTAGGAATGACATTTTGATATATGACCAAGTGAAATATTTGCGCTTCTTTTCGTTAATTATTTTCAAAATGAAGTCTTTGTGATAAATAAAGAAAAACTCTCCTTAAGTTTGTGGTTCAACGTTTAGTGAATACTTATAATATACACACATGCGTTGAATTCAAGAATATAATAGAAAAATCCACAATTTCTCGTGTGCCATTTTTTGTGTTACAATATTATTTTTTTAAAATTGTGTTATATCTAAAATCGACGACATAGAATTAGATTTTATGTATAGTTAATGGGGTGTGTGTGGGGTATTGGTTTGTTTGGGGTGGTGGGATGTTGGATTGGAGTATTAGGCGTTTTGAGGGTAAATTGGATGGGTGTTAGGTTTTGTTAGTGCATGTTTTAGTGTAGTGTTAGTTTGTTATGTCGAGTTTACGTGGTCTGTTTCAGTATGGGGGGTTAGTGGATAGTTGGGTGTTTATCGATAATTGGTGGATTGTGTCGTGTGTGTATTGTTGTTTGGTGTATTGTGTGTGCATTTGTGTGTGATTGTTATGTGTCGGTAATTGTGTGTGTGTGGTGTGTAGTGTGTGTTTCGTGTTGTGTGTGTGTGTGGGCTTGTAAGGTACTGTTTGTTACAATGGGTCGCGGTGCGCGTCCTAAGCTTGGTGGGGGGGGCTTGAGGGTATAGTATATGGGGCGTTTCTAAAGTAATCGGTTCCAAGTGTGTAGACTTGGTAAGCGTTGCTACAGTATTGCGCGATTTCTTTTGGAGGTTGTCCTATCGGTGCGTATGTCTGGGTAGTTGTATTTGCATGTTGGGCGTTGTTTTAACTTACATTAAAATAAGTAGAAATAATTTACAACTATGTGGTATAGCATTTTAGAATAATTTCAAGCCAGTTACTTTAAAAAGTGATTAAAGTTAGCTCTACATCACACCAGCAGTTTCTTTGTTTTTCAACTGATGGCCCTAAAATTCGTTTTATACGTAGATAACTTTGTTATGAGATATTTCTGAGTGAAAACTCAATTAACTCAATTTTATTCATTAGAAACCGAGGTCAAAAATTGTTAGTACAATTTCGTAATTTATTTTTTACGTTTAAATTTAATTTTTGTATTGTTTGTAATTTTAATTTTTCTCAAAATTAAAGTTTTTTAATTTATCCCAAAATTAAAGTTTTTTAATTTTTTCTCAAAATTAAAGTTGTTTAACTTTTCTAAAAATTAAAGTTTTTTAATTCGATAATGACCAACATCATCAAATATTCGAGGGACGATACTCGTTTTTTAATTTTTCCCGAAGTTAAAGTTTTTAAATTTTACTCAATATTAAAGTTTTTTTTATTTTTTTCTCAAAATTAAAGTTTTTAAATTTTTCTAAATATTAAAGTTTTTTAATTTTTCTCAAAATTAAAGCTTTTTAATTTTTTTCTAAAAATTAAAGTTTTTAAATTCGATAATGACCAACATCATCAAATATTTGAGGAACGATACTCGTTTTTTAATTTTTTCCCGAAATTAAAGTTTTTAAATTTTTATCAATATTAAAGTTTTTTTATTTTTTTCTCAAAATTAAAGTTTTTAAATTTTTTTCTCAAAATTAAAGTTTTTTTTCTCAAAATTAAAGTTTTTAAATTTTTCTAAAAATTAAAGTTTTTTTTCCCTCAAAATTAAAGTTTTTTAATTTTTCTCAAAATTAAAGTTTTTTAATTTATCTCAAAATTAAAGTTTTTTAATTTTTTCTCAAAATTAAAGCTTTTTAATTTTTTCTAAAAATTAAAGTTTTTTAATTCGATAATGACCAACATCATCAAATATTCGAGGGACGATACTCGTTTTTTAATTTTTCCCGAAGTTAAAGTTTTTAAATTTTACTCAATATTAAAGTTTTTTTTCTCAAAATTAAAGTTTTTAAATTTTTCTAAAAATTAAAGTTTTTTTTTCCTCAAAATTAAAGTTTTTTAATTTTTCTCAAAATTAAAGTTTTTTAATTTATCTCAAAATTAAAGTTTTTTAATTTTTTCTCAAAATTAAAGTTGTTTAACTTTTCTAAAAATTAATGTTTTTTAATTCGATAATGACCAACATCATCAAATATTCGAGGAACGATACTCGTTTTTTAATTTTTCCCGAAGTTAAAGTTTTTAAATTTTACTCAATATTAAAGTTTTTTTAATTTTTTTCTCAAAATAAAGTTTTTAAATTTTTTTAAATATTAAAGTTTTTTAATTTTTCTCAAAATTAAAGCTTTTTAATTTTTTTCTAAAAATTAAAGTTTTTAAATTCGATAATGACCAACATCATCAAATATTTGAGGAACGATACTCGTTTTTTAATTTTTTCCCGAAATTAAAGTTTTTAAATTTTTCTCAATATTAAAGTTTTTTTATTTTTTTCTCAAAATTAAAGTTTTTAAATTTTTTTCTCAAAATTAAAGTTTTTAAATTTTTCTCAATATTAAATTTTTTTAATTTTTCTCAAAATTAAAGTTTTTTAATTTGATAATGACCAACATCATCAAATATTCGAGGAACGATAGAAGAGTTGGACTATCTTTTATTTTGTAGGCCAAGTGGCATCAGGATAGATAGAGCTACTCTGGTTAGGTGTGATCACATCATCAGTATATTAATTATCAGCTAGAGGTTGGTTACCGCTGTACATCGAGTCAGGGCAGGCATTGATCTTGTCTTTGTATTAGGCTTTATGTGTACGATGAAAAGCGGTTCATAGGAACCATGAACTAGTACTACAATGGAAACGGTACCACTATTATCTGGTACAAGACAAGTTTTTAAAATTTAAAATTACAAAAATGTGATTATTATGAAATATATCTATTAGTCTCCAAGATTCCAGTGCTTATTCAGATTCTAAAAAAAGAAATGAATTATTTATATATTAAGAAAAAAATAGATGTAACAACAGTGAATGCCACATGAGCTACAATAAAGTTCACCTAAATAATGAGCCGATTTTAACCAGAAAAGTAGGAAATCCATGTTTTGTGGATTTTTAAACAAAACATGTTTTTTGTTGAATAGGAAGCCAAAGGAATGTTTAATTTAAGTAATTAACAATTCTTTCACCGCAAGCTAAACGGAATTTACTTCAAATTGGTATAGTTGGTGAAACCACTTAAAGAATACTTTTGAATGGCTAAATTCTAGTTATAAAAAATTATAAATTATTCGCTATTTTTTTTTATCATACTCCGAGTATGCTAAAGGTACACTACTTTTCGATAAACGTCCTCATTTAATGTGATATAAATCCATATTAAATAAATTGAGGTTTATCAGGTAAAAACTTGAGATTCCTCAAGTAAAAACATTATTTGACTTTATATCCTGTCACGTAAACATATTCGTGTTTTTAGAAAAATGACTAAAATTTACTGGTTTTTTTTTATGATTTGGAATGTATTAAAATAAACACAATTGCATAAGAACAATTCTTATTTATAAATAGAAAACATAAATAAAAATGATGATTTTTTTATTTTTTATTATTTCTTTATTGAATATTACAACAATCTGTCTCTTGGACATTCTGTATACTCTTGATCTTTTGAATATTTTTCATGAAAAATGGTTATAATACTGTGTTTTTCTCCCACATCTTTATCATTAAAATTGGTACGTGACAAACGCAATGTTCATGATCCTAATATTTTCGTTTTTATGAAAAAAATTGAAGCAATGAGCAGGTTTTATACTTTATATTTAAATTTTAAGACTATAAATATTGAGTTAAAAAAAATACTAGAAGGTTAATTTCAAGGTTTTGCCTAATAAACCTCAACTTTATGAATATAGCTTACTAGACGAGGAAGTATTGAGAAATGTGAGGTATCCGTAGTATACTCTGAGGATTCTTAAAAATAATGGCGAATAATTTATGAATTTTTGAAAACAGAATATAGCTTAGTTAATCGATTCCAAAGTCTTCTTGAATTGGATTAAACAATAATATAGAATTTTCAACTTTAAAATATTTTTTTCTATTTGACAGTGCAGCAATTTTTAATAACTTAAATTAAATATTTCTTTAATTACTGTTTCACATTCAACGAAAAATCACAAAACTTGGCTTTCCTACTTTTCCGCTTAAAAACTTGCCCATTTTTTATATTAATGGGCCATTTCTGTAGATCATTAGGTCTATTATTACTCCTATAAAAATCTCCTACTATTTATGAGACCTATTGTAAATAGAATGTCAGAGATATAGACTCGTTTATTATTAATTTTTAATACCATTATATATTAGCCATATCTGTAATTAATCTCTTCATACATAGATAGTTACTTTTAAAAATAAAAGTACGATGGCTCAAAGAAAATACATAACCGACCACACATACCTTAATACGACTAAATAAATACCTGTATTATGTAAAAAAGTAAATATAAATATATAAAAAAAAGTTTAAAAAGGAGTTGAGGCTAGCTTACGGTTGGATGATACAGCGGTAAACATGGGCGACCGTGTAAACGGACAGATCCGCTATCTTTGAAGTAGGTGTAGATAGCAATTTTGATAGAAGCCCTCAGCCCTTTCTTCTACCTTATCGCCCTTCTCCCTTATCTAGCCTCTTTGATAACAATTTTCTCTCCATTCACTCCTGTCGTTCCTTTTCAATCTGCCTTGCCTCATTTCTCTTCTTTTGGTCGTTAAATATTCAAAGAACTCTAAATAAATTAAAATATAATATGGAGGCTCATTTCGATAAAATTACAATATATGTGTGGTTCTTAGGCCTCAATTTAGCGTAAAGCTTTTTTTCCCAATTTTTCATAGCGTCCGACTCCGATATTTGAAGATGACAATTTGATGAAGATAATGTGTAAGTAAAGGAAATTTATTAGGAATTGAAGGACCTATAAAGACATATAATTTCGGTTTGGTTCTGTCATAAACGCGCTTATTTTCATAAAAATGCGATCAGCAGATGGTGTGATTAGTGTAACAAAACTGACACATATCAGGAATTGACACATTGGGAGGAACAGAACCATTTAAAAACATTATATTTAGATACAACTGTTAATAACTATGAGTTTGTCTCTAATTAAAAATAAAAAATAATTGAAAATTGTTTAAAATTAATAAAATATAAATGCGTTGGATGAGAGATCTCCTTCCTGGAACAACCTAAGTAATTGCAACAAGTTAGGGAAGACGTAATGCTGAGTACTTTTCTTCCCCTTGCCTATCATGTCATTATTTCATGTTTCGCCATCACATTTGCTGATTGTCAACAATCAGTTGACAAGCGCCAAATTTTTTTTTTTATAAACAAAAAAATAAAATAAATAAAATATGAAAACATGTGATAAATTATTTTAAGCATTTTTTTTTTTTTTTTTTTTTTAGTTTGAAAATGGATACCTTCTGCGCATTGGAGGGCATTAATATTACGACTACATTAAACATTCACACAATATATACATACAAATGGTAACTAAAATAGAGATGAAAAGAAAAAGATTTGTAGAAATTTTTTTTTTTTTTATATTAAAAACACTTTATTTAGAAATATTACAATTTGTCACAGTTAAGGACACTTATAATAGAGTTCAGAGATTGCATTCATACCGTATATACAAAAATATAAATAAATAAAGTAATAACAAAAGAATAAGAAGAAAGAACAAAAGAGTAAAGAAAAAAAAATATATATATATACACATAAGTAAATAAAAATAGAAATAAAAGTAAAACAAACACCTTATATAAAACATACATTATTTACAATTTGCCAGGTGATCTCCGAACCAATCCTGTCCCCTCCACATGTGGAGGGAAAAGGGAGGCTTAGGAGATCCCTACGCTTCTCCCTCAGCCACTTCACTGGTATTTTAAACCAGCGGAGGATGAGTAAGAGCGCTACAGCCACAGACACTCATGACTTGAGTGGAGAATCTGGCCATTGCTAGAACTCCAAAATATCCATATTTACAAAAGGTCTCGTGGCCACTGCCGCTTTAACCTACGAAGGGGATTGTAGGGATGGGTGGTGCTTGATAGGGATTGTACAACGGGATTTGGGTGATGAGAAAGGTTCTGGTGAAATTTGGAAAATTTGGCTGGGATAAGATCAAGAATAAATGGGATATTAAGGTCATGGTGTAGGGTTTTATTGGTTACATAGAAGGGAGCATTGACTATTGTACGGAGGACTTTAGACTGAAAGGATTGAATGCGTTTGATGTTAGAAAATTTGGCTGTTCCCCATAGTTCTAGTCCGTAAGTCCAGATGGGTTTCAGTATTGTCTTGTAGATCAGTAATTTGTTTTCACCAGAAAGTTTAGATTTTCTATTCAGTAGTCTATATAGCTGGCCATATCGTCTGTTAAGTTCCTGTCTTTTAAGTCGAGTATGTGGATTCCATGTTAGTCGTCTGTCTAAGAGAAAGCCAAGATACCGGACTGTATCTGAGAAAGGAAGCTGGATGGAGTTAAAATAAACTGGTGGGCAGGTATTACGCCGAAGGGTGAAGGTAATGTGTTTACATTTAGATTCGTTTACCTTAATGCGCCATTTCTTACACCAGTGTTCAATCAGGAAGAGGTGCCTTTGTAAGTTTGCGGACGCTGTTTCAGGATCTGAGTTGGAAGAAAGGATAGCAGTGTCATCAGCGAAAGTTGCCAGGAGGGTATCGGGATGGACAGGAATATCAGCGGTAAAGAGAATGTAAAGGATGGGGCCCAAGACGCTGCCTTGAGGAACGCCAGCCTCAATTGAGTAACAGTCGGAGAATTCGGTGCCACAGCGAACTCGGAAGGAGCGGTCGGAAAGATAGGATCGGAGTACTAGGTATAAGGACTGTGGTAGATGGATTTTAAGCTTGAAGAGTAATCCGGCGTGCCATACCCGGTCAAAAGCTTGCGCTATGTCCAGAAATGCACCCGAGCAATACTGCTTGCTTTCTAGGGTTGAGGATATATGGTCAACAACTCGGAGTCCTTGCTGGACAGTGGAATGTTGGGAACGAAATCCGAATTGATGAGTAGGAAGGTTATAGGATTCAATTATAGGTAGGATTCGTTTCAGTAGGATCTTTTCAAAAATTTTTGAGAGGATTGGGAGTAGGCTAATTGGTCTATAGGATGCTGTATTGTTGGAAGGTTTGCCTGGTTTCAAGAAGAGGACGATGGTGGAATGTTTCCATAAAAGAGGGAAGTGGGTAGTTCGTAGGATGCAATTGTATATATATGTAAGAAATATGATGGCTTTAGATGGAAGTTGTCGAAGGATCTGTGGGGTTAGAAGGTCATATCCAGGAGATTTGCGAGGTGTGATTTTCCGTAAAAGGTATTTGACCTCAGAGGGATTAACAGCTTTAGGTGGTAAGGAGAGTGGGATAGGTATTGAGAGGGATTCTTCTACTTTTACTGTGTGGCTGGGATGGGATTCTGGATGAGGAGCGAAAGTATAGGAAAGGTGTTTGGCAAATTCCTCGGCTTTATCTTCATCAGATGCTGCCCAGGAGCCATCATCTCGTCGAAGAGGGTGGGAAATATGATGGGATTTGAGGATTTTTCTGGTGATATTCCAAAGGGAATTATCATGAGCAGAGAGTGTGGTGAGGTAGGAATTGAATGATTGGGATCTGAAGGTGGCTAATTCTTGTTTTAATTTTTTACAGTGATAATTGTAGGAGTGGCGGTCGGCTGGATGTCTGGTACGTTGCCATAATAATCTGGCACGGCGTTTTATGTGGATTAGGTCAAGGAGGTGTTGAGGTAAATTATGTTTCTTAAGGATTTTTGAGGAGTGATCAGGGGAGGAAGCAGTCCAGACTGCTTCTTGAATTTTGGTAGTGAAGGAATGTACTGCATTGTCCAGGTCTTCAGAGGTTTTCAGGGTTACTCTGAGGTCAATTTTATCGGAGAGGATTTGATGAAAGAGTTTCCAGTTAACTGGGCCTCTGATGAAGGACGGAGGAGAGGGTTTAGGAATAGGAGCTAGTGATACTTGGAGTATTAATGGGCTGTGGTCTGAGGAAAGCTCGTCAAGACGGGCAACGGAATGGTTGAGAGCACCTAAACCATTATGGATAAAGAAATCGAGGATATCGGGATTACGGTTAGGATCAGTGGGCCAGTAGGTAGGTGAGTTGGGTGGAAGAAGGGTAAAATTTTGGGAATTGAGTACAGACAGCAATGTTCGACCACGAGAATTCGTGGTTCTTGAACCCCATTGTTGATGCTTGGCGTTTAAGTCTGCACCCAAGATGAAATGATGTCCTAAGGAAATGAGGAAGGAACTAAATTGGATATTGGAGATGGATTGGTTTGGAGGGCAATACGCTGATGCAACGGTAATAGGAAAGGAGAAGGTTTTGATTACGACTGCGGTGGATTGTAGGAAATCGTGTGTAGGCAGTGGGAGTAGGTGATGGGAGAGGGATTGGTGCACAATGACTGCAGTACCGGCATGTGCTCTACCGTCAGGATGGTCGGTACGGTAAGTTATGTATTGTGGTATTTTTAGGAGCTGTTTTTTAGTCAGTCGAGTTTCCGTTATTAGGGCTACGTCTACGTTCTTGTCTTGTAGTAAGGCTGTTAGTTCGTGTATGTGATTTCTAACACCATTCGCATTCCAAAGGAGAATGGATATGGGTTTGATGGAAGTCATTTAAGGATTTTTTAAAGGAGGGATAAGGTGAGATACTAGGTTAGTGAGAAGTGATATCAGTGGGGTAACAAGGGATTTAAATTCTGAAAGAAAGGATGTCAATAAGCTGGTTAGATCTGTAGCATTAGGCGGTGGAGGAACATATTGGATTTGATGTTGGTGAGGTTGTTGTTGATTAGGTACATTAGGTGGGATAGGATATTGAGATTGGGGTTGAGTTTGTTCTTGCGGCAGGGCCTCACATACATTAGTCGGGTCTCTACCCCCAAGTAGCTTGGCAAAAGAAACCTTAGAGTTCACAATTTTAGCGGGTCCTCTTCTTGGTTTAGGTGTATCATCAGGGTCCCTGGGTTTCATATATCTCGCTTTAAGATTTTTATAAATTTGGCAGCCTTTGTAGTTGGCTGGATGGCCTTCCAGGCATAGGGCACAGACTGCTGGTTCTGTAATTGGTTTATTACACTCACCAGACTTGTGTGTTTTACCACATTTCACGCAGCGTGGTAAGTGGTGGCAATAAGACTTGGTGTGGCCATATGCTTGGCAATTATGGCACTGGATGAACTCTCTTTTTGGGTACGGTTTTTCGACCTTTACGCTGGTGTAGAAAATTCTATTCACATCGTATATTTTTTCGATCCCAGGCGATGGCTCTAGATCGACGAAAAATAAGGGCAATGGGATTTTATTCTTTACACCTGGTTGTTCTTTATTTTCTTTTAAAACATTGGTTATCTGACGTATTTTGAACCCTAACGCCGTTAACTCTTCTTTAATCACTTCTATTGGGGTTGAGGAGTGTAAATTTCTTATTACAACTCGTAGTGCTCTTTCCTGTTTCAACTGGTATGTGTGAAAGTCCGCATTTGTGTCTGTTAAATATTTTACGATTTTTCGGTACGCTTCAGGTGTGGCCGGTATTATTTTTGTATCATTTATTCTGTTTAGGCATGTATAGCTACCTGGGCAGATTTTATTAAGTTGAGTACACAACAACTGGAAATTTCTCAAATTTTTGACAAAGATAGGAGGTGGGCGTGGTTCTCGAGGTATAGGTGCATCTTCCATTTCTTCCCTGTCATTTTCAAGCACCTGGTATGGATTAGGTGTAAAAAATGGAGATTCCATTTCTTGTGAAGACGTACTTGGCAGTGGTTGAGACACAGATACTTGAGTGTTCGCTGGAGGAGTTCCGGGGGGTGTTAATCGCTTACTACGACGTGTTTTCTGTTTAGGCGGTGAATTACGTGGGGTAGAGCCAACTGAATGGGACCTCTTAGTTGACATTACTTGGTGGTAATATCGCATATAAAAAAAAAGAAAGGGAAAAAAAATAAATAAATAAAACTACGTCTGCGTGTTATTACAATGGATGAACCGCCGGCTGAGAACCAGCCAGTTACGTGGCGAGGCCACAACTGGAGATGGGGAGCCGTCAGCTGTTATGGCTATAGAGATTAAGCCTATAGACGCTAAATCACTAAATTCACTGTCTGTAATAGTACACAGTAAATAACAACACTACTCACTGTGGTGTTAGTCCATTGTTGTTGTTTTGATGTCTGCTTAACTAGTTTTTTTTAAAAAAAAAGTAAAACTGAGCACTTATTCTACTAAAAAATAGTAAAACTGTGGGACACGACGTGAAATGTTGGTATTCAAATCAAGCGCATGCGCAGAACTCAGTTGTAGAAAGTAAAATAAGAAAATTAACATACATAGGTAAAAAAAAAAAAAATAGAAGAGAAACTAAATGAAATTGTAATATATAAAACACATTCCTCGTTTACAATATTTACATTCGCCCAGGGGATTCTGAGTCATTCCTTGTCTCCCAAATGTGGAAGCCAAGGTAGGACCCCACGAGATCCCAGTGCTTCTCTCCCAGCCGCGTCACTGGTATTGCAAGACAGTGGAGACTGACGGAGGTTTAAGCAATTAATTAAACTGGCTGTACTTGAATTCTTTTAGTACGATAAATGCGAGGTATATTTCTCCTTTGAAACAGAAAAACATTAAAATTATTATACAAAATTATATGATTAGTTAAAATTAGCGAACGTTAATTTTATATATATATATATATATACATAGTTGGAGAGTAGGAGGGGAAATTTGCTGGGCTAGAGCTAACCTGCCCGGATAGAGCTTTCCTTCCAGCCACAGACAAATAAAAGTTATTCCCTAACAGGACTTTTCCATTCGCCGTTGCCGGCACAGTTTTCCTTCATCCCCTAAAGCTGCAGTCGATGAGTATGGATCTGAAACTCTACGTTGGTTATTTTTAGTCAGGTATATAACTAGAGGAATCCAAGAGTTGGGTTGCATTCTATAACGTAAATGAAAATAGAAAATCCGGCTTGATAATTTTTTTTATTATTATTCAAAAATTAAGAAGTTGTACTAGAACTGTAAAATATTTCTATTTTTTTCATACTTAGTATATCTATTGAATATTCTATTAAATGTATAATAACATAAATCCTTAATATGAAATGCTGATTCATGTTCTAAAACCATTTTGATTTCAGTTACGCATGATGCTATTTAATTTTCACAAATATTTACATATTGAGATATTTCATTATTCTCAATTTTTATAAAAAAAAATGTCATTAACTCAAAAATTTCGAAGACAAGTGAAACAAAATATTGAAAAGTTGGATCATACTAAAAATCGTAAATCATTTCATGGCATAACGATTATTAGTGTAATTGCAAATAATTCTTTCTTGAAATATGCTCTTACAATCTTAGTATAAGTGAAAATACTTAAACTACGCAAAAGAAATCAGTGGTGTATTTATAAACATTTGAGAGTTTTGAGAAAGCCTACGATTCGGTGGATAGAGAAATACTTGTTCGGATACTGAGGAAATACGGAGTAGATCAGAAAACTATAAATCTGATTAAACTAACTTTAATTGACAAGCATTCTAAAATTGAATTCATGGTGAAAATCAGTAAACCACTCAACATTAAAACAAGGCTAAGACAAATATATGGATTATCATCTACTTTATTCTATAAAGTTTTGGACAAAACATGAAAACATTAAAGGATTCCTATAAATCTAGTGCATGGATTGGAGGGAAAAGGAAAGGAATAAAAATCAGGTGCTTGTATTTGATGATCTAGCACTTATGGCGGAAAGTGAACAAGAGGCAGTTAATCAGATAAATGAACTGAAGGAAGTAGTACAAACAGTCGGATTGAAAATATATGAGAAAACCGAAATAATGACTAATAATAGAAGAAAAAAAGAAAACCTCAAGAGAATAAAGAGTAAATATGGAAAAACCATTTTGGTGAAATAGTTTAAATACCTTGGGAAACTCCACTATAATGGTGGAGACATGGAAGCAACACAGAGTGGAGTATCAAAATTGGATAAATTTAGGTTTTTAGTCAGGAATTTGTACAATAAAAAAATCTTTCCAGGAAAGCAAAAATTAGACATAATGAAGCAGTCATAAAACCGGCGATACTCTATGGGGCGGAGAATATGGGATTTAACAATATGGAAGAATTACTGAAAAAAGAAAGAAAGATTCTGACTACAATATACGGGCCCAGAAAGGTGGGGAAACGTGTTGAAAAATTGGAATCATCGATGAAAAAAAGAGGATAAATGTTCTTCGGTCATTTGAAGATAATGGATCGGAATAGGCTGAACAAACAAATATTCGATATAGTAATGAGACTGCAGAACATAGAAGGTTATCCAGAACAAATAAAAGAAGAAGTGAATAAAAGAGGGCACTAGCAAGGTAGGGTTAAATTCAGGAAGATAGTGAAAAAATCTAAAGGTTCTTGTAGCAGATAAGAAGAACCAAGAGAGCAAAAAATGAACGGATGAGAGAAGGAGGGAGTTGGTAGAAAAATGAAAAGAATATGGGTAGAAAAGAAAAAGAAAAATACCTAGATGTGATATACCCGTGGTGCATCGTTGGCCTGTATCACTATAAATAAAAATCTCTCTCTCTCTCTCTCTCTCTCTCTCTCTCTCTCTATATATATATATATATATATATATATATATATATATATATATATATATATATATATATAATATATATATATATATATATATAATATTTAAAAGAATGATAGTAAACTTCAAATGCTAGGAAAAAGTATGTAGAAACGATGTTCCGATTTCCCGCAGAAATGTCACGGTTTTTTGTTGAGTAAGAAGCGATAATTAAAATGACAATTAATTTATGTGATTCCAAATTGGTTCAAAGTAACCTAAATAAAATTAACATCAAACACAAGTAGAGTTTGTCTTTTTTAAAACCATTTAAAGAAATTTTTTGAGGGGTGATACTAAGTTAAATTCTGTTTTAAAAAATCATGAATTATCATATTGTACTACAGTAATCAACTTTTGAAAAAAAAAAATTGCATTCCATATCAATTAAGATGAGGTTTATTATGGAATATGTTTATATTAAAATTTAGTAATGTAAGTACATTATGTTATTTGATATTCTGTCCATGAAAAGTGCTAGTGTTTTTAATAATAATAAGTTATTATTATTATTATTTTTATAAACCTCGATCATTTATTTAAAAGCTTTAATTTTTGATGACCTAAAATGAATCACAGTAAATTAATTAAGAGAATACACTTTTCATACTCCTTTTTATAATTACTACATGCCAATATACTTCCGATTATAATAGATATATGTTACCTGGAGATCATGCATACCTAGTCCATTTTTTTAATAAAATAATTATATAATTAAGAAACAAATTTTAACAGCACAAAGTTATGGATAATTGGCTCCCTGAACGAACAAAAAAAAATGTGACAGGATGTACTGTATCTCCAGAGTACATATTTATTTACTAAGAAACAAATTATAATAGCTCATAGTTATGGATCAATTCTCCTCTGAACAAGAAAAAAAAATGTTGATAATGTTCTATAACTGCCGGCCATATTTATGAATTGCTCGAATCGGGAGAACATCGGCTGGTTAATAATAAATAGATTTTCAAAATATTAGTAATAATTAATACATATATTGTGACTGTCAATAATGTTCTAGCCGCATGCGCAATGTTTTTTTTTTTTTGCTTTCCAAACGTGTACTCCGTCCGCATGAGCCTTGAACTGAAAAACCATATCTAGGATGTGGCTGGTTATTTTTAAATTTTCATAAATTGCATTGGAAAGACCTATTGTATTATATATTGTCCTGATTTATTCCGCTCAGTTCACCCCGATTACGAAATTTTATATCCGTTTCGATCCACGATAATGGCGTGTAAGAAAGTGTACCATTTCTGTCGTACAAAATATAAAAAAAAAATAATAAAAAAAAAAACACTAAATTATCCGCTAAGTTTCAGTGTCTTTTTTTCTTTGTTTCAAAATATTCAACTTTTTCACGGTATATTTTGTTTATATATCGTCACTGCTAGTTGCGGAAGATTGTTTTATCTGAGAAAATATTACTTCTTTTATTGGTTGAAATAATAGCTAACCCTTCAGTTGATTATTTGATATAAATAAAATGCTGCTAAGTACATATAACAATATTTACCTTATGAATGTTGAATTGACATCATATATTCAACAAGTAAAACCATAAGCAACTAAGTTGGGAAATATGTAAATTGTTTCAGATCACAAGGCTGCTCTGATGACAGTTCTTTTTCTCCCGCTTCTGAATGACTTATTCTCTTCCCTTTCAAACTTTTATAAGAGAGTACATTATATAGAATGCACTTACTAAACAAAAAAAAAATGCGTTACACAAAATTATAAAATTAAATAAGTAACTAGCTCTTTTGGGCAGATTTTTTAAAATTTTAATAACAATAATTTTTTTTTTGTCACGTCATAAATATTCAGAACAGACAATGGTATCAAGCAGCCAATGAACGACTCCTTTATAAATTTCTTTCAGAAGTTACACTTATCAAAAATTATAAAATAAAAGATCCACCTACAAAAACTTCAAACCTTCCAATCAAAATAAATGCGACTCAATGACAGTTTTCAACTAGTCATGGGCAATTATAATGCCTTACTTATAGTGTTTAAGTTCAGTCTTACTTACAATGTTTTCATCTGACGAATGCTGATACATATCGCAGTATACGACGAACTAACTCCTCATACATTCTGAATGATTGCTCTGTTTTCGACAGTTAACAGTATCACTTAACAAAAAGTATAGTCCCACCAATATAGAACTGGCCACTGAGAGAAGAAATATTATAAGGAAATGAAAAAAAAAATCTTTACGTTGATCTCCAACTCCTCCAAGAATCCTGAAATAAACAATATTTTTATTATAGTTATCTTTTTTTTTTTTACTTTAAATATTTAATCGTACCAGTCAACTCGGTCCAACAATCAGCAAATTTGCTGAAATACTGGCATGCTAGGTATGGTAAAGGATAGTACTCAGCAGCATCTCTTTGCTGACTTGTTTCAATTACTTAATCTGTCTAAGAAAGGAGATTTCTTATCCAACGCCTTTATTCTCAGATCAACAGATTCAGAGGTTGCCACTTGCCATGTCTCTTATTAATCTGTTGTAATGTCCGTTTAAATTTGTTTAAAATCGTGGTAGTGGGTCGTTATGAGTTGGTCGACTGTTGGATGGTTGAGGTCAGTATGAAGAGTTTTGTTAGTCTCGTACCTAAGTGCGTTTGTTATGAGTCGTAATAATTTTGATTGGAGTTTTAGCTTTGAAGTTTTTGTAGTTGGGTATTTTTAGCGATACCTTATATCTGTGATGAGTATGTCCATGTGGGTTTAAGTAAGTGTATGTATGTATTCAGTTTCAGTATTGATGATTAACAAAAAAGAGTTTTGAGTATTTTAAGTGGTTTATTAAGTTTCATACGTTTCCCTTTTTACGTGCTGGCTCCACGTCATTATTCTGTCGAAGGTAAGTTCAAGATATAGAAGATACTGTGAGTTCTGCGCATGCGTTAGCCCTAGTTAAACATACGTCAGGCCGTCTCTTATAAAAATCTCATTTATCAGTGGCAGTATACAAGTTTAATGTGAACAATTAGTGTTATCAGTTACATTAACAATTACGTTTGATACTGGACAAAAAAATAAGGTGAGTAATCACTTATTTACAACACATGAGTGAACAGTGTAAATAGACCTTAGGTTAGTTAGATAACGGCCAGCCATAAGCTGCACCAGTCGTTAATCCTACTAGTGGGCTAGATCCCTCCGTCGGAGGCAGATCTGTGCTCTCCTAGAGCGCGTCTATATTTTCGTGTTCATTATAGTGTTTAAAAATAAATATGAAATGCGATATTATCACATGCTAATGTCGAGTAAGGGCAAAAACACTAGGTCCAGGAGCCTCGATACTACAATTAGTTCTCCCATTAAAAAAAAGACAAGGCATTCGAAAAGAAACACTCCACCAGCCACACCAGGGAGCTCCATAGAAGAAGTGGAACCCCAACCTGGCTCCTCACAACAACCCAACAATTATGAGACAACTCAAGCTATGGGTGAAGAATCGCCGTTTTTCACTTCGAATCCATTTGAAGTGCTTTCAAATATAAATAACGAACAAATGAAAGCATCATCCATCCCCAGAGAACCCAAATCCCCACCAATATTTGTTAGAAATATTAAAAATTTTCAATTGATGTGTCATCAATTGAATAATCTGGTAGGTTCAGGAAAATATTTATGCCAAAGCCGCACCAATGACACTAAGTTAATGCCCGAAACTCCAGAAACCTATAGAAAAATCATAAAATATTTATCTGACACCAAGGCTGATTACCACACGTATCAACTGCGTCAAGAGAGGGCGCTCAGGGTCGTTATCAGAAGACTGCACCCATCTACGCCAACGGATGCTATAAAAGAAGAGCTCACGGGTATGGGATTCCATGTTCGCCAGATAATGAACATATTTAAGGAGGATAGAGAACAGCCTGGAATAAAAAATAAAATACCTCTTCCACTATTCTCCGTCGACCTTGACCGAACACCCGATGTCGAAAACATCTACAAGGTCACACGCCTTTATTATACAAGCGTTGTTGTAGAAAAGCCCTACAGCAAGCGCGACATCGTTCAATGCCATAACTGCCTATTGTGATCACATTCCTAGATGTGTGAGGTGTGGTGAGCAACACAAAACAGAGGACTGTAGGAAGTTTAGAACTTCACCTGCAGTATGCGCTGTATGCCACCAAGGACACCCAGCCAACTACAAGGATTGTCAAACATACAAAAATTTAAAAACACGAATGTACGCAACGCCTAGAGAAGAAGGGACATCCAGGCCACCAAGACAACCCTCTAGAACAGTGAACGCAAGAGTGTCCTATGCTCAGATGTTCAAAGGAGACACTGTAAACACTCAATCTCAGGCCCTGCCACAAGAATCTAAACCTCAAGAATTCACACATCAACCTCAAGACCCATATCCCTCCATCCCTGAACGTAGGTTAAATACCCATACATTCATTCCTCCTCCTTCCAATTCCACTGACCTCACAAGCCTACTGACATCTTTCCTTTCCGAATTTAGATCTGTTATTACCCCCCTTATTTCGCTACTTACCAATGTTATATCCAACCTCATTCCACTGCCAAGAAATCCATAAATGTCCTCAACCAAATTCCTCTCCATTCTTGTTTGGAATGCGAATGGTATTCGGAACCACATCAACGAACTGACAATCTTATTACATGACAAAAACATCGACATAGCACTAATAACTGAAACTCGACTAACCAACAAACGACAAATCAACGTTCCCGGCTACAATATTTATCGAACCGACCATCCTGATGGAACAGCACATGGTGGCACTGCCATAATTATCCATCGATCCGTTTCCCATCATCTGTTTCCCTTACCAAGCCATAATTTCCTACAATCCACAGCCGTAATAATCCAAACACCCCTTTACCCAATAACACTAGTTGCGGCATATTCCCCGCCTAAAACACCCATTTCCGAATCCCAAATAATTTCCTTCCTGAATTCCTTAGGACACCACTTCCTCCTAGGTGCAGATCTAAATGCAAAACACCAGCAATGGGGAGCCAGATCCACAAATTCCCGAGGGCGAACATTGCTATCTGCACTTAATTCCCATCGCAGCAACATCCTTTCACCTAATACACCCACATACTGGCCAACAGATCCCAACCGCAATCCCGACCTTCTAGACTTTTTCCTCCACAAAGGTCTAGGATCACTACACAGTTCTGTCTGAAGGTTAGATGATCTTTCCTCAGACCATAGTCCTCTAGTCCTAACCGTTTCCATATCTCCCATTCCCAAATCATCCCCACCTTCATTTATCAGGGGGCCAGTTAACTGGAACCTTTTCCGTCAAATACTGGAAGATAATATAGGCCTCAGAGTTTCCTTAAAAACACCTGAAGACCTCGACGATGCAGTGCATTCCTTCACTACCCTGATCCAGCAAGCAGCTTGGACTGCATCCTCACCTGATCGTCCCAAAAAATACCATAACATAAATCCTTTACCTCAAGACCTACTAGACCTAATCCATAGCAAACGTTGCTCTAGGACCCTTCGGCAAAGAACAGGCATCCTGATGCCCGGAAATCGTATAATTATTATTCCAAACAGGTGAAAAAGAAACTGGATACTTTTAGAACCCAATCCTACAATTCCTACCTCTCCTCATTATCCGCTAGTGATAACTCCCTCTGGAATGTAACCAAAAAAATCCTTAAATTCCAGTCCATTTCCCATCCACTTCGCCGTGATGATGGTTCCTGGGCTTCGTCAGATGCGAATAGAGCAGAAGAGTTTGCTAAACATTTATCCTACACATTCACCCCTCATCCCGAACTCCATCCCAGCCACACTGCTGAAGTTGAAGAATTCCTCTCTTCACCAATTCCTCTCTCTCTACCTCCAAAACCTGTTAACCCCTCTGAGGTCAAATTCCTTATAAACAAATTAAAACCCCGAAAATCCCCTGGATATGATCTCCTCACTTCACAAATCCTCAGACAACTTCCCAAAAAAGCAATCATATTCCTCACCTATCTATACAACTGCATCCTTTGCACAACCAACTTTCCTTTGGTGTGGAAACATTCCATAATCATCCTGTTTCCAAAACCAGGTAAACCTGTTAATAACACATCATCTATAGCCGATAAGCTTACTCCCGATCCTCTCAAAAATCTTTGAGAAAATCCTTCTCAAACGCATCCTACCCATAATCGAATCCCACAACCTCCCTTCTCATCAGTTTGGATTCCGCTCAAGACATTCCACTGTCCAGCTGGACCATATATCCTCTACACTTGAAAACAAGCATTATTGCACTGGTGCCTTTCTGGACGTAGCACAGGCTTTCGATCGGGTGTGGCACGATGGCTTGCTTTTCAAGCTCAAAACTCATTTACCCCAATCCTTATACCTAGTCCTCAAATCCTACCTCTCAAATCGTTCCTTTCAAGTCCGTTGTGACACCGAATTCTCAACATACTATCCGGTTGAGGCTGGTGTTCCACAGGGCAGTGTCTTGGGCCCAGTTCTCTATATCCTCTTCACCTCCGATATCCCTTCAAATCCCGATACATTTCTAGCTACATTTGCTGATGATACTGCCATTCTATCTTCCCACTCAGATCCTCAAATAGCATCTCTAAACCTACAATCTCACCTCTCCTTGATTGAGCAGTGGTGCAACAACTGGCGCATCAAAATCAATGAATCAAAATGCAAACTTATCACTTTTACCCTGCGACGCAGATGCTGTCCGTCAATCCTTTTTAATTCAATTCCACTTCTCTACTCAGACACAGTCCGTTACCTTGGCTTCCTTCTTGACAAAAGACTAACTTGGAACCCACATACCAGACTTAAAAGACAAGAACTTAACCGACGATATGGCCAGCTGTATAGATTATTAAGTAGGACATCCCATCTTTCGATTGAAAATAAACTTTTAATCTACAAGACCATACTGAAACCTATCTGGACCTACGGACTTGAACTGTGGGGAACTGCTAAACATTCGAATATCAAACGCATCCAATCCTTCCAGTCCAAAGTACTTAGAACAATAGTCAATGCCCCATATTATGTCACAAACAAGACCCTACACCATGACCTTAACATCCCATTTGTTCTCGACATCATCCCAACCACATTCTCAAACTTTCACCAAAACCTTATCCATCATCCAAATCCTCTAGCTCAATCCCTATCCAGCTCCCTTCATCCCTACAATCCTCCACGAAGGTTAAAACGGTAGTGGCCCAGAGATCTCTTGTAAATATGCTTCTGGAGTCCTGGCAATGGCCAGCTTCTCCACTCATGTCCCGAGCGTCTGTGGCTCTAGTGCCCTCTTTCAGTCTCCATTGGCTTCTAATGCTAGTGATGCGGCTGGAAAAGTGGCACTGGGATCTCCTGGAGTCTTGCTTTGCCTTCCACATGTGGGGGAAAAAGCCTGGCTCGGGGATTCCTGGGCGAATGTATATATTGTATATAGGTATGATTGTGCTTATAAGTTTCTTTTTATGTTATTGTTTCCTTTTTTTTTTCTTTTTCTTTATCAGTATTATTTATTTACTTTTTATATTTATATTTATTTCTCTATTATTTGTATATATTGTTTGAATGATATCTCTTAGCCCTAATACTTATAGCCCTCCAGTGGCTGATTGTATTATTATTCAATAAATAGATAAAAAAAAAAAAAAAAAAAAAAAAAAAAAGAAGATACTGTGTCGATTTGAGGAATTTGGTTTTTGTTAATGTAAACTGAAGAACAGATATTTTTTCAAAGAGTAAATGTTAGATGTTTGGATTTGTCAGGATTAACTCCAATTTTTCACAGTTTGATTATCCCATCTTGTGAATCAAATAGGTGATGTAGATGTAGCAACGGTTGTGTCGTCTGTATATGGAGCTGTCAATGTCTTACTGGTTACAGATATTTCGTTAGTGTATACAATGTAAAGTAGAGGGACAAATATTGTACCATATGAAACTCCTGCCAATCTTCAACGAATTGAAGAAATGTCTCTGCCCAGCCTAACTGAAAAATATTTGTTGAAGAGGAAAGATTGAAGGACTACCTTATTAGTACCTCTATGGCAGTATAGTCTTAAGTTTAAAGAGAAAAACCTAGTGACAGATTCTATCAAATGTCTGAGCGGCATCTGAAAATACACCATTTGCATTTAATTTTTATTCTAAAGCTCCAGCAATGTATTCGGCAACTCTTTGTAACTGATTTGTCGTCGAATGGAATGTGCGAAAGCTGAACTGATGTTATCTGTGAGTTAATATGTCAAAAGTCTTTTGTATAATAATTTTTCAAAAACTTTGGAGCATATACGGAGGAAGCTAATGGGTCTGTACGATGAAGGACCATATATGGATTTACCTGGTTTGTGAATCATTTTAATGAGTGAGTCTTTCCATTGTAATGATATCATTAGTATACACTTCTAAATTCATGTCAAAAATACAAGAGCTATCTTGGACATTAGTTAGATTGCTTCAGCAGTTATTAAACCATAAGCAGGAGCTTTTATTTCCTGTAATTGTTTAATTTAGAATGCAGCCTTAGATAGAAAAAAAAAGAAAGTGGTAGTGTCAGATGAAGTAGAATATCTAATGTGTTAACTACTAGAGTCTCATGTTCTGTGTTAGTGAAGTTTGTAAAAGGTTTAAATACAGAAGAAATGTGGTTAGCGAAGGTTTCAGATTTTTCCTCATCCGACACAGTACAGAATCTATCTTCATTTCGTAGAGATGGTGATAGCTCACGGTGATTAAACAGCTTTTTGGTATGGTTCCAAAAGTTGTCATCATCAGTTGAAAGACCATTTATATAAGTCTCATAGTTGGTTCTGTTATGTTTTTGTATTTCCCTTATAAGTTAGTTATTTAGTCGGTTAATAAAAGTCTGTCTATCTTATGAGCGCCTATCAGTCTGCTATATTTTATATAACCCTCTTCTCATTGCTCTGGTCAAGTCCTTATGTACTGAGGATATTCCGGTAAATGCTCGGTTGTTGTAGAGGTAAACTTGGGTATTGATGAAGTCCAAGCTGCTTGTTGGATATTTTTGTGGATATTTCCACTGAATCCTACAGTTCTATTTCTCATTTTATAGAATGTGGGATCAAACACAATAAGTTTAAAAATTCTCTATAAGATTCCCAATCAATTCGTCCATTGATGTAGGTCTTGTTTGCACATTTACAACCTCATCTAGCATTATAAGGCGTACTGTGGAATGGGTGCGAGCAAAGATCTGTTCGCAATTAAGGAGGAAGGTAAGGTACGCAGTGCTTGTGGAATAAAGAAGTGCAAAAGGTCCGAGGATTTACATCTCGATATAGGCCAGTATTTTGGTGTGTCAGAATTAATCGTGTCAAATGAATGCTGGTGGATGGAAGCCCTTAAATTCCTTCCTTTGGGTGTTCTTAGTCGTCACCTCCAATATTGTTGAATTGCGTTGCCAGTTACCACCTGCTATGAAACATCGGTCTAAGCTTTGGAAGAACTTGCAAAACATCGAAGATATCAGCCCATATTTTTGGGGACAATAAATGAAAGTTAGTGTCAATGTATTGCGTTTCATGGATAGTATGATGCCTGTGGACTATATGATAGGTGTAGTTAGTAAGTGAAAGTGGTTGTGTGATAATGATGATCTTATAACTAAAGCAATACTACTATACATAAAGCAATACTATGAGCAGTGTTGTCGGGGCCGTCTGTTCTGTGTGTCACATAAACAGAAATACCAAATTTCGATTGTGGTGTAAGGTGAGTTTCCGTTATCAGAGCTACATCTATATGTTTTCTTCATGAGGATATAATTTCAGTTCAGTTCTGTGTTGTGTCAATTCAATAGCATTCCACACAAGGATGAACAAAGATCCCACCGTCAGCTGATTAGCGAGCATTTTGTGAATGCATGGCTTGATTTATCTGTGCAAGCTGTTGGAGGATTCTAAAAAGGGGTTATATGAAAGATTTTAAATCATTGAGTCATTTAAGCAATGGGGGTGAGACATTATATTTTCAGCTGAATGTAGCTGCTGGGTAGTTTCCCGCCTCACGCCTGAACATAGTGGTTTGTTGTGCGAAATATTTTTTTTGTATTGGCTGCTCTGTCCGTAAAGGCTGATAAAGAGTGGGCAATTCTCCGAAACTTGGAAGTAGAAGTAGAGATCGAAGAGGACGGTTGGTTCTTGCAATTCTTCTTGGCCGGGTATTCTCCAAGACAGTTGGCGTATGTTTCCTTAGTCTCCCTGGTCTTGTGTTTGTCTCCTGGTGTTTGCCTGTCGGACCTGAAAGCACATTGCTCTACCAGTAGGACAGGTTTCACCAGTGGTCTGAATCGGTTCTCTCGAGGATGGAAATATATAGTTTATAGAGCGACAACTCGAATACCAGCAATAATGACGAGGCAAACTTTTTTTCAAAATTAGTTGTAATTGAGAACAGATATCTCGGAAACTAAGCGAAATAGCGGGAAAAAAAGTGTCATTATCAATCATATTGCAAATGTTACCAGTTTTAATTTTGTATAGAACATCTTTGTCGATGCGATGTATAGTTTTCCTGATGTAAGCGAAAAACCTAAAAAAAGTGACCTTTTAGCCGTTCCTTCCACTACAACCAGCTCACCACATTGGAGTGGAAACTTTTAGTATGTTTCCCTCCTTACTAGTCTAAACAATGCCCCAAAGTCAAAGATCATGTCTCCGCCATCGCCTTTTATAATCCTTTATTGACTGTGCTAAGAGCCAGCCAAACTTCTACTTAACAGCGTGTATTGTATTCAAATAAAAACTTGTCAATCGATGCTCAAAATTCTACAAGAATGTTCACTGAGGAACTAAGCTCTAAAATAGTTTACAGAATTATTGGTAAGTTGTAATTAAAGTATTTTGGAAGTTACTCTAATTACCTATCAATCATGTTACATTATTATAATTATTCAATTATTATACTTTTTTTTTCTTTATAACTAGTTGTATTATTTTTTATAAATAATAAATTAAGTCATTTACTTTTAAATTAATTTTTTAAAAATATATTGAATCTTGTGGCTCGAGTTGTATGACGATTCTTGTAAATTTCCATTACGAATAAAAGCATGGAAAAATAAATATTTGATTAAGTTTTAGTTAACATTATTGGACATAAGTTTTGAAACCTGTTACTCCCAATTGAGACTTGGTGTACTATCCTTGGCAAAATATTGAGAAGGTCCTCTTAATTATCTTAGCCAAGTTTGTAAGTTTGTTTTTGGGGTTGAACGCCCCCATGTTCCCTAACTCAAGGAGGAAACGCGGGCTAACTATCGCCCCTTCACTTCTAATTCTCAAAGCTGCAATTTAAATTAAATTGGCTATCCGTGTTTCAGCAATTTACTTATCTCTCGGCAAGATATATTTTTTTAATTTATTTATTATTTCATCCATTTTGCTACTTCTCAATGGTGAATATAGCAAATTTTATGTAATTTCTAATTTTCTGTGAATATGCTTGATAATTATTTTGCTGTTGATGAAGGGACAGACTGTGTCATTTTCTTTTTAATCTATGTACCTCTAATTGTAAATTAAAGAAGAAAGTCCTCATACCACGTGTCTTTATCAATATAATTACCAATGTAATGTAATAGCTCATTATTTTTTTTACCTTTCTGAAAAATTAATTAAGAAAATAGCTTAAATTATTTTCAAGAAAATATAATGATTACCATCTGAAAGATTTAGTTGGCCACTAAATACTATAAGTATTAAATGGCAGCATAGATCTGTGTAAAAATTAGTGATGCGTTAACACTTTATATGATTTTTTTTTATTTTTTAAACGCTGTATTTATTTAACATATTGTTTAATTTGTGAATAAAATACGTATTTTCATTATTAATTTCCCAATTCACCTCCCAGGTCAGAGTAAAAATACCAAATATTAAAACAATCGGTCCGGTAGTCTCTAATAAAAGCCGCGGACCGAGAACGGCGGACGGTGGACGGATGATTTTTTTTTTATTCTACATTAGAATTCTATGTATCTTAAAACGTGAAAGGTCAAATTTTGAGGGAATGCAACTTTTTTTTATATTGATTACAAAGGTTGATTATTTAAAATAATAAACCTAAACGGAATTAAGAGTTTGTATCAATTTATTCCAGCTATCAGTACCAAAAACATAGATAATGTGGCGTGCCAGAATCTATAACAAACCTCAATTTAATTTATATTGACTTATAAATTATTAAACAAGAAAGTTTTTTTTTTAAAATGGAATATTTGTAGTCCAGTTGAAGTGTTATAAAAAAAATAGAAAATTACCTATAATTTTCTGTATTACAGAACTTGGCTTAGTTTATTCGCTTAAAAAATCCCCTTTGAATGATTTTTAATTAACACAAATCATATCTTTATTTTTTATAGTTTGCTTTAAAATACTCGTAAATTACCCAAATAAAATATTTTTAAACATCGATTTCTATCCAAAAAAAGCTTAAATTGATTAAAAAATACAAAAACTTAATTTTTTTTCTCTTCAGATGAAAATCAGACCGTGATTTAAGCAAACATTTTTAAATCTCTTAAGATCTACTGCGACCCATTTCAATATTTCCATTTCCTTGCGGTTAACCCTACATACTTATATCACAGAGAGAAAGAAAAAAAATCATTTACAATGGAGTACTCAAAGTTTTCTTTCAACAATCTACACTATATATAGTAGTGCTGTAAAGAACCCTTTCACATCTAAAAACATAAATTTTGATGAATCTGGTATCATATAAAAGAGAATATCAGAGATATGTCAATTTTTAAAATTAATATTTTATTAAAACTAAACTACACATGAATGAAAAAATTGGAAGGTTTCAAAAGCTGATAGATCGAATAGAGATTTTTTAAAAATATGTCTACGCATAAATCAAGACCCTGTATTTTTGTATTTTCAAACTATTTATTTATTAAGTATTATAACATTCTATCGCTTGGACATCAGTTATAGTGAGATAGAATAACATTCTCACTATATATACGAAAAAGAAAATAATAATAAGCAAAATAACAGATAGGAAAATTAAAAATAGCAAGAACCATATACATACCTATATACACTATTTACAATCAGGCAAGGGAACTCCGAGGGTTCTTGTCTCTCAAACTATAGAGGGAAAAGAAAAACTCCAGGAGAACCCTGCGCTACCATCTCAACTGCATCAAGGGTACTAAAGCCTGAAAAGATTGATCGAGAGAGCTTTAGTCACATACAATCATATCTTGAGTGGAGAACCTGACCATTGCCTGAACTCCAATATATACAATCTACAAAAGGCCGTGGGCCCACTGCCGTTTTAACATTTTTGGAGAATTATAGGAATGAGTTTTTCTTGATAGGAATTGTGCAAGAGGATTTTGATTAAACGTAAGGTTTTGGTGAAGTTTGGAGATTTTTTCTGGTATAAGGTCTAGGACAAATGGGGGAATCTTGAAATCATGATGTAGGGTTTTGTTGGTTACAAAGACAGCAGCATCGACTAAAAAACGTGATATAAAGAAACTAATCCGATCAAGTTTTCCTGGCTTAATTCAACTACTTTGGTTGATCAATATTGGCCATACATCCAATATTGATCAACCGAATCAATGTATGAAAGAGTCAATATTGACCCCTTTATACACTTGCGGAGTACCTGTTAACAATCAGAGATTGACAACTACTTACGCTGTCAATTCAAGAGTCTTCACAAGACATCAAGATTCTACAAATTATGGAAAAGTTGACTAAATCGTGATAAATCCTTTAAAAAAAAAATGATAAACATTGTACCACTCCAAATCATGGACAGCCTTGGGTTCAGTACATTTGTAAGAAATAACTATATCAAGGACTACGTTTATGCTTGGTGATAATCGGACACAAATTGCACTTAATCACTACACTTGTTCCTCAGTTAATTATTTAATTAGGACTTTCCGTTTTATAGACACTGAGTATGCCCATAGAGTGTCTCCTGATCCGAGCGAATTAACCTGCCTCGGCTGGAATAGAACTTTAGACCTTAAGCATTAGAAGGTAACTCCTTACTCGCTGATACAACCCGATCGACAACATAATAATTAGGAAACTATAAAAGAGTTGGACTTATTTAAACTCGGTTCGGTTCGATTGTATATATTTATCTTTATATTTAAAATGTTACCTTAAAGTTTTATTATGAATGCACGGTTACGTGAGAACTAATGGTAAAATGATTGCTACAAGTAAAAAAGTTAAAAAATTGCAATTTTAATTGCATATAGTCAGTCACGCTAGAAAAAAAATTGAAATATTTTGTTTGAGGCTACTGTTTTGCTACTGATGTTATCTTCGCAGATTATTAGAAAAATAATAAAAATGTTGATTAAATTATTCTTTGATTTTATCGTGCAGTAAAAGTTTAAACTAATTAAAACGTAGAAAAATGCACTTTTTTTAAAAGTAATCTTTTAGTTACAACACTTTGTGAATCCGCCTTAATTAAAATACATGAATGCTAAAAATTTATCAGGTATTTAAAAAAAAAAAATCTGTGCTTGAATACGATAGAGACAAGAGAGAACTAACAAAGAGAGAGCGGGATCAGAATTGAAAGAAAAAGCCGGACAAAGCGGAAAGTGGAGGGTGAAGTGTTGGGCCAAGTGGCCTGTGTATGACGTTAATTGCTATTAATGTTTGTTAACGACAGGGGCTCGATAGTATGGTCACTATTGCGCGCTCCGCCCCTTCTTCCTCAAATGCCTCCCTAATACCTCTATCCTAAACATCTTTCCCAATCAGGATACTATCGCATTAAAAGGATTTCAGGCAACCATGAAAACTATTACTTCATTATGATGGATTTGATTAGATCATTATCAATTTTTAATTAAATTTAAGTCCTTTGAATTCGATGCTTATTAAAATTAAGCATTACGTTGGCAACAAGCGTTGGTTTTTTTAATGGTGATTATGCCTGCATAACTGAATCATTGTTTAATTTTAAAGTGCTAAATAGAAAAATGAGACCCTAAAGATTCCAATCATCAAACGGAGAAGTTTATAACTCTAAAGCATTGACATTTTGTAGTCTGCAACTGATATAAGTAGTCTGCTACGCTAGAAAAGAGCAGCGGACAATGAAATATTATAATAATAAATCATAAAAAAATTATTAGTTAATATACTCTCTTGTAAAACATTCACATTTTAAATACGACCTTTGCACTAACTGAAGCAATATACATTTTCAGTAAGCACTGATTTTTTTTTTTTATCATTTAATCATATTTTCAAACATGCAATCTGCAAATGCGGAACTTACGCATTTTATTATTCGCTAATAAACTAGTGGATATAAAACCCGTGTATGTTCGATTGCTGAATTTCCGAAAACGGCTTTTCCCAGAGATTTTATTCTCATGAGAAAAATCTTAGACCTTGTAATAAATAGGTATTTTTCGCCAAAGAAAACGGCGAGGCAGCTATACTATGGCCTTATTTTCAAACGTTTCACTTTTAAATTATATTAAATTTTTATTGCATGATAGAAGTAAGAATTCAATGATTAAAGCTTTTTTTTTTTTTTTTTTTTTTTTTTTTAGTGCTATCATTTTCTGTAGAGTCAGCTCATTTAGTAATTTGGAGAGAAATATAGAAAAACATCATTATAAAATTTTAATTTAACATTTTAAATATAATAAAATTTTAATACAATTGAACCTTAATTATTATAATATGTTAAACTGCTTTATAGTATTTTTATCATTGTGTAAGGTATTTTTAAATAATTTCTTCAATCAAGCTGAATATAATCATATCTACCAATGTATATATAGATTTATATTGTTTCGATTATTCAATAATATTTATTGAATAATGATATTTATATTCAGTTTTAATAAATATGGAACTCTATTATCGAAACATTGCAGAAATATAACTGAATATTCATCAAGACAGGACCTTCAGTTCCTTATATATAATATATATGTATATAGTTCTTTTTTATGCAAATTTTATGTAACCAGTTGATGTTACTATAACTTCATTATATAAAGTGAGAACTACGGGTTTGTAAAAGTTGCTGTACTAGGGTAATGAAATTCTAATTTATGTACCTATTCCTTGTTCTCAACTCTAGAAGGGTAATCCCGAGATAGGGAAAATGGAATTTCAACTTCTCTTCTGCTGTTCACCGTCTCCATCTGGGAAATAGTTAAAGTTTTTAACCTTATCCTGACCAGATTTTTTTTTCTGATTCGACTTTTGAATAGTTAATGTGTCAATGTCTTGTTACTTTTAGAAAATGCATTAAAAAATCTATGGAAGAAATTGATAATTAAATTGATTACCACAGGAGAATTTCTTTCTGGTTTGATACCATTTACTGAAAATCAGAGTAAAAAACGAAAAATGTTATAGGACTATCGCCTTTGATATCTACACTTTTTAGCATTTACAATAATTACAATAAGCTTACAATTTTTTTTTTGGTTTTACTTATTAGCTCCTTGAATATTACATTCCTTGTTGTTATTTTATTGTTATTTTGTCTTTCTGTTCTTTTGTGATATTTTAGGATATTCTGGAGTAACCAGTTGAAGTGTTTTTTAATTTTAGTTGATACTTGCCTGGTCATGTCTGAATTGGTTTGTGACAATCGTTTACCTATATTTTTTAAACAAACGTCAAATCATATCCTAACAACTAATTTATCCTTTTTTTTTCAATATTTGTTTTTTAATATTAATTATGCTTCATTTATTATACAGTTTTTATGTTAATGTATTTTACAAACTATAGCGTAAGTACAATTCTCTATTCTCTATGCACGTATGATACCCTTGAGTACCCTACCCCTCGCAATCTATAGCTTCACTGACAAAACTGCAATTATTTCTTCTCACAATAATCCTACCACCCCCGATAATCATTAACCGTCAAAAATACCTCTCTGATCTTCAAAAATGGATCTAAAAATGGAAAATTTAATTATAAAATCAATAAGTATTTAACTTTGATGATATAAGAGTAATTTTGTTATAAACGTCCGTCGTCGTTCTTCTAGAGCTAAATTAGTGTTATAATAAACGAAGAGAAGGATGGTTGGGGCGATCAGTCAAAATAAAAAACGCTACAAATTATTTCACAATGGTTTATTATTTCCCAACAATTATACATCTAAAGTAACAGATTAAAAGAAATAAAATATTAATTCAAATTATTTGCTTAAACATTCTTTTTTCATCATTACTGAATGGCTATAAATTTTAAAAAAAATAGCATTACTTCAGTAACACATTAAAAAATCCAAATCCAAAACCAAGGATTTGCAGCAGAACATAAAAAAACATCTAGAGACCATATATTTGTTTGATTTTCTGATATTTTTTAGGAAATTTCATGAACTTTTAAATAACCATTAGCGGACGAACAATAAATTTTTGTTCGTTTTTCGAATTCTACGTATCCTGAAACGTAAAATCTCAAATTTTGAGAGAGGGTTAAGTTCTTAAATTTTACTGTTCGATTACAATGGTTCATTATTGAAAATGATAAACCAAAAATATTTTAAAAATCGCGATATCTTTACTAATGGTGTTCAGATTTCGATGAAACCTTCTTAGTTTTTTAAGAAATTAAAATACCTTTGAAACATTTTATCACAAAAGCAACAAAAAAAAAAAAAAAAAAGTCATTTTAACACCCTCATAACTTTTTCTACAGCTTCTTTTCGTTGAATTAATATACATAGATAAATTTGAAGGACATTAAGAAGGAGACTTCAGCTAAGGTTCATTGAAATCATTTTTCAAATTCTAAATATCTTGAAATGTAAAACCTCCAATTTTGAGAATGGATTAAGTTTTTGAATTTTACATTTCATTACAGTGGTTCATTATTGGAAATAATAAACCAAAATTGTAAAACTAAATAATTATATTTATCCTTCCCGTCACTCTATTTTACATACCTCAATCTCTATTTTTTATACATTGATACATTTTCTCATTTATCTTTTATACATTATTTTAGCTTTTTATTTTCTTATACGTAGTCAGTATATTTTGATGGATTTCATATTATCTCAATTTTCTGTTTATATCTATTATTTCCTTAAATAACTTTATGTTCCTTTTCTCTGTTTTACATTTCATTCTAAGATTACCATTTTTCATTTCTTAGTTTACCTTACTCGAATTATATTCATTTCATTAGTCCGTACTTTGTTGCCTTTATTATTATTTATTTCTTAGTTCTCTGATTCTGTTATCATTCTACCTACTGTATTTTACTTTAATGTTCACTCTATCTACTTTATTTTACTTTAAGTCTATTCTATCTACATTTTTTAGTCTATGCCTTTCACCGTTTTAATTTTAATTATTTATTATTCAATGTTTATAGTGTCTCATATCTATGGTTATCTGTTTTTTTTCTTAGCCCTGATGATAGCCTGAACTTTGGGCTGAAACGTTGGAGAATGTAAAAATAAATATAATTATTTATTTATACTATTTTTTTCCCTGACTGATCAACCCAACCATGCTTCTTTTCAATTATTCACTACAGTCAACCATCAGTCCAAAAATATGTTCAGTAGCAAGATATGAATAAAACCAAACAGGAAGGGCTGAGTATTCCATGTTAAGATTATTTATATGTTTTCTTTCTAAGCTCAGAGTAATTTATCCGTTGATTTAAAATAAAATTTATTAAGTAGTTTTTTTAATTTTTTGTTTAAAAAGGAATGAAATCTAAAAGTTGCCGATGTGGATTGGAATAATAAAACTTCAGCTTTCCAACAGTTATACTATCTTTGAATTAGAAGAAAACCCTGAGAATAAATGCTTCAGATATCGGCAAGAATAAAATCCTCTAAGAAAATCAAGTATTAAATATACAAATTTTTTATTTATTTAAAAATCGTATTTTACAGTTTCAAAATACACTAAAAACGAACATTTCTTCTAACTTGCTTTTTCATAACAAGAATTTACTTAGCCTCCTTTACCAGAACCGACTTATAACTCGTTTAATAGTCAATCTGCACAAAAAAAAGATGCAATTGTTACTTAATAACCTTAAATATCAACAAAGCAGAGGAAAAAATAATAATAATAATTTTGTTGAAAATTATATAAAATATTTTTCCTCGGCTCCTGGAGCTCTTTGGTTGAACGTCAGGACATACCTCCAATATTTTTCGATGTAGTATCACCGAAAAAAAAATTGGTTAAAACCAGTAACTCACTGACGGCAGCGATCCCTTTTAAGTTAAACATTTATTTTAATATAATAAACGTTAATGGCTATACTTAATCTTCAATTTTATAAATTAACAACTGAATTTAGTATACCACTTATTTAAAAAACATAAATCCCACATAAAACTATCGTGTTATAAATGGTTCAATCTAGTCATCGTATTATCGATTGCTTATTAGATCCGTTTATCACATATATATCCAATTATAGCTGGTGTAACATTTCATTCCATGGTTACAGTTATTTATTTAACAGGTTATTGTCACTAGTAATATGTCATTCTTGTTTCGCTTACGTTGTCTGTTGAAGTTGTAATGCCTTAATGGTGGAAAAAAAAAAAACCTTAAATGTCCAAGGAGTGGACTAACCTATTATGTATAATAAAAAAACCTGAAATGTATCACACTGAAAAGAAGTAATTTTTATTTAATACCCCAAGTTATTTAAAAAGATAGACTATAGATATATATTTAATTATTTTTATTTCCGTCGAGAATCCCGCATTTTTCGACGTATTCTTCTATGGATAATCTCGAATTTTTGGACCATTCTTTCGTGTATATTCTCAAATTGGCTGATTCGGTTGTAAAATTAGTAAACTGGTTGTATCTGCTGCTAGACTAGACATGTGAAAATTTGATGTAAGGTAGCTATTGGTATGAACAGATTAACAGTAAAAGTTATTATGATTTTAAGTCTATTCTATAAATTAGTTCTAAGTTATTTATTTGAAAATAAAGCCTAAGACACTTGCACCATAAACAAACGAAAAATGTGTCTTTAATATATACTTTTTAAAAGACAGAATATGTTCATATATCTATCTATATAAAAAAAATAAGAAGATATATAAAGCAAAATAACTTAAACGACCTTACACCAAATTTACACAAATCCAGTCTGGTTGCTGATACGATCAGGTATTATTTCTCGGCTTACTGATATTTTAAACAAATTGGAGGTCATCATGTCTACTTTGACCCCTAACTGATAGAGAATGTCCGAAAGTGAGAAGATATCCACGAAAGAATAGGTCCGAACATGTGAGATTGTCCGCAGAACTAAAAATAATTAAATATATATAGCATTTCCAAGTCAATTTCAACCTTTTCCAAATCAAATTCAACCTTTTCCAAGTCAAATTAAACCTTTTCCAAGTCAAATTAAACCTTTTCAATTTCAAATTCAACCTTTTCCATTTCAAATTCAACTTTCGAATTTTTGTCAATTTTCGATTTTAAGGCCACTTACTATATTATCGAAGGCATAGCTTTCGAAAAATACAAAAAAAAAAATTGATAACGCGGTTGCATATCCATTTATTTTAACATTTTAGATTTTTTCAGTGTAATATTTCTATGTCATATTCAATTATTTCCAAGTCAAATTCAACCTTTTCCAAGCCAAATTCAACCTTTTCCAGATCAAATTGAACATTTTCCAAGTCAAATTCAACCATTTCCATTTCAAATTAAACCTTTTCCAATTCAAAATCAACCGTCATTTCAAATCAATGTTTTAATTTTTTGTAAATTTTATATTTTTTTTTAAATAATGGCCATCCCCTCCACCCCTCCAATATGAAATTATACTATTATGCTCTCCTAAGTACAATTTTCACTTACGGATATCGATTTATTGTACCTATTCGGATTTATTAGGGACTAGTATTATGCTGTCCTGTACCTAGTTTTTAAAATAACCTCCATTTTAAGATTTGGCCACGGCATTTTGACTTATTTAAGTTTTTTTAATTTATCCAATATAAAGGTCTACTTTTATGTTTCCGGAGTCGTAGATTTTGAAAATGACCTCCATTTTAAGATTAGGCCACCGCGTTTCGATTTCTTTTAGTTTTCCGGATTTTTTTTATATGAGGTTGTATTCTTATGTTTCCGGAACCGTGGATATTGAAAACGACCTCCATTTTAAGATTAGGCCACTGCGTTTCGATTTCTTTTAGCTTTTCGGATATTTTTCACATGAGGGTATATTCTTATGTTTCCGGAGCCGTAGATTTCGAAAACGACCTCCAATTTATGAGTAGGCCACCGCGTTTCGATTTCTTTAAGTGGTTTGAATTTTTTTCATAAAAAGGTGTATTCTTATGTTTCCGGGGCCGCAGATTTTGAAAATGACCTCCATTTTAAGATTAGGCCACGGCGTTTCGATTTCTTTAAGTGGTGATTCCTCATATTAAAAAAATCCGAAAAACTAAAAGAAATCGAAACGCGGTGGCCTAATCTTAAAATGGAGGTCATTTTCAAAATCTACGGCCCCGGAAACATAAGAATACACCTTTTTATGAAAAAAATTCAAACCACTTAAAGAAATCAAAACGTGGTGGCCTAATCTTAAAATGGAGGTCGTTTTCAAAATCTACGGCTCCGGAAACATAAAAGTAGACCTTATATCGGATAAATTCTAAAAACTTAAATAAGTCAAAACACAGTGGCGTAATCATAAAATGGATGTCATTTTCAAAATTTACGGACCGGGAAACATAAAAATACACCCTTATATCGAATAAATCAAAAAAACTTAAATAATTCGAAACGCAGTCACGTAATCTTAAAATGGAGGTTATTTTCAAAAACTACTCATACGATAACAGACCCACACATCGAAAAATTAAAGATAATTAAATAAATAAAAAAAGGTTGAATTTGAAATGGAAAAGGTTTAATTTGAAATGGAAAAGGTTGAATTTGACTTGGAAAAAGTTTAATTTGATTTGGACAAGGTTGAATTTGACTTGGAAAAGGTTGAAATTGACTTGGAAATGCTATATATCTATAGTTCGACTTTTGTAAATAACTTGGGGTATTGAACAAAAATGAAACCTCACCGGTACGATAGACTGGGTTAGTCAGCGATAACGCAATTACTATAAATAAAATTAAATATTTTATTTGGTATTTTAAAAAATTAAATAATATAATAATAGCATATTATAATACTACTGTCACCAACCTCCCCCTCCAATCAAAACCAAAATCAGCGCCTATGCACGCCATAAGTTATTAATTAATGATTATCATGAATTAATAATATTTTAACATAATCTGTACATAGTGTGTAAAGCACAAAAATCATATTTTTTATATTGAGTGTTTGGAATGTGTAAATTCAACTTTTAAATTCCACTCCGTGTTTCACAAAAGAATGTTCATCTCTTTAATAGCCGCATAACTTAGCCGACTAGACACAAAGAAAGACATAAAAATATATTTCTAGTGATACATTTAAAAATTCACAAAATTGTACTTGACACACGTTTTTTTTTCCCACACATATAAAATAATAGTAATTACCACATATGTAAAATGACTTATAACCATAAAAATACATAATGACTTAATTACTTGGTTTTCGGGTCACAGTTTCATTGCCTTATTTCTTGTATGGTACAGCAGCACCTTCAAATTCTATAAATTCTAAGGTTTTTTAAATTCTACTTGTCTAATGCTAACCTCCTTTTTGTATTTTTAAAATTAAATATAGTGTTTTACTTACGAGTGAAGAGGTCATGGGTTCTATTTACATTTATAAAACTTATTTTTCAATTTATTATATTTAGCAGAAAAAGAGAGAGATGTGGACTAGACGAAGAATAAAAATAAGCTGCATTTTAAATTGTTAGTAGCTTACGCTAAGTTTTCTTCTCATTCGCCTTTCTTTTATCACGGGTTTATTTCCATGAATATATTTCAAATTAATAATATTAAAAAAAATATATCGCTCCTTTCGAGTTCGCTGTGGAACATAATTTTCCAATATCTACTTCATTAAAGCCGGTGTTCAAGAAGGCACCGTGGGTCCCGTGCTTTACATCCTCTTTACTGCTGACATCCCTGTTCATCCCGATACTTTCCTTGCTGCATTCGCTGACTACTCCGCAATCTTATCATCCAACTCTGATCTCGAAATAGCATCCTTAAATCTCCAATTAGCACTGGTGTAATAACTGGTACATTAAAGTTAATGAATCTAAATGCCAACATATTACCTTTACACTCCGACGCAATTCCTGTCCAACGGTACACTTTAATTCCATCCAGCTTCCTCACTCAGACACAGTACGGTATCTTTGCTTTCATTTAGACCGAAGACTAACGTGGAACCCACATACTAGACTCAAAAGACCAATGAACTCAACCGACGATACGGCCAGCTATACAGACTACTAAACAGAAAATCTAAACTTTCTATTGAAAACAAATTACTTATCTACAAGACAATACTGAAACCTATATGGACATACGGACTTGAACTGTGGGGGACAGCAAAATTTTCTAACATCAAACGTATTCAATCCTTTCAATCTAAAGTCCTTCGAATAATAGTTGAAGCTCCGTTCTATGTAACTAACAAAACCCTACACCATGACCTTAATATCCCATTTGTCTTAGACCTTATCCCAGAAATATTCTCATTTCACAAGAACTTTAACTATCATCCAAATCCCCTTGCACAATCTCTATCTAGCACCACTTATCCTTAGAATCCTCCTCGAAGGTTGATGCGGCAGTGGCCCAGAGACCTTCTGTGAATTAGCATATATTGGAGTTTTGGCAATGGCCAGATCCACAACTCAAGCCAAGTATGTGTGATTAGGTTAGTTCTTTTGTTTATATAATTTATTTTTATTATTATTAGTTTCTGTATTATTTATTTTTAATTTTTGTAAATATAGTGTGAGTGTGCTTTCTGAACACTATTATAATTGTCCTTGATTGTGACAGAACGTAGTATTTCTAAATAAACAAATAATAATAATAAAAAATATATTTCCTTACAAAACCAATTTTATGCTTCTGATGTGTCTGGACGGACAAGAAAAAAATAATTAAATTATATTTTTATAATTTAAATACATAAATATGATGGTATAAAAACTGGATTAATTGAGAGAAGCGTTAATTATTCAAGGGACGGAGCTCCAGCCTCTTTGATTAAATAATTTCCATTGTCATTTAAATTTATTTGTGCTCAGATGATTTATAAATTGATCGCATTAATGGGTTATCAAACAACTTTTACGGTTTCATATCGAGGAAAAATCCATGAATAAGGAGCCGTTTTATGAAAATTATCTTCAAATAAAAGCCTAGGTGTATATGAAAGCATAATTAGGTCTAGTTTGAAACAAAGTTTTCTCAACAATATTCAACTTGTATAAGCTGCTTTCTGAATCCCGTCATGAATTATGAGATAGAGAAATTCATGAAAACTTTCCTCTTCAAATACAGAAAGTTCCGTCGGTGGTGTGGAGACAGTTATGAGATTGAATACCGAAGTCGCTATTTTGCAACTGTAACCTGCATATTTGTGCAAGGCAATTTTTCACTATCAAATTTTTAAATATGTTGAATAGTGACAATTATTTATTATTATCATTTATTTACATTATTCGCTTTCTTGGATTCCTGGAACAGCATCCCAACACCCAATAAAACACCCAAGGGAATGTAGATGAATGGTTTTACTTATTTAAAAAATTGTCTTCCAATCCTGCACATAACGAACAGGACTGCTGTTTGTGCTGATTTTTAATACTCCATGTCAAGTACAAGATCTTCTGTACGCTCTATTGTGCTTTTTCAGTATAATAATATTTCAAGAAATGATTATTGGGTTTATTTTTACTTTTCAAATTGATGCAACGTTTTCAACACTATAGCAAGTTCTTCATATTTACATTTAAATTTGTCTGTACTAAAATATATATTGATTGATATATAGTAACAAAGTGGATCGGACCCTGCTTAATTAGAATTATATTTCACGTTAAGATAAAATCTTAATGATGGCTAAAAATCGGTACAGATGTCTGAATGATGGACCCTTAACATGATTCAATCGACGCCAGGAAGAAGAAAGAAAAATGATTATAAGGAAAGTAAATAGTGCTATGTATTCTAAAGACCGCCGGTGGAATTTATTTAATTATTTTAAATGTATAAATAAATAAATATCATAAGTGCTCACAGCTGGGCGGTTGGGGTACTGAGACCCCGTAGCAAACTTTTGTAAGTGGTAATAAAAACCCTTAAGAACCACTTAAAGACCGACAACAGTCTCACGCCTGAGTGTTTAAATAGGATCCAAAGAAACATTAACACCTTCCGGAAAGACCTTTCACACCTTCCACCAGAAATACCTAAAATATACCAGCTGGAATATCTTAGCCTGGGGGAGATGGCGTGGTCATCCCTTAGGCTAGGAACATTCAGCCAATCAGGAAAAATTACAAAAAGAGAAGGGGAGCTATGAAACACTAGGACTAGGGCACTTCGAGCTGGGACTCACGACTTGAGACTTCAAGCTGGGAAGTCGAAGGAGGAAGACGAAGACAGCCGGAGAGAGCAGATGGACGGACTAGACGCTGAAGGAGCAGCAGGTACAGGGAATCGAGAGATGACAGCTAGAGACACCGGCAACCCCCCTCACCATGAAGAACCAGCTAAGTGGTAACATGCATTTAGTTATAAAAATGTAAACTCGTGTTGGCAACCAATTAGCAGGCATAATTTTATAAATAGCATTCTCCTCTAATATAAGTCTCTACTACTCATTGTATATATGTTTTGGTTATTTAAGTTTGAAAATATATTAGTTAGTAAGCCATCTTAGTACTTTTACAATTTACCTTGCATGCCACCAAATAGTTATAGAACAAATAGTAAATTTATAAACATGACACCTTCAGAAAAGAAATCCAATAACAATTATATGGTTCAATCTATGATCTAGGATCTAGGATACTACAGTAGGAGGTCTGCGGTATCTAACCTTTAATACATAATTAATATATTTTTCTGTTGATCGGTTCCCTTCTGGAACCGATATAAATACAAATATAAATATTAAATACATATTAATACAAATAAATGCGGTTTCTGTAACCTCCTACTCGCCTTAGAAACGCGAATCCAAGAACATAGCAATAGGCAACACGTATTTAAATTCAACCCACAACTATTTTTATTATAAAATTACAAATAAATCCCTGGCGAAAGGTAAATCCTTCAGTCAATTAAAAAGTTAATGTTTTAACAGTAAGTACAAACGTTTTAAAAAGAATAAAATTTTTACTCAAAACTTTTGAAATTATTTCTTCTCACCTGATTTACCAAGTATTCCCATTGATATCCTACCAGACACTGTTCTTAAAGGTACAGATTATTTGAAATCACTTTTGGTGATGTAGGGGAAAAATTGTAATTTATTTATTATTTTATTTTTTAGTTCTTAATGACATATACAACTGTATTACATAAATACATCTAGTAAATTTGGACATAATAGATATAATGACATGAATACACTTGCTGAGTAACTACCCAATGGTAGCACTCTAATGATATGACTACATTAGGAGATCACGGGGCATCTTCTTTTCAGACACCTCAGAGGGTTATCAGGAATTGAAGAGGAAGCAAGGCTAGAAACGAGAGGGTTGGGATGATTCTGAAGTTTATTATGGAAGGATAGGTATCTGGATTGGGCCAGATCTGAAACATAAGGAACATTAAGATCTCTTTATGGATAATTTTATTAGTGACAATGTAAGGAGCATTGAGGATTTTACGAAGGATTTTGGATTGTAAGGATTGGATGCGAGAGAAATTCGATGGTTTAGTGGAGCACCATAGCTCAACTCCGTTAGTCCAAATAGGTCCTATTATAGTCAAGTATATGAGTCTTTTGTAATTAATGGGAAGTTTAGAGCGTGAATAGCACAAACCCTCATATATCGGCTAATCCGAACAAAAATGTATTAACGTAAAACGAGTGAATTTTTGCATGGGAGTGTTTTGAAAATAACAGAGAAACGTCCGTATTCACCTTATTTTAATTATTACTTTCACTTACCTATTATTCATTATGTTATCATCTGTATTTTATTAATAACATCACATGATACTTTTCCAGTTTTATTACATTGTTTTAATAAGGAATAGACCTAGAACATTGTAAATTACAACAATAATCAGAGTTAATTCGGTTTCCTCAGAAAAATTGACGGACAATTAGTAACTATTTTAACAAATTCACATATTTAGTGTCCTTTATCATTAAAACAAATATCTTCAATCTTCATATATAATACTTTCTATTCCAATTCCTGTTCCAAAAACAGTCAGATACCAGCTAACTATTAACATCTATATTTTTTTTATTCAATTATTAATAACCTTTTTTTTTAAACTTTTTTTATGAAATGGACTTATTCTATTTTGTCTCTTTTTCGTTCTTCATTTCTCAAAGTGTATGTTTATGCTGTTCAACCATTATATATAGTTTTGAGTGATTTGTTCATAGTTTTAAGTGTTTTGTTCATAGTTTTAGTGTTTTGTACATATTTTTATCTGTATTGTATATAGCTTGTTCATTTAAGGTTTTCTTTACTTTTTAGTTTATTTTATTAATTTTATTTATTGTTTCAAACTTTTAGGTCAGTAGTATTCTTTTCTTTTTGTACAATTATGTTATTCTAAAGGGACTTAGTCTAGAATAAAGTTTTTTTTCTATCTATCTATCTACCATAGTTTTTGAAATAACGATCCCTTTTCCGGCTCTCAGAAGAGATGGAGTTTGATGAATGGGGCATCGAGCGAAAAGTAGCAGTGACAAATTTTAGTAACATACCCTCGAAAATTCAGGAAAAAAATACAGAATGAAATGAAATTTTATCTGCGAATAACTTGAAAAGTATACTTTTTTTTTTTTATTAGACCCATGATTATTTTAAAGTTAATTAGTTGGGACACAACCTATTATAATAATAGTCATGGTTCGGTTTGTTATTACTATTCAACTATAGTGGTTTGAATGATAAAATGAAAATTATTTCCTCTATCACATGATACGTTTCATTTCTCATTTCCGTATTATATTGTTTCTATATTATATTGTTATATATCCCAAGTGTATTTACTGTTAATTTAGTGTAATGCAATTTCTTCCAGTGAAAATTAACATCTTGAACTAACTTTTTACGTAAAAAAGATATATATTTTTTTAATTGATTACACTTTTGCTTGTGATGAATGATAAATCAATTATAGTTATATTAAAAGCACAATTTTCTTATTTTACAAAAGTAAAATCCTTTGTGACTTGAGGTAATGAAAAATAAATTAATTAAGTGATTGGTAAATTTACTAAAAATTAAGCCAGAGACACCCCACTGCTATTCAAACCCAATAATTTAAAATCACTTCTCGAAATAATGGTGGTTTATATTATATAAATGTTATATAATTTTGGTATAAAACATAATATTAACTTGTTGATAATTATTTATTTGTTAATAAATCTTACTATTTAGCAGTATGACAAACAGTTTGGTGCGGGCAGCGAATACTCAACTTAATGGCGCTCTTGGGATTGCCACTTGCCCCTTGGCCGCGTGATGAAGATTGATGCGCTACTTAGTAGGCCACCACAAAACAAATTTTTTATAATATATGACATATGAAATTAATATATATTAATATATTTATATTTAAAAGTATTTATATTTATTTCATATTCACAAATAAATAAATTTAATAATTATCAACTTTTTTTTCATTTGATCTTTGTGATGTACAATTTGTTGCTTATTTATTATAAACTATATAAATATTACAATATCAATAAGTGACTGTTTTCTTTACGCAGAGAGAGAATCACTTTATTATCATTAAATAAAATGGTGCTGCCCAATTACATTGGGTTGCTAATAACACAGCATACTTATTAATCATTAGAGACAATTTTTAAAATTAATATACAATTAAATAGGATTAACAATATGTATGAGCATAGTATACAATATATATATTATATTATTTTTTTTCATTTATTTTATTATATTTTATTTTTTTTATTTTTACTATTTCTTTCATTCATTTATTTATATCTGTACCCTTCCTCTTCCTTCTCTCCCCTTATACATCTCCCCACTCCTCATATTCTCTCCTCTCTCTTTCTAACCTAATACATAAAAAATACATTAAGTACAGTGGACGTGTTCAATAAATAATAATATGAAAATGCTGTAACACACGCATGCCTCCCCCCCCATGAAAAAACTCTCTCCCTATCCACTCCCATGCACATGGTGGTGGATGATTCCCAGGGAGTCGAGGATTATACTCTCTGCCAATTTTGCCACGTCCTTTATGTCGACACCAAGGCACTCCATGAAGCTCCTTGTTGAGTCTGGTATCGTTCAGGGAGCTCCGAACCAAAGGACTCTCACGTGGAACTCTCTCGGCTCGAAACTCTCGCGGAACATTGCACTAAGGAAAGGGTTGCATTTCTCATATGTCTGTTTTTTCTCCTTTTCCACTTTTCCTGTCTGATCGAGGTCATTTACACTGTTTTAGAATTAATCATTTGAAAATAATGTTATCCCTTTATTTAACAACCTTTTTTTTTAAGAATCACAAGTGGAATTAGTTAATATTTGTGAAAATATTGTGAATTGTAAAAAAGGCTGTATTATTTTTTGTATTTTTTTAGGTGTTACCTGTCTAGTTTAGGTGTCTTCTTAGTAACATAAAATTGTTATAAAGGCACCAGCACCAGTGCCCCAATCGAGAAATGTTATATGTAAGAACTCGGAAATGAACTGTGGTATGCATGGTGAACCACTACAGAGTAGATAGTTTTTTTAATTTCTCGTATCTTGTTATCAAGTTTCTATAAACTTATAAGTTTCAAAAGTGTATTAATTAGCGAACGTGTAGATGGTCTGTAAGAAGACCATATCACGTGGCGAAACATCTGCAAGGTCTATAGCGCCAACTGAAAAAAATATTTTATTATAAAGTGTGAACATAAGCTACATAAACTTCTATAAATAATTTATATATGCATGAAAATATACCGTTTATTAAAGTGCCATATTTAATTATGCATAATATTTAAATTTTGATTCAAATACCAGTTCTGGGATTCCACTAACAATAAATAATTATTATTTTAAAATTAAAAAGAAAATATTTAAATAAATTTACCTCTCTTCCTTAGGACCATTTGGCTAATAGAAGCAAGAAACATTGGGGGACTGATAAATAGTCCTTTTACTTCGGGAATCGCGATTTGGTTTTTCTCAGACAGAAAATTCCAATCCAAAGTTTTAATTTAACAAGCAACGGAATTCATCAGGACAACAAGTTCTAAGATCAAATGTTATTACAGTATGGTTTGCATAAACTTATTTATTTTCTACTTTAGAAAAACTATCTCAAATTATTCAGTAATGCATAAAAATTAAATGGAATTGAGGCATCTTTTATATTGCATAATTTGCGTATATTGCGTAGTTCTAAATATATGAATTATAATTACTTAATGTTATCCATATTGACAAAATGAATAAAATTCGAATAAAAAAAAAATAGAACACGGAAAATACCTAATTCAGTGATTTTTTTTTTAATAACATATCTAAAAAAGGTCACTTTTTTTAAAATTTTATTTTTATAACATATCTGCATAGTCGAAGGTACAATTCTGGTTCGGAGTTCTCTCGCCAGATTGTAAATATTGTATATATGTATGTATGTGTTCTTTTTATTTATTTATTTTTAGGTTATTTTATTCTTATTTATTGTATATATATTATTTTTCTGTATAATTTATTTATTTATGGTAGTGTTAATGTGATCTCTGAACACTATTATAAATGTCCTTTGAGACATATTGTAATATTTTTCAATAAATAAGTTTTAAAAAAAAACATATCTGAGACAGAAATATTCTATAATTAAATTTACCAGTAAAGTTAAATTGGTTTCTTCTAGAAATTTATTTTTACTAACGATGCATTTTTTATGACATAATAAGTAGAGCGACCTAATATCAGAGTACGAACAAATATATGCAAAAACCAATAAACAACTGCTTACAGAAATTGGTAAATCAATTTCTCATAATGGGAGATTTAGTTTGGAGCAAACCATCAGGTACATTTCTAAACAACAATCAATGTTCCAAGAGACCACTTGCCAGGCCAGAAACCAGATTTAGACCGAATCAACAAATATGGTGTAGAGCTGCATGCAGGTAAATAGAAAGAAATTGCTCAAGACATACAGAGATAGAGGAGGCTGATTAAAGATGAAAAACAAGGTCTGTGTCCCAACGGAAAAAAAAGTCAAGACGTGTCTTACTCAACTTATTTTGTTTCATTAGTAATATCAAATAAGCCTATTCAGGCGATATTCGAAAAAAAACCTGTTCAGAAATTATTTCAAACAATGATCACTGAAGTAAAACATGGTTTTTTATAATATTTAAAATATATATTTCTCTTGACTTCTGGTAATGTTCTACTCTCTTAATAACCATTTTACTGTTAACAAGAATTCTATGATGTATTTTATATTATTGTAGGAAATTAAAAATATTGTTTTTAACTATTTTTTAACATGAAAACGAAAAGTGTAGAAGATTCATCTTTGTAAAATGAATTATTTAAATAGCTCATTTGTTTAAGTTCCATATTTAATTATGAACAATATTTTAAAGGATAATGTTGGTTAATTGACTTTTACGAAACATTCTGGGAAATTAGAGTTTAACACCTACTAGCTTATCTAAATTACCGAGGAAGAGGCCGTAAACCATATTGAATGAAATTATGAGTGTTATGAGAAATTATGAGTTCATTACTAGAGCAATTAGCGCACATACTCGGGCCTAAAATGTCTATAGCTAACCCTGCCCTTGATAACCCGCAAACGACTTCTTCGTTCTGAGCATTACGTGATAAGGATAAAAAAAAAATGAAGAAAAAATACAGCTCCTTTATCGTGCCCTAACGACTTTATTTTTACAGTTGAGAGATGCCGCCGCTGCCTCCTAGACCGTGAAATACCACTCCCCTCCTTTTTTTTAACATACTTATTCACCTCTTTTTTCGGATAACCTACTTTCGAATCGAATCTAATCGCGTTCCAGGAACTGGCCTTTTTCACCAAAAAAAAAAAACCTATCATAGTTCTTGCGTGTTTTTAATAAGTAAAGATGTCCTTAAGTCTGAATTGTATTTAAATATAATTAATCTTCTTTATGTTCTACTTCTAACAAGTACCTGAGATAAAATATATGAGATAAGTTGGGTTGGGTTTACAGATCCTTAAAAGTACACACAAATAAATTATATTTATTTTCTTTTTACCGACGTTGACCTAACTTTTAGTCCTTAATCTAGGCTAAGCAAATAGTCTGTGGGCCAGACCCCCTACCGTGCACCCCTCCCCTCCCACATCCATATAAATTGCATATCGTTGTGTTCCTTGCAACTATTTAAAAAAACAAACAATGTTTCCATAAAAAAATGGTACGCACTGCCCCAAAATGGCGCCCAAAAAAGGCGGATTAATGATTTTTACTTGAGTTAGTTTTTTGGGTATTGAGAATCAGAATTTGGTTTAATTTCGTCATAATTGGCTTTTTATTAATACTGAATAGTCAGAAATCAATAAAAATAGAATTATATTAAAAAATAATTTTTTTAGAGCGTAAAAATCATCAGAAAATTCAATTATTTCAACAACAAAAAATTCAAGTTGAAAACCAAGTGTGGTTTGTAATTAAACCGTCAACAATAACGGAAATGTCCGGAAGTAAAATATCTGATAAATATATTTCTATTTTTAAAAAACCTGATAACTTTATAAAATATTTGAAGCGCTTTTGTAGAAAATGCATTTTTTTTTTTATTAACGAAATTTACAACTGTAATTAATAATAAATACAACAAGTAAATATGGCATTGGTAACATGACATGTACAACATGAGGAGAAACTACCCATTGGTAGCACTCCAATTTTATTTCTATATTAGAAGGTCCCGAGGCCATCTTCTTTTTAGACGCCTCGGAGGGTTATAAGGAATAGAAGAGGAAGCAAGGTTGGAAACGAGAGGGTTCGGATGGTTCAGAAGTTTATTATGAAAGGACAGGTATCTGGATTGAGCTAAATCGGAAACATATGGTACATTAAGGTCATTATGGATGATTTTATTTGTGACAAAGTAGGGAGCATTAAGGATTTTACGAATGATTTTGGATTGTAGATATTGGATACGAGTGGAATTTGATGGTTTAGTAGAGCCCCAAAGCTCGATCCCGTAAGTCCAAATAGGCCTTATTATAGTAATATATATGAGTCTTTTGTAAATAGTTGGCAGTTTAGAGCGTTTGTCTAGTAAGTGCTGGAGTAGAAAATGCATTTAATCGGCGAAAATGTGGTACTGGCGTAGCTACCTACTGGCCCCTGCCACATCATTCAGTACTCATAAATGGCGTAGTTAGAGTGCTATAATAACGTTTTTTGTACGTTATATTGATTTTATCAATGAACGAATATTAATACAACTTTTTGATTATTTTGTTATGATTTTTTTTTTACTTCCTTTATTTTATAAGGGAGATTGTTTAAGAATCCTCCTATTGTAAAAATGATATAATTATATCAATGCAACTTAATTAAAAATACTTCGCTAAATATCTTGAATTTTTTATTTAACGTTTGAAAGTTGTCAATTTGTTTTGTATATTTACTGATTCTTAGAGGTGAGTTAAATTGTATGTACCCGGAAATTAGTCATATTAATACCTGTTTTATAAACTTAAATATAGTCAATCTGAATTACATATAATGAGTAGTTGTCGGGTTCGTTTATAGAAGTCACTTATAAGACTATTAATTTCATTATCATTTCCTTTATTTTGTTTAGAGGTTGGGGACCATATCATAAAAAAATAAGAGATTTTAATGTTGAATGCCTTATTCTCTCTTCACAAGAAAGAAGGAAAGGGCGAAGCTGTATGTTGTTCTTGGTAACCGGAACTAATTGTTAGTATTTGGTATCAAAATGAGGGAAGACGTGAAATTGAACCTAAAAATACGAAAAATACATCACGCAAACGAGGAAGGAATCGCCAAAATCACGGAAAAGATAACAAAGATCAGTATCCGTTATATGGCTAAACGAATATATAGTAGACAGATGAACCAAGATTGTTTAAAAAGATATGGAAGTACCCTTAGGGTGGATATAATTTCCCAATTTCCGTAGTAGGTTTTTTTATTTAAATGTTTTTTAATATATATATTTTTTAATTCCTTCTATAAAATAAAACCTTATAAGCCAGGCCTGGTCCTGTCCCTGCAGTCTCAGATCCCCCTTGTCCTTTTTTGTCGTTACTGGCTGTAGCCTCGACATAGGAAAACATGACGACGAAAGTCTGTCTTTGGGAAATGGCATTTCAGACGTGTTATAGTTCTGCAATGTAAAACACGAATTTTATTACTTATATAGTTTTCCAACCTTTTTTACTTTTTTATTACTTGGTATGGCAGAATGATTTCAAATTACTAAATAATGATTTAATAAAATCAGTCCAAGGGAATATCCTTGTAGAGCATCGGTTTAAATGCATTATCTCGCTTAACATGAATAGAGTCTGGGGCTCTTTGAATAAAGAGTTCAATAACTGACTCTACATTGAGTATCTGTGATTGACGTCCATTAATTATATGAAATAACTTAGCTGTTTTATTTTTTTTTGAGTATGTGTAATTATCATACAGAAATAATGTCAAATGTCAAACAATTTTGATTATTTGACGACATTCTCAAATCAAATTTTAAATAATTATTTTCCACTAGCCTGTTTCTAAGGCGCTTCTTTTCCCAGTCCGCTGGTGTTCCTCAAGGTATTATTCTAGTTCCTATCCTCTATACAGTTTATACAGCTGACATCCCTACCTATCCCAACACTGTCATCACCACATATGCCGATGACATATGTATCCTATCAGTAAATAATGATCCATCAATTGCATCCAATTGCTTCAATCACACATCATAAATCTGAGAATGGTGTCAAAACTGGAGAATTCCAATAAATCCCATCAAATTACTTTTACCCTTCATCGTAAACCAACGACTGCCTGTCCTACAGTTACCTTTAACAATACTCCACTTATTCCTGTTGAGCATATCCGATACCTAGGACTCCACCTGGACAAACGGCTAACTTGGAATCCTCATACTAGACCGAAACGACAAGAAACCGCTCGACGTTTCCGATTACTTCAGCACCTACTAGACAAACGCTCTAATCTTCCAATTAATTACAAAAGACTCATATACTTGACTATAATAAGACCTATTTGGATTTACGGAGTTAAGCTATGGGGCTCCACTAAACCACCGAATTCCTCTCGCATCCAATCCTTACAATCCAAAATCCTTCGTAAAATCCTTAATGCTCCTCACTTTGTCACAAATAAAATTATCCATAAAGATCTTAATGTTTCAGATCTGGCCCAATCCAGATATCTATCCTTCCATAATAAACTTCAGAACCATCCCAACCCTCTCGTTTCTTACCTTGCTTCCTCTTCAATTCCTGATAACCCTCCGAGGAGTGAAAAGAAGATGGTCCCGTGATCTCCTAATGTAGTCATATCATTAGAGTGCTACCATTGGGTAGTTACTCAGCAAGTGTATTCATGTC